>CM060701.1:118142620-118742620 GCA_030686995.1 Artemisia argyi
TTTTAGACATTTGCACCAAAACTAATGTGATCTCCACAACATCTACCTCTGAGACAAGAATGAAAACCATCGGTATTGTGTGTTCGAGTGTCAAGAAGATAATTGACACTACATCTTTATGCTTCTAACATCTGGAACCCATTTACTCTTGGGAATCCTTGTTCTCTGTTTTCTTGTCTCTTCTTTCTTTCTTTGCAGATTCTTCAGCAATGGCTTCGGAACAAATCAGTTTTAGACCCGAGCTTAATGTTATGGTTTCTGAGCACAACAGCTTAGGACCCGCATCCAACCGTTTAAAAGCACATCAACAATGGCTTCTGAGCACAACAGCTTAGGACCCGCATTCAACTGTCTGAACTTTCTGGACTCTTCGGCTGTACAATTGTCTCTCACCCGCAAGGAAGTGGAAACCCTGTTTGCTCCATTGTTTGAGGATACGATTGAAAACCGTCTTTCTGAGGTCTCACCAATTTCCGCTGCACATCTTGATCACAATCAAGTACCTGATTCACCTCACAAACAACAACAACTGTTGGGAGAGACGGTCCTCCAATTGCATCTCCAACAACCACAGAACAAACCGGGTCCAACTCACAACAATCAGCTGAAGACTCCATACCTAAATCAGTTCCACAAACCGCAGAGCATGACCCTGAGGCGTTCTTTAATCCGTTTGCACCGGCTCAACTCATTCCTGACATTACTGAGTCGTCTACATGCAATTTGGATCCTGCTCACATGCGAGATAATTACCTCCATCAAGGTTTGTTGATTTAATTCACCATAATGGTATGTGATGTTTGACTCCAGATGATTTGCAAAATTTTCTTAAAACCTAAGAAGAGTCAAACATCAAAGTCTTTCTGTAAATACTTTTTCTAAAAAAAAAAAATAAAATAAAATAATAAAAATAAAAAAATAAAATAAAAAATAAAAAAATAAAAAAATATAAAATAAAAAAAAAATCTTCTTTCTTTGTGTACAAACTTCAAATCTTCAAAACTATGTTCCTTCATTTAAACATATTTTGCTTTTCTCTGTCTAAATGGAACATGTTTTGAGGGGGAGAAAACTTTTCACAATATCATGAAGTTTGGACACCTCATTTTTTATTCTTCAAGGATAAAATGTTTCTTCATCATTCGGATTAAAATCTCATTTTCAAAAACTTCTATGATCTCTCGAATTAAAATATACAAAAAGATTTCACAAAATATATGCTAATTCGAGGGGGAGAAAGGAAATTCTTTCTGCAATGATTCCAAATTAATCTAGTTTGGACTTCAAATGGAAATGTAATTAACCTTTAATGAGTAAAGATTCACAAAAGTCTTAAACTTAGTTAAAAGGACCTTGCATGGAAAATAAAACGGGCTCTAATAAATGTTTCTTTAAATATTCTCAAAAGTATCACACATAATCGATAAACCTCATCGATTCAGACTAACGATTTTTTTTTCCTCGAATGTTCCGATTGTGAGTTTCTAATTTCTTCATGGTTGTTGTCTAATCGTTCCCTAAATGTTTCAAGTGTTTTCAACGGTAAAAAAGGCTTAATCAGAAACTAGGGTTATCAATCAGGGCTTTCATTTTTTATGTGTTTAGTCTAATTAACTAGTTTATATAGCTTTAGAGAACGCTAAAGAATGCTCGATTGGTGTACTTGCTTGATTAGGAACAACATAGGATTAGAATAATGTGATTTAGGGTTTAAGATGTCAATGTCTTTGCTGCTATTACTAGGACGTTTGTTTGTTTAATATTCAGGCAATATGATGCTAACAAGTATGCATAGACTCAAATCATAACCCCAAACCATGACAATAATTGGTAAATCTCGAGTGAAAGAATGAATTAATCTGTGATTTTGTGTGCTAATTTGAGAATTCTGAGCACTTAGGTTGATTTAGAATGAGATTTCTTGATTCATCTGTATACTTGTTTGTGCCTGATGCATTTTCTCTGTGTGCAAGTACATGTCATCCCATTGAAAGTCAAGATTTCAACATTCGACAAAATGTTTCTTATGGAACATATTTTGAGGTCAAAGGACAAAATGTGTTTAAAGGCTAAACTGGTAAATGGATTCAAAATGGTGAGAAACAAATTTTTCCAAACTCTACACTCTCGTTTTACACCGGTAAAGCAAGTGTGGAGTCCAAAGCAAAGTTGTTCAAAACCTTTCAAATTTTCAAAATCTGGAATGCTTTGGCTTCAATAAAAGAATGTCTCTGATTTGGGCATCCCAAATACCTGAAGTTTTCAATCCATCACAAAATCAAAACTTCAAAAGAACCCATGAGGTTCAACTTTCGATGGAAATCTTTTTCAGATTTTAAAAAACTCAAAAGAGAGACTCCGAGTCTCAAACAACTTTCAACAGTAAAAGAGTTTTGAATTTCAAGCATTCTTTGTTGTATAATACTTGATTATGTTTTCTAAAACCTTGAGCAGAATCATCTCTCGAATTTTTCAAAAAGTATTTCTTTAATACGATTCTAAATTCTGCTCAAGAAGACTATCTCTTGAATAATTTTCATTATTTGAGGGGGAGTGTTTTGTTTAATAGAAAACTAATTTTGTATAAAAACAACGACTTGTGCACTCATTTCAGTGTACAACTCGGGTTTCAGAGAAAGGAAAGTTCCTCGCTAAACCGTTCTTTAAAACCAAACGCGCACTTATCCTTAAAAACAAGAAGAAGTTTTTCATGCGAAGCTTATCTAAAACTTCTTAATCTTGAGCAAAATTTATTCAAAATTTTTCAAAAGGTTTTTCAAAACTTTTCAAAATTTTGCTCAAGATTTTTCAAACCTTTACTCCCCAATTCGCTCCAAAGTTTAAAAATGTCAAAACACATGCTCGTTTTGAGGGGGAGTATTTTGAAATCATAATGCTTTGTCAAAATCATGTTTTATGGTTTGTGCACACATAATAGTGTACAACCCGTGCTTGTAATTAAAGGACCCTGAGGTACGCTTCAGTGCCTCAATCCTTATATAAGGAGCGAAGGCTTCTTACTTTTGAGTAGAATTAATCAAACATTTTCTGATTTTCATAATTCTGCTCAAAAGACAAGTATTTCACCTCAATGAGTATTCACTTGTTGAGGGGGAGCACTTGAAAACTCATCGTTCTCATAATCAAAAGTTCTTGTTGATTTCTCCCCATAAGACTCAAAAGGCATATTTTAATCAAATGTTTCTCAAAAACAACATCTTATATGCTATTTTTGAGGGGGAGAAAAGTGAAAGTGATTAAAATATGAAAGTTAAATGTTGCTTAAAAGTCAAACCTCATGCGAGCTAGACTCAGATTCACCCAGGAATTGACGAAACATAAAAGTTAGTAAATTCGAAAAGACTTTTCCTCGACGGGTAATAACATCAAGTTAGTTACTAGAGCTAGTTGTCACCTAAAAGCTGACAATGGAACTCTTTAACTAGCCACGTAAGCGTGTCTCGAAAAGGATTTATCTTAGTAGAAATGTACCATTTCGAGAAACTTTCTGTGGACTTGACCAGGCCGGGTAATAACTTCAAGCTAGTCTAACTAGTGATGTAAGCGTGTCTCGAATCGGTCTTGTTCACTAAAAGTGAATCAATTCAAAAAGTGCTCGCTCCTCCCGCATGTGCAAATTTATTAAATACATATGAGCACATGTGAAGGGGGAGCCCTTCATAAACACAAAATTCTCAAAGTGTTAAACAAAATGTTTGATAATCACAAACACTTTGAGAGATTTTCAAAGGTTTCAATGGCAATTATAGGATAGTCATGGAGTTATAAGGTGACTAAGGTTAGGAAATAACCGTCCTATGATCCGCCAGAGCCGGAGGGATCTACCCAAGGACATCACCAATAGTTAGAACTAGAAGTCCTTAGGTATGATACGAAAAAAGGAAAGAATGAAAAGGAGAAAGAAGGGGTTGAAGAATGAAAAAGAAAAGTAAAGAAAAGGGTGAAAAGAAATAGCCCTCCATATGTTCAACCTTAGGGCAGACACCGGGTTCAATTCATATGCTACTGGTTGTTGCAAAGACAACACCGGTATTGAAGATTAAGTCGTCATGGACCCAGTGACGCAATGCACTAAACCTTCTTACCCACTCAAGTTCTCTTAAAAGAGCTTGTTTCATTCTCACGGGGAACCAGTGTAATCTATCAACTTATCTCTTAGAGATAGTTGATATTGAAGCAGGAGACCCCTCCCTAGTCTCCGTATAGGAAACCTAAGTGAGCACTTATCGAGTCTAGAGCCATGAGATACATCAAAGATCTCTTAGGAACACTTAGCATTTCTACAACTGGTGTTCTACATCAATGGGCACCAGTTGTAAATTATCGAGTCCTTCGCAGATCTTAGCAATCTGCCGAGAACGTTTATGAGAGAATTACATACGTATTTCTCAATGATTGAACGGAAATTCCTGCCAGGGTCAACATCAAACAGCCCTGACAGCAGGACACTTCGGTAACTCCTCGTGAGTTACGCTTAGTGTTTGCGGTGGTTTCTAACGGTCTACAGTCGTGGAGTGATCCCCAGCGACTCACCCAGTCATTGAACTACCTAGTAGGTCTCGTAAGCTCCTTCGGGAGTATCTGATATGGGAACGGCCTTGATAAGGGTTAGAAGGAGTCTTCACACTATGCTGTTGACGATCTCTAATTCCTTATCTGTAAGTACCGGATGTTTTATTGCTAACTGTTTACATGCAGGGACACATCATCTCCATGGAGACGGATTCCACATGCTCATACATGCATCTTGAAGTCATCAAAAGCTCCCTCAAAGATCTGTGCAACACAAAGTTCAAAGAAAGATTCTACGCCAAAAAGAAGAATCTACAAAGTATAAAGACTAAAGATCTTAAGTCTAAGAAAGGGAACTACGTGCATGTATAAGTCAAAATTCAAAGATGTATGAGCATGTTGGAATGGATGACGACCACCACAGACGCAGAAGTGACACATGGCATATAACTTCATAAGATGATCACTACCACATCTATTACGAACAATGAACAATGAAGCAAAAGAACACCCACTCTCTTTTGAAGACGTCTTAAGTTATACGAGTCAAAAGTCAAAGACAAAGAAGAAGACGTCAAGCAACCTGTGATGACCGACCCTTAGGGGGAGATTGTTGGGAACGTACTTTTATATTTATTCAAGTCTCGGTCATTACATTTTGTAATAAGGTGATCACAACTACATCAACTAAGAACAAAGAACGATGAATGATTTAGAAGACGTCTAAAGCTTTGAAAGTCAAAGATTAAGACGAAGACGTCAAGCAACCTTGATGACCGACCCTTAGGGGGAGATTGTTGGGAACGTAGTTTTACTACTTATCAAGTCTCGGTCATTTATTTGTAATAGGTTGCTAAGGCTTGTATGTTTATTATATCTTAAGGCTTATGTAGCAAGCCCATGGGCCTTAAGCCCATTTCATTTTCAAGATAGGGAGGAAGGGAATGTTGCCCTAGTCCTCACCTATAAATACTATGTAACCTCTCCTTTGAGAGGGGTTGGTTCTCTTGGTAATTTCATTTTTCTTTCATTCCATTCTTAAGAGTTCCTTCCACTCTCTCTCTCTCTACTCTCTTTCTCTCTCTAGATCTAAGTGATTATGTTATTAAAATCATGACCTAACAAATATGTTGACTTATTCCAAAAATGTGAAAACTCAAATTGTCTTAGAAACGCGGTGCAGGTATAGGCTAAGGTTACGGCTAAGTAAAAGTGCTTAAAAACGAAAATTCCTGTTTCTCACGGCCGAGGTTTATTTGGTCATATTTTTCTTAGTCATGATTAATTCTCTAATTAATCATGAGAGTACTAAACATTTTTCTGATGCGGGGAAAATTAACGCGGTCGAGTTTCGTTGTGCGTAGGATTTTTGAATGACGTTTTACCCTAAAACATGTAGTTCCTTAATAACTTGCACGAAAATGATCTGATGAGTGTCAAACTTTTATTTTGCCATAGAAATGATTTATCACACGAGAATATGAAATAAAAAATCGAATTTCGGAAAAATGAATAGTGAAAGTGAATAGTAAAAATATGAATAATGAATTTTTCGGGAATAGAAGTTAATCTGAAAATGCGAATTGTTACAGATCGGAAGGCATGGAGAGATAGAATTAGGATTGGCGGGTAGTACCAGCTAGGTGTTTAGTGGGTTTAGGTTGTTTTGGACGCTTAGTGGGCTAGGTGTTTTGCCTTAGTTTAGGCCTCGTGCGTTGCTTTCCTTGTTTGTGTGTTTCTCCCCTAGGGTTGCCTACTTTTCTTGCTCCTTGCGGGTTTTTTTTCCTCAGCTTTAGGCCCTTTGCGTTGCTTTGCTCTGCTTTGTGTGCTTCCTTTGGTTTGTTTGCTTTGCTCTGTTCGCGGATTTCGCCTACTTTTGGCATGCTTGTTGCTTGTTGTCCTTGAATTTTGCTTTCTTATTTTATCTCTCACTCGCACATCTGCACTTGTCGGAGGTCTCGTTGGAAGCAGTCTCCCTACTCCCGAGTTTATCCTGGGTATGGGTAGGATCTATCTACATTATACCTCTCCCATACCATGCCTCGGCGGGATTAGGTTTTGTTGTTGTTGTTGTACAACCGAATAAAGTATGTTAATCAATTAGTGAAGGAAAGCATATGATGATAAAGAAAGATGAAGCATATTCAAGATAATAACACAAGAGACAAATAATATAATTAGTTACTCTTCACATAAATAAAACATTTATAATGAATGATAAAAAAAACTAATAAACAATTGCAATTTGCAAAGCAAAAGATAAAAACAAAGGTGCTAAAAATGAACATACGGCTATGGTTATTTAAAATAGCATGGATCTCAGGTTCTTTAACTTCAAATTTTAAAACAAAAACTTTTTATGGAAGTTAACGGACTTTTTAAAAACGTTTGAGCATTTGTTAAGATATTCCTTAAAAGTTATTAGTTGACCAACTTATTAAATGACATTTTAAAGTTTGTTAAGGTTACTATATTTTTCCTACGGAAAATCCAAAGTAGCTAACTAAACATTAGGTTTTACACATGGCACAATGTCAGGGCTTAGTATTTTTAGAAAAAATTAATTAAAAGGAGGCCAAAAAACTCTGTTTTATTAGATAAAATAGATAAAACCCCAAGTGGCGACTTTCGTATTTCGAAAAAAATAATGTTTCCAGATTAGATAATAATTGTATTATCTTTTTTATGTTTTTTAAGATGTAGAAAAAAAGATAATGTAAATATTTCCAGATTTAGCCAAAATTAAAAGAAAATTCGTTCATCCAATTCAATACAGAAAAAAAATGAAATAAACATATGTACTTCCCAGTTATTTTTTAGGTGTTTGGACTAAATTGTAAATAAATAACTCATTTTCTAACTAAAAATCATTCTTCTACACACAAGGAAAAAAAATAGTCCGAAAACCCTATATCAGAAAGCGAATCTTAATATATTAGGGTTTCTAATTGAACTTCATATGCAGATTAGAAGATGTCGAGTGATGCAGATTTGATTTTGTTAAGAAACTGGGTTGGGGTTTTCCTTATACCAATACTAGATTAACTACCCGCCGATGGGCGGGCTAGTTTCGATATATTATTTACATAAATTTTTAGATATTTGTAATTTAAATCATATAGTTTAATATAAAGTAGAATAAAAAAAAGTTATTTGAATGTAACCAATATTTATATCTGCAGTACTGCTAATTTATTAATTATTAGAAACAAATCACCATTGTTGATTGATATAAACCATTAAAACAAAAGTACATCACATAGCACGGAATTTCCGTCTTATCTAAGTTTGTGTAAAACTTCTTTAAATACAACGTTGTTTGTTTTATCAGTGTAGTTACCCTCTCTGTCGCAACAAAGAACTCTCAACCCTTCTTTTCTCTTAACCCTTGAAACAGCTACATACAACTGACCATGAGAAAAAACATGACGCTTTAAAAAAAGCTCAACTTTTGACAAAGTTTGCGCTTGAAAACGTCATCAATGAAAGAGTTTTATAAATGTAACATATACTTATACTTATTTATTCATACAATAAAGATCGGCATTATTGCTTCATATAAATTTCGAATTGTTTTTATGTTGTAACCACCAAATTCAATCTTAAATACGTATCTCATTCCAACTTTTCCAAGTTTTTAAGGTACGTTTCGACATCACTATGCTAAATAAAAATAATGTTCAATTAAGGAATGACATGGTATTAAGTTAGTCAATTTTAATGAAAACAATTGTGGCCAATCACACAACATAGGTAGCTTGCAAATGGAAGGTAAATGGAAGGTAAATTTCATTGAGTTCAGGAAACATAAATTAACACCAACAATTTTCAGAACGAAATAATTTATACGAAAGGGTTACGACACTAATCACTCAGATCATCGATAGTCTTTGTTGTGTATTTCTTATAGAGTTCGTCTAAAGTAGAGAAGACTTTTCCCCGAAGTCAGTTGGCTAATCTTGTTAGAAGATGACTCAGTTTCATTTTGCAACAATAGTCCACGCTTCTCAAAAACTCAATGGTGTACACAACTGCATAAATGGTAATAATTTTTATATTAAAAGATAATAAATGATTATAGGTATTTATTTTAATAATTAAGGCCAATGTAAAAATTATTAGTTAATAAATCTTACAGGTTCAATAGATCTTATCTCACAGAAGCCGTCTTTCACGATGTTGTTCGGGTGTCTTTAATAAAAGAGTTTGGGTGTAATCTTGACCTTTTCTGGTAAGAATAGCTCTATATGGTATTCACTCTCATCGGAACTGTTTTAGTGTTTACCTCATTATTGCACCAGTTTGCTCAGTTTTTGTTTGATTTTGAAACAATATTGAGTTAAAAATTGGAAATTTAGCACAAAAGTGAGAAGTAGTATTTATATGAAAGTGACATTAACTGATAAATACCTGGCCCAACAAATCACCAAATTTGCTCTCTAAACTCATCATTCTTCCAAGACCTTTCTCCAGTGTTGAAATTGCAAAAGCCGAAGTGTATGCCCGGCGAGAGCAGTATCAAAAACTATCACCGAATATTCCATTGTTTGCACCAACCTTGAATCAGATTATAGAAACAATAAATGTTATATCCTAAAATATCCTTGATCTAAATATGTATCATATACTGCCTATATTCCACTTAACGAGTCCTCGTTCGACAATTGAAAGTCAAACATTAAACCTCATTTTTCACTAAAACCTAACTTTAAGATACAAAATAAAACCCTACTATCAAGAAACCATAAAAATTTTCTTACCATTTGAAGATCAGTGAAAGAGCCATAACAAATGAATCGACTCACATTTGCACACATTGGCACTGAAATTGATCGACTCACGGTGGCACTAAAATTGTCAAATATTGATTTCTTTCATCTACTCCATGACCGGAACATGGGATGGAATATAGTCCTGCAAATAAATTTGAAGATCAGTGAAAGAGCCATAATACAAACTTTATGCGAAAAAGGAGTTTATCTTAATTTTGCTGTAAATACAAACATTATTCGAAGATCAGCAACATGCGTGGCAGTCATTATAAGAATCCTGCCACTCTTAAACTCAGCAAAGACCCAATCCCTTTCATCCTGGCTTTCATCACCGTGGATGGATAATAAACGCCATCCATCCATTCTAAGTTGCAGTGTCACTTGATCACATCCTTTCTTTGTTCCATAAATATAAGAATTCTGCTTCCATCCATCATTTCCTTGAGTAGTCTGATCAGCCTATAAAGAATAAAAAAATTCAATAGTTAAAGACCAATTTTTCTTACTATCCGCTTGATTTTTGAAAGTACCACTTTATACCTAGTGTACTTTTCCGCATCTCTTACAACTTCTATAACATGGTTTATTGACTGGTTTTTTATGCCACAAAAAAAAAAAAAGAACAAATAGTTTAATTTATGGATCAACACGAGTAAAGAAGCGCACGCACAAAAATGCACGCTGAAACAATAATCGGCCAAAACGGAGGTCAATTCACGCACCATGCAACAATAATCAGCCAAAACGGAGGTCAAGTGCATCATACGCTTCTGCACATTAACAAACAAAATAAAGGTCAGTAGTTACTGAATGCAAAAGACTGTAAACTTGCAATAGATGGCGTATCATAAACTATAAATTGGTAAGCACGGAACATAAAATCAATATAGAAATCATCCATGATCTGAATTTATAGAACTATAAAAGGGAATTATAAACCGTTCACCTAATGTAATAAAACGTTCACTTAATCTGAAAATATAGCCGCCAAAATACTTCCAGCAATCATGTATGAAAAGATGCCACAATCACGCTATTGGACAACAGTGTTAAAATGAAAAACAAGTAATTTAAATAATCATTTATTAAAATAAGAAAACTAACATGTATTCATACATATTTATTGCTGGAAATTTGATGCCATCAGTCGTCTAATCGGAAAACTGATGCATAAAAACAGTAACAACAATAAATCAAATAGATCAAAAACATAATCAGGTTTAAACTAGAAACAATAATTCTTATTCGTAGTAAATATGGAAATGATATATCCAAGCAAACGAATTTACAACAAAGAGCTAAAACATGTATTCATACGATTCATAACTAATTCACAACCAATAAGGCTTTCATTCATACAATGTATAACCAATTCATAATCTCAAACAGTGCAGGATTTTAAAAGTAACATCCGAAACAGCCATGGGATAATCAATAAGGGAGTTTTAATAAGCAATCCAAACACCTTTTAAACACAATTCATAATGATAAAAGTGAAATGGTTTATATTTCAAGGCTTTTATTTAAATACTTGTTGAGCAAATCAAGAATACCTGCACTTGTAAAGAATGCATGATGAGGCGAAAAATGAACCACTTTTAGGGGGTCATTTAAGCCCGGAATTGAATTTATTTGATCAAATATTGCCCTAAATCGTTCCTTTTGTGATTTTAGGTACTTTGGGAGTGAATTCTGGAAAAGGAAGCAATTCGGACGTTTTTGGAACATAAAAGTGAAGAAAACGGCAAAGACTTAATTTTCCTTGCTGAGAACAGTACGTGACGGCGTCAAGAAGGAAATCATGACGGCGTCAAGAGTAAAATCCATGACGACCTAGTGAAAACCTGAAGGCGTCACAACAAGGCCGTCAAGAGTTAATATGGTGACGGCCTGCATAAGGAGTATACATGACGGCGTCAGACCCAGATCTAGGCAGTCCGAGAAACTATTTGGCGGCGAGATGACGGCGTCAGACTTTTGTTCTTGACGCCGTCACCTATCAAAATATATATATAGTTTTCTATTTTTCATTCATAAAAGAGGGAACTTGTGTGGAGAAAACTAGGGCCGAACTTTGTAAACCCTAGGTCGTATTTTACAGTATTTTCAAGGGTTTTCACCCCTTGAATCCTTTCATGTTCAATTGAGATAAGTCTTCTCTTAATTCAATCAATATGTCTATGTGTTGTTTGAATATATCTTATGCTTGTCTTGATATCAACATGCTAGGCTAGATCTATCTTGTGTTTGCTTAAATGTAATGAAACCTAGATGTTAATTATATGTTGATTACTTGTTTATGGTTGTAATGGATGAATGATTTCAATGTTAGGCTTAAGAAAACTGGCAGATCTCCATTGTGTAACATGCTTGAACGTCTTAGGAAACATGAACCGATGTGTACTAGGTTTTATTGGTTGTATTTAATGCATGAGCAAATTCTAGTGATCCCATGTTAGGAGCTTCTTAGCCGGCTCGACATAGGAGTGAAGTAGGCGCTCATAGGATTGGGGAAGTAAGTACGCCACCCCATGAATGGTATTAAGGAATACAATCCGTCATCCACGCAACTATAACAAGTAATTAACGTGTAAAAGATATCTAGGGAGTAGTGAAATCTAAGTAAACACAATTCTCCCATATATTGCTCACAACTCTAGTATAATTTAGTTTATTTTCATTTCTAGTATTTTATTTTGATTGCATCTTTAGTATTGGGTTAATTGATTAGCAACTAATTCCGCCAAACTCCTTCAAACCCGAGATTTTTAATTGCTTTCATAAAAATATAAAAATACAAAAAGAATCATCCCTCATCTCTAGACCTAGTCTTTAGGTTTTCTAATCCTAGCGACACTATTCCTAGCTGAACGATCAATCCCCCGGTACTTGTCATTATACTATACTACATCGATCAGGTACACTGCCTGGTGGGGGTTGTAAGCTTCTCGAGATCCCTCGAGAGGTAAAGCCTGGTGCAATCCCTACGCATCAAGTTTTTGGCGCCGCTGCCGGGGAATAGTTATTGTCTAGGTTAGAATCTCTTTTTATTAGGTCTACTTGCTAGATTCCTTTCTAGTTAGATTTTATTTTTATTTTCTAGGTTCTCTTTAGTCTATCTTATTTCTTCGTGTTTTTGTTCGTAACTCTTCGCCATCCGACATCATGGACGATGGTAACATCTTTGAACCCATCATCCCACCACAACAAAACCCACCACTAGATAACCAACCTCTTAGGCCCCGAACCTTAGGAGAGTATTCCTGACCTAGCCACCAAGGCTACCGAAACACCATTGAGCTCACCCAAGGAGCCAATGTGACCCCCTTGCGATCCGACACCATCCGGTTGGTGCAAAGCGGATGTGCATTCCATGAACTTCGTTCCGAAGATCCAAACCAACATCTCAAGGACTTCCTTAAAATCGTAGATTCTATAGACCTTGATGTTACAACTCTAGAGTCAACCCGATTACGCCTATTCCAATTCTCTCTACGTGATCAAGCTAGCCAATGGCTTGAACGTTTACCCGCGGGATCCATCACCTCATGGGATGATCTCACCACTCGTTTCCTTACTCAATTTTTCCCACCGGGGAGAACTACCAAGCTTAGAAATGATATCTTGATGTTCCAACAACGTCAAGGTGAAACTCTATATGAAGCATGGACTCGATTCAAGGACTTACTCCAAAAAGTCCCTCATCATGGCATATATCTTTGGCTCCAAGTCCAAATCTTCTATGACCATATCGATCTCTCCACAAGGCGAGCCATTGACCAATCGGCCGGTGGTAAGCTACGTGATCTAAGTGCGGAACAATCATGGGAACTCATAGAAGATCTTGCTCTCTATGACAACGAAAGTTGGAATGATCCCCGTGATTTGAACAAAACGGTCAAGGCAATATCTTTGCCTTGGAACAACTCTAGCACTCCCGACCGTAGGATCATGGAACTTGAGGACCAAGTCAAGTTTCTCATGAAATCTTACGAAGCTCCTAAGCCTTCAAGCCAAGTGAACAAAATCACTTCTTCATGCGAATTATGTAGTGGTCCCCATGACACTCGTGATTGTGTGGAACTCCCCGGAACAGCTTTTGCGGACTATGCATCCTCGCGTACTGACGAAGCGGGAGATAAGTGGTACACTTTCAAACCCGAGCTAAACCCTTACGGTGATTCCTACAACCCCTCTTGGAAAAATCACCCAAACCTTAGGTGGAAACAAAACCAAGCCAATTCTTCCAATCCGCCTAATCGTTACCAACCAAACGGTCCACCCTCCAACCGTACTTTCAACAACAATCCTTCTAACAACTATGGTAGTACCAACAATCTTGAAGGATTGATGTCTAAGTTCATGGCATCTCAAGAGGCTCGCATAGCTAGGTTTGAAACTGAATTCAACCAACAACAAACGGAGATGACCAACAAGATAGACAACTTGTTGAAAGCCCTCAACAACCAAGCGTTAACTACACCTAGGAAGGACACTAGGGACGCCAATAACGGAATCCAAATTAAGGACCCCTCATCATCCAAACATGTCCGCTTTGTCAATGTTGTCACCATTAAGCCAAAAGATAAGGATATAGAAGAAAGTGACAAAGATGAAGTTGAAGTAGAAACTGAGACTAGGGATGAAATTAGGGAAGTTGAGGTTAATAAGGGAGGAGAGTTAGAGGAAGTAGAGACTATAGAAAAGCACTTTGATAAGTTGCCCACCAAGGAAGAACGGGAATACCATAAGGATTTATTCGATGGCCCCGAGACATCACATATCCTTGGCACACCCCTTATCAAAATGGGAGACCCCTCTAACATCAACATACCATGCAACATCGGGCGTATGCATATATGGAAAGCTTATATCGATCCTAGATCTCCTATAAACATCATGACTAGGACTTCTTATAATTGGGTGATGAAGAAACAACTTGGTTATAGGATGATGCCCAATAAGAATTTGATAAGTAATTTTGTAGGAAGAGTGAAGGGATTGCATGTGATTATAGGTAACTTCACCTATGAGATCGATTTTATGATAGTAGAAGATACTCGTCCGGTGATAGATGATTGCCTAAGCCAAGTAGTATTCGGAAAACCATTTGTTGAGGCCACTAAGATGAGTTATGATCCGACTTTAGGGATAGTTAGATTCAAGGAAGAGAATGATGAGATTGCCTACCAAATGCCCTACAAGATTGAGCAATACCGCCTCCTTTCTAATATAGAAAAGGAACACAAACAAGCAGCTTACTATAGGAATGATGAGGATAGACGTAGAGGAGTAGAGTATGTGATGAATAGGATGCTTGGTTTCTACAAAGAATGCTTGCAATTAGGTTCGGAATACAAAACTGGTATAGAAGACGACCTAGAGAGTGAAACCAACAATGAGGTCACGTAGTAACCCATGACCTTGAGTCTAGCTACAAGACTCGTAAATAAAGAAAAGCGCTTCTTGGGAGGCAACCCATGTTTTGTGTGATTTTTATTTTTGTTTGTTTGTTATTTGCTTCCGTATGCATGCTTTATTTTTATTGTTGGTAGATCATGTTTCAAAACTAAAATAGTAAAAATACTTTACTTTGTTGTTTGGCCTAATCTTGACTTCACCCAAAGGTATTTAAAGAAACAATACCGATCATGATTCTCCACAATATTAAGTGAACATGTATATTCGTATTTGTTAGAGTCAAATGCTTGTATCGAGTCATAATGATGTTTTGCAGGATTTTCCAGGAAGTAGGACGAAGTTTTTCCAGAAATTTTCCAGAAACTTAACATAAGAATTTCTACAGGTCACTTCTGACGGTGTCACGAGTTTACTCTTGACGGCGTCACGTGTAAAAATTTGGAAATTTTACCAGTTTTGTTTTTCTAACGGAGTCTTAAAGTTTTTGTTGAATCATTAGTTTTATAATCTCCAGGAAATCTGCAAACATCATTCCACAAGCATTATATCTTATTTTGTTTTCTAGGATTTATTAGCATATGTAGATTGCCACCGATTTTATGCGAGGTTGCCTTGTCTGTTTTCTCAGGTTTTACAGGTTATGTATGACAAGAAGATGATTTATATTTTGGAAGGGAAGCTTTGATTGTTCGTTTTCTTGGAGGAAGATCTAACCTGACCACCTTATTATTCATACCGAGCGAATCAGGGGAGTATTTGATTTCATTCATTTTACTTATTTCACTTTTACATTCTTTACTTGAACATTGGGGACAATGTTCATCCTAAGTGTAAGGGGAGGGTAAAATGATGATACCTTACAAATACACTTTCGGTTGAGTTTGTTTGTTTAATAGTAGATGTGTAATAAAACTATGAGAAATACTTGTTAGTGTAATTTTAGCGCCAAATTTAAAATTTTTTACAACATTTAGGAGTGAAACTTTAGCCATAGCAAGCGTCTCATGGATAGGAGATTGTATGACTAGCACAAAATCGTACCATTCAGAAAAATTTTCCACCCAAATATGTGAGGTTCGCCTTTAGATTTGATAGGAAAAACATTTACTATTAGTGCTTATGAGTGTACCGGTAGCATTTAGATTCTAGAACTTGCGTTAGTGATGCATCCCGAGACCGCTAGTGAGACTACATTCATGTAGTAGGATTTACTACATGATAAGAGGCATTAGGATCACCCTTGTGTTAAACCCGTATCATAATTACTTGACAATTTAAGTCATATTACTTGGCTAGTTAAGTCAATTAATTTTTCCCACACCATTAGCGTTGTACTCATTTTTAGTACACGAAACCCCTAGTACACTCCTCCGAGCCTATCTTTTCGTTTCTAACTTTAAGCATTTTACTTAAAGGAAGAATTGGTTACACCCCACTTAAATATACAACCAAATCGCCTTAGCCTTCCGTGTATGCACTCATCTTTAGTGCATTATTGTTATTTGTTAAACCCTTAGTTAATTATCTAATTGATTACATGGTTGCTAAGTCAAGTCATATCCTTGTACATATTGTTTTGGGACGATTGGGACTCATGGGTAAAGTACTTATTTTATGGAGTAATGGGGAAGAACATCATATTATTACCCCCATATGTGCGTTAATCTTAAAAGTACTCCAAGTGTTTTGATTTTCTTAATTCGAGCCATTAGATTAGTTTATTGTAAAGTCTGTAAAAATTCAAGTGTAAAGGGAATTTCCATTCCCTATGATGTATTATTTTGGATGGTAGGGTAAGAGTGTATACAAAAAAAAAAAAAAAAAAAAAAAAAAAAAAAAAAAATCAAAAAAACAAGAAAAAGAAAAAAAAAATAGAAAAAGAAAAAGAGAAAAACATACGGAGTACCATCCCTTTTCATTCTATGTTCATTTTATGTTTTTTATTTATTAGCTTAAGTCGAGTCTAGTCTTGGCTTAGCAACGCCATATTGTACATGTAATTAACCAAGATTGTTAACTCGCCACCAGTAAAGACTGCCTATATCCAACAAAACCGTGTATTCCATATCCCTACACCTAACGTTACAACCCTTTAAAAGACCTATTTGATAGTTTATCCTAGGTGCTTACGCCATGTGGTGGAGGTTTGATCCTTTCCCAAGCCTATGGTAATCTATTTTGCTATGACAGGTAGTGAGAGATGTTCTCCATTTCCATATTGTGATATTACTTTATTACACCCGAGAGATGTGAGTATCTAAACACTATTTGTGAGGTGCTAGTGTATGACCTCCGCGCTTGTCTTTGGTCTTTAGTGGAACGATTATTTGTTGTAATTACTTTTATATTAGTGTTAAATGACCCCTAACTTGTATTTTGATTAGAATAAAAGCGCATTTGCTTGAGGACAAGCAAATCTCAAGTGTAAGGGTATATGATGAGGTGAAAAATGAACCACTTTTAGGGGGTCATTTAAGCCCGGAATTGAATTTATTTGATCAAATATTGCCCTAAATCAATCCTTTTGTGATTTTAGGTACTTTGGGAGTGAATTCTGGAAAAGGAAGCAATTCGGACGTTTTTGGAGCATAAAAGTGAAGAAAACGGCAAAGACTTAATTTTCCTTGCTGAGAACAGTACCTGACGGCTTCAAGAAGGAAATCATGACAGCGTCAAGAGTAAAATCCATGACGACCCAGTGAAAACCTGAAGGCGTCACAACAAGGGCGTCAAGAGTTAATATGGTGACGGTTTGCATAAGGAGTATACATGACGGCGTCAGACCCAGATCTAGGCAGTCCGAGAAACTATTTGGCGGCGAAATGACGGCGTCAGACTTTTGTTCTTGACGCCGTCACCTATCAAAATCTATATATAGTTTTCTATTTTTCATTCATAAAAGAGGGAACTTGTGTGGAGAAAACTAGGGCCGAACTTTGTAAACCCTAGGTCGTATTTTACAGTATTTTCAAGGGTTTTCACCTCTTGAATCCTTTCATGTTCAATTGAGATAAGTCTTTGTTAGAAATGAAGCTGAGCGATATTTACGTGAATTGGAGTAGACAACTAGAATGCTTAAAGTGCAGGGACTACTAATGTTATATTGTAAAAGTTGTCTTATGTAAGGCCTATAAATACCCCTCAAGGCTTCACTTGAGGGGTGTGGGTGTGCAACATAATTTATCATAATAAAAACATCTTTGTTTCACCTCACCTTCTCTCTCTAGAAACATGGCATATTTTGATCAATCTCGTCCTCCGGAAGGTGTTTCTTGCAAATAACAATTGGTATCAGAGCTAATTGGATCTCGTTACTGTTCATCCGAGGTTTATCGAGTTAGGTTGCTTACCGAGTTAGGTTGATGATTATCGAGTTTGGCAGCTGGTTATCGAGTTAGCTTGTTTTTTATCGAGTTTGACATGTGTTCTATCGAGTTAGACATGTGTTTATCGAGTTAGACATTGTGCTTATCGAGTTAGCATCATTTCTATCGAGTTAGGATTGGTGTTTATCGAGTTAACTCTTTATCGAGTTAGCTTAATTTTTGGCGAGTTAGCCTTTCTACCTTATCGTTTATCGAGTAAGGATATCAATTGGGCTTACCTAAACGGAACTATGCCAAAATTTCTCTAGGTTACCGAGTTAGGATGAAGTTATCGAGTTTGAAGGTTACCGAGTTAGGGAATGGTTATCGAGTTAGATGAAGCTATCGAGTTTGGGAAGAGGTTACCGAGTTAGGAGCTTTATCGAGTTAGGGGCTTATCGAGTTAGCCAAAAAAAAAAAAAAAAAAAAGAGTTTTTTGGCGGAAAAATTTGAGTAAAATTTATTTTTGAGAGGAGACTAAACGTTCGATTTTTACGCGAAATTCTAATTTTGGTATAACGTTGAAAATTTTGGCCCGAAATTCATATTTTTCGGCCAAAATTCAAATTTTTTCGGTGAAATTTGGCGTAAAAATTTTCAAAACTCAAATTTTTCTGGTAACCTTAGAATTGCATTTCATAGTGATTTCCATATTATGGGCGAGAAAATTTTCCAATTCTATTTTTGGAGGGAAAATCCGAAATCACTACGAATCAACGAGATTGAATTTCTAGCTTCACAAAAAACACACCACGAATTGCTTAAAAGATCCTGATCAAGATTCACCAAAGATCAATGGCTAAATTTTGAACGATTATCAAAAGGTGACTACGGGGATAATTTGTTTATTACTTATTTGAGCTTGAAGTGACGTTTCACGGGTGCGTGTACTTTGTATCTCAAGGTCTAGGGGTTGGTTGGATGAAGACTATTGAAGATCCTTGTTTGAGCATTCATGGGATAGTGATTAAGAATTGGACATCTAGCTATGTGTGAGATCTATAAACGCATAAGTTGGTTCTTAATGCTCACAATAGCTATCACTTTAAGGAGTTACGTTGTAGTGCTCAGTGTCACACAAGGTTGTGGATTGTTCAAGAGACGGATATACAATAAAGGATGGATGGTTGGGTATATGCCACTACCTATATTGTAAGGAGTAACGTTGTTGTGCTCAGTATAGGTTCTTAATCAGGATAGTACAAGCGTAAGTCACAAGTCTGGAGAATTTTACTTCACACTCAAGTTTGTCATATCGGGTTGTCTCCACACGTGGTCACTTACTATTAGCCAATGGAAGTGAAAAGAGGTTGATCTGAGATGAATTGTAGAGAGAATAGTTATTGCCATTTCACTCATGGGGTATTGATTTTTATGTTGCTTCCAGTTGATATGTTTATGTACACATATTTATGATGATTCCGAGAAATCGTCATCATCCAGGAGGGAGAAATGTGTACATCGGGGCTTTTATTGAAGAACTGAAAGCATTCTAAGTGAGTTGAAGATGACGATATGATGCTCCTCAAACAAACCTGTGAAGAAGTTACATATTATCAGTCTAAGATTCATTTTCCGCTGTGCATGAGACTGAAGATTATATGGGCAGAATTCAAAGATACTTCTTCAATAAGCATCACGTAACTATAACAAGTAATTAACGTGTAAAAGATATCTAGGGAGTAGTGAAATCTAAGTAAACACAATTCTCCCACATATTGCTCACAACTCTAGTATAATTTAGTTTATTTTCATTTCTAGTATTTTATTTTGATTGCATCTTTAGTATTGGGTTAGTTGATTAGCAACTAATTCCGCCAAACTCCTTCAAACCCGAGATTTTTACTTGCTTTCATAAAAATATAAAAATACAAAAAGAATCATCCCTCATCTCTAGACCCAGTCTTTAGGTTTTTTGATCCTAACGACACTATTCCTAGTTGAATGATCAATCCCCCGGTACTTGTCATTATACTATACTACATCGATCAGGTACACTGCCTGGTGGGGGTTGTAAGCTTCTCGAGATCCCTCGAGAGGTAAAGCCTGGTGCAATCCCTACGCATCAATGCACTATCCCAAGCTAAGCTTTTACGCGAGAAACTCGGTCTTCTTGGCTCCAGTGATTCGAATTGAGCAGGTATTTTCGCACCTCCACACCGCTTGCTAAGATCATACTCATTCACATTATCAAATGTTACTACAAAACAAATGGCCTCATAAAATCCTCATAATAACAATATTAAAAGCTATCACATAAAACCCCTATAAGCACTTTAAATAAGCAATCTCATACAACCCATATATAAAAATTATATTTTCAGCTTCTTTTTATTTGTTTTGCTTGTAAACCTGCATTGGAATAGTTTTTTTCTTTTTCTTTTCTTTTCTTTTTTTTTTTTTTTTTTTAGTTATAGATATAATTTTGATCGAATAACATTGAATCAACTAAATTGTCTAAAGCAATTAAATAATCAAAATCATACCTATATCATGCATGTTGCAATTACATTCAAGTCATCTTACATTGTAAGAAAATAACACACTTCCATGCAAACTTCATCTTCAAATCTGCAAATATACATAATAACATTAAAGTACATATGTATTAGGTTTTTATGTTATAAGGAGAATATACAAACAAAAAACATGAATTTGCAATTAAAAAACAAAATAGAAGATAGCTTAAAATGATTTATGAATAATATGCAAATACGTAAAATTAGATTTTTTGTGATTTCATAATTTTAGTATGTTATTTAGCAATTGAATATTTTAAAAAATATCATCAAATAAATTCCCAAAAATAAGTTAAATGCATTCAAGTTTTCAATTTTTTTAAATTTCGAAAGTAAAAAAGTTTTATGAATCAAAATTTATTAAGCTTCCTTATTTTGAGGAAGTGTTGAATGAAAAATTAATTAGGTTTCCTAAATTGAAGCCATAAGTTTATTGAGATGGTCAACACTTCCTAAATTGTAGGCATAAGTTTAAATGTGTAGATTTTATCAAATTTCCTAATCCACAAATCAAATCACATCAAATCATCATATCAAATATATGAACACTTTTTAATTGTTTTAAAAAAAATATTGATTGTAATTCATATCTTAATCATTAATTTTATCAGAACATTGATGTCGTAACATGATTGACCGGATAACTGCAATAGAAAATAAATATAAATCTTTTATCCAAGTTTATTGTTACACAAAATTCATACATTTTGAATCTTACTCAATGATTCAAACCATTTCGAATCTTAGTCAATGATTAAAACATTTTATATACCAATACAATGAAAAATGATTAATTGATTGTAATACATACCTTTTAAATGTGATAAGGTTATCATTACAACTGTAGCCGGAAAATTGATGCCGTAAACTGATTAAACGGAAAACTGCAAAATGACTAAACATTAATATTTAATCACGAATTAATAATCATAATAGGGTAACTTTTAATCCCTAAAAGAATACCAAACCACTTCCGTATACACCAAACCGTTACCAACAATGCATAATCAAATTACATAAAACATTAACAACAATAAATCAGAAACATGAACATAGTGATCAAAGGGTTAACATAAAAAAATGTAATTGACAAAATCAATTATGAAAATAAGCTTTACTAACCGGTAATCCATACAAACTTAACGTTGGCCTCATCTAGGTTGCCTGAAAATTACTCGCGTCACTTAGGTCACCGGAAGAAACAACCATCAATAATTGATACTGCAAATTCTACAAAAACACAGTATCTTTTTTTTAAAGAAATAAAACAATAACAATAATCAACATATACACCAAACAACAAAATAATAAACATACAAAGATATATCTGTTACAGATCGTGTCGCAGGTATAGATCATCCAATCCGACGAAAGTTATGGTTATGTTCTGTTACAAAAACAAAATTATGTTTTTTTGTGTAGCAATTTTTTTTATTATTAATTTGATTGAATTGGAATATGAGGTGGTAATTAAATGGAAAATGGAGAAAGGAATTGTTGGTAGGTTTTTTTTCGGATTCAATTGATAGGAGATGATGGGAGGAGTAAGTTTAGGGGTTGCAAAATAAATAGGAATCAGTTTTAAATGAAAACAGATAGTTATATGTTGAATTAGTCAAATTTCCTGCCAATCATAGCATGCCACATAGCTTTTCTCTCTCCGCCACCTAATATTCTAGTTGCCATGTCATCATTCAGAAACAGGCTATTATATAGGTTGGGATAAAAAACCTGATACCAATCACTACGTATATGAAGCAGGTTTGTTGGCGGTACGGACAGTGGTGGTTCAGCCGGTTGCTAAGCTGTAGTTGTGGATGTTGCTAATTGAGGAGCTTACAATAGATTCAGAGGTAATAGTTACAAACTCAGCTTTTTTTTACTGGAAACAATGTTGAACATTAGTCATCTTAAATGCACAAGAGAATTATGTTTTTTAATAATGTTTAATAATGTGAATTATGTAGTTATTAGTGTCAATATGTTTATGATTGAATCTTCAGTTTCTGAAGTTAATATCAAGTTTGAGGGAATGCCAATCTTATGGTACAATTATTGGATTTACGTTAATTATTTTTGGATCATGACTTTATAATTTCATCATTAAAAGGAAAGTATTTTGTCGACGCCTGCTCTATTTTGTATTATAAGCAAGAGATAGGCAAGTGTTCCTTCATGTTTGCTTTAATACATTGAGAAGTTGATCAAATTGACACTCACAGATTGAAATTCACTGGAAATTGGTGGTTTTAAAAAGAGTGCAAGCCATAATTGGGCCTGAATATGACTTAGGTATCATAAGGTTAACACGTTGTGTTATATGAGCGGAAATTCCAACACCTTCTAACAATCTAAAGTGTGTTTGGGCCATATTGAAGCGCCTTATGAAGATGATAGTATTAGAGTATGATATGGACATATCAAGCTGGAAAGAAAAATTACTTAGCCTAATAGGGATCCTTTCACAAAGGTCTTACTTTTAATTAGTTATCTCTTCTATTTCACAGTCTTAAAAGAATTAGGCTATTGTCATTTTGTTGCTTCGTTCCGACTCCTGTGTAAACACCCATAAAATCCCATCAACATCATTTCCTCCACAATACCAATAGTAGGTATTCTCCCAAGTAAATTTTTGCTTTTCTTGTATGTGCATTGCATGTGATGATTCACTAGACCTACTCACGTATCCTCTCAAACCAAATATCTTTACAACCATAACACAAGAACTCCTAATCTAAGATCACTACAACACCGTAATAAGTAATCTATCATCACAACACACTAAATCTACCACAATACCAAAACAAACCCTAATCAAACCGTAATTGAGCCCTATTTGTTTATAAACCCTAATTGCTTATCTAAACTAGTTTAAAAGTACTCAAGGCTTATGTAGGAGTTACATTAACAACTTTAGGATATCTTAGACTCCCTAAACCTTAGTATAACCCTTTAGAAGCTTAGATACAAGTCCCTTAAGCATAAAACCCTAACTAGGTCTTACAAGTCCCAAAACTAGGTTAAACCTTCCCAAACCTTTACCATAAGTTACCACCACTTAGTATAAGCTTTCTAAGACTTAATCTTAGTCACTAAGCACCCATAGGAACCTAATCTAGGCACTAAACCTTAGGCTAAACCCTAATCTTTCACTAAACAAAACTAGGTCTAAACTAGATAAAACCTAAACATAAGCACCTCAAGCACCTCATCCAAGTAGCCTAGCACATTGGTCACCCGAAGAACCCTCCCTAGTACCTCCCAAGCTAGCACACAAGGAGGTGGATCACCTCCTTGTGCCGCGATATCAATACCACTATAAACACCTCCACGCCACCCCATAGCTTCCATGAGTCATTCTTTTAGCTTAAATGAGTCACATATAGCTTCCATTAGTCACCTCCCCCTCTCTCCACCTAGACTAACTTTTCTTCCTTTCCAAGCAAATCGAGCCCTATAAATACCCCTACACCCCATTTCTTTCAAAATATCCCATTCTCTCTTCTTTACCTCAAATGTTCTGGTCCTAGTAGTAGTACAAAAGTCCTAGTAAGCTTAGAAGTTGAGTAGTATAAGCCTTGAAGCCTTGTCGAGTTGTTTTTCCACCTAGAAACCCTAGTTCTCACATACGCCCCATTTCTGGCCAAGTAAGCTTAATCTTTGATTCTATTAGCTTTAGTACTGACCTAGGATAGTTATAGGATGCCTTAAAACCTTTGCTTAAGCCTTGATCATTTTCATTTACTAGTTTGCATTTTAAAACCCTAATTTAAGACAAGTTGCTAAATACATGCTATAATACCTTAACTTAATCTATAAGTTAGTTTAGGCAACTTAGATAAGCTAATATTAGTAAGTCATAAGCTAGGAAACTCTTTTGTTTCATAAAAATATAGTTTGCATGGAATTAGGACTAGTTTTGCTAAGTTTTCCATGCATAGGGGTATATATGGTAACTTTCTGAAAATATTAAGTCTAGGGACTATTTTTAACATTTCTTATAAGTATTAGGTGTAAGGACCCTTTTTTCAAAGTTATATAACCTTAGGATAAAAGTTATAATAGTTATAAACCTATAAGGACTAGTTTTGCAAATATTAGAAAGTCAAGGGTATAAATGGTAAATCCTGAAAACTAATAAGTCTAAGGGTCATTTATGTCATTTTCATAAAATATATATATGGACTAATTGTGTAAAGTTTAGATAGTTAGAAATCTAAATAACATAAAGTATATAAGTTTAGGGTAGAAAGTGTAAATGTATGAAACTTAAAGGTTATTAAGTAAAGTGTAACCCTAAAAACAAAAGCATGACACAATAGTATGGAGCTTCATGTGAGGGGTTTCATTTGGGTATTCGTTTTGACGAGTTTGTTGGGTTTACGAATTAAAGTGCCCTGGTTCCTCAAACGTATACTACATGACCTCTGAATTATGATGGCCCGAACGGTGTTATGTTATAACTAAATCTAAAATACTTAACTCAATCGTATGGAGCTTCGTGTGAGGAGTTATATACTTCTGAATTATGATTGCCCGAACGATATTATGTTGGCAGCATAATACAATAGTAGGGAGCTTCATGTGAGGAGTTATACTTCTGGATTATGATGGCCCGAACGGTGTTATGTTATAAACATATAAACCCTAGGAGTAGTTACTTGTGAAACTTAAAACAACTAAGGAACTTAACCACACAAACACACCTACAAAACCCTCATGACACGTGAGTAAGGCCATCTAGTTTCCGAGTCACTTTTCACATCAATCACATCATCCTTAAGCCCAGGTGAGTTCATAGCCTCACTCTTTCTAAATGCTTTATAAACCCTGTGATGGGGTTACATGCTTACTTTTTCTTTAAACCGAATACAAGTCTTTTTCTCTAGTTATTGCACGAGTGATACTATCTGCCACCATTACATAACTAAAATTCATGAGTCATAATCACTTGTGAGCTTTACACAAGTGAACGCGAGTATAGTTGATAGATCTATTGGAGTTTGACACCTCCCGTCAGTTTACCTCAGCCGGGTAACCGATAAGTACTATACTTGAAATCTCACAAGGTTTAACTTTGGTAAGTTAACCTTATCTCTGTGCCATCATGTAAGGGTCTGCAATGCCCCATGATTTGGACTGTTAATGTGCGGTTTCATGAGCTTAGTGCAATAACCCTTTTCACATGATAATTATATATGCATTGCAATTATCAAAAACCCTACATTTTTCCTTGAAGGATTTAACATCTAAACCCTTGGGAAACTTGTATTCACACTACCACTGATGAGGCGAAAAATGAACCATTTTTAGGGGGTCATTTAAGCCCGGAATTGAATTTATTTGATCAAATATTGCCCTAAATCGTTCCTTTTGTGATTTTAGGTACTTTGGGAGTGAATTCTGGAAAAGGGAGCATTTTGGACGTTTTTGGAGCATAAAAGTGAAGAAAACGGCAAAGACTTAATTTTCCATGCTGAGAACAGTACCTGACGGCGTCAAGAAGGAAATTCTGACGGCATCAGGAGTAAAATCCATGACGACCCAGAGAAAACCTGAAGGCGTCAAGAGAAGGGCGTCAAGAGTATTTTTGGTGACGGCCTGCATAAGGAGTACACATGACGGCGTCAAACCCAGATCTAGGCAGTCCGAGAAATTATTTGGCGGCGAGATAACGGCGTCAGAAATTTGTTCTTGACGCCGTTGTGGAAAACTAGAAGGGGGGGGGGGGTTGAATAGTTTTGCGTCTTTTTCGTTTAATAAAAGTTCACTTTCAAAGAATTGATGATAATTTGTAAAAACCTTTGAAGCTAAAGTGTAGATACAAATTAATTCACATATGTCACATAGATACTACTTATTTAAAGTGTTGAATAGAAATTATAATTTCATATATCTCACTTAATTATAAGTTTGTATTTATATATGTATATGTGTTTTAATGATTGTATATACTTTTAATTTACTAATGTATAATTAATGTTTTGAATGGAAACTAGTTTGATCTTTATGTGAAACCAATATATGCACAACACACAATAATAATAATGTACGAGAAGCAAGTAAGTAAACAAGTAAAGAATGAGAGATGGAAAGATCAAACCGAGAGACAAAGGATTTATAGTGGTTCGGCTACAAGGACACCTTCCTTGCCCTACTCCACTCCCCGAGCACCGAACTCGAGAGTTTTCTTCACTAAGTCAATAACCTCCCTTATGGCGGAGAAAACCGTACACACCAAATGCTTACACCAATTAACGACACAAAGCAAGATGTCGAGTTCTAATCGTAGCTAGAACCAATCTCACACCAAATAACACACCACAACTTCTTCACACCTTTTACTTCTTCAATACGTCTTCACACCACGAGTATCTTCTCGCCTTCACAAAATTCTTCACGACTTCAATGTCTTGCAACTTCACAACTTCAAAGCACCAATGTCTTCACAACTTCAAACCAATAATGTCTTTGCACTTTCAAGCCACTAGAGTCTTCACAACTTTAATCTACGAATGTCTTCAAGTCTTCTCCACTCGAAAGCTTCAATTTCTTCACTACTAGTCACTATTGCCACTCTCTTCTATCTTCACTACTATCCACCACTACTTCTTCACTTCAATTTCCACTACACACTTACAACAATTCTAGATTCTACAACTAAATCTAGCAAACTAATACATACACCTTATTCACCAAAATATGAAAGATCAACAAGATGAAACAAACAAACAACTTAGATAGCAAGATGATACTAAGTTGTAATACTTCTAGTAGAAGTATTCTTCTCTTTGCACTTGAGTGTTGAGGCTTGAATCACTTTGAAACAAAGATCAAAGTATATAAGATCAAAGGATTTTTAGAGGATGGAGAAGAATGTTTAGATCAGAAAGTTTTTAGTGCAAAAAGGTGAGAAAAATATGTGGAATGATCCAATATTTATAGGGCCAGAAAATACTGTTCTGGAGCGTGCCGGTCCCCTTAATGATTAAGGGGGCCGCCTAGTAAAATTAAGGGGGTCGCCCTCCTGAACGTTGGATTTTCTTGTCCTTTTGTGAGGGGAATTTTTCGGGATTAGATTTGCCATTTTTGGTTGAAAATTTGAATTCACAAATTTGTAATGAATTAAACATATTCTTTTAATTCCAAAAATGTTTTACAAAAGATATAAAATGTTTTGTGACATTTTATAAATATCTAGTGATTAACAAAAATGTTCCTTTGATCTTATAATCCATTAGACACTTTGTTTATTCATACCTTAAGTGATTAATTGGTAAAGATGAGTATTTACTACTAAATACTTGTTTATGTCATAATCTTTGGTTTGATGAGTTTTCGTTTTGTGATTATCAAAACATAGAGATATCGAAAGATATGAATAACGTTTTTAGTCATTTATTTATATAAACAATCTCCCCCTTTTTGATGATTACAAAACCTAAACTCATTAAATCCAAAAATTAATTTTTAGACAAGTATTTAGTGAGTTTATATTCACTTCTCCCCTTTTTTGTAAAATCAAAAAGGTTTAAGCCAATAGAGAGGAAGCTCCCCCTCGTTTGAGGGCACCAAGGGTTCGAGAATTGGAATTCTTGCAAGAAAAATATTAGAAGCACAAGCATGGCACAAGCAAACACATATATCATAATACCAACAATTAATAAGCATGGCAAAAGATAATAAGGAACACATATTAAGTCATTCATTGATAGAAAATGATTATGTCAACCCATAATCATTGTTACAAAAGCCGTAAATATAGAATACTAAGACTAAGTATAGCATCCTATTGTGCTAACAAGGAGTGTCACCAAACTTTCTTGAATCCCAAAATGGTTGAAAAGTTTTATTTAAAAATGAGAAACATAAGCATATAAAATGCTTGGTGGTTTAGTGGAGATAAACTTTTGGTTGCATGGATGTTGGTGAGTTTGGAGATGTGGAACTTGTAGGTGGTGGGTTAGAGGTAGGATTTGTTGATTGAGGGTTTTGATGTTGTTCAAGTGATGATGTTTGTTGAGATCTTGTAAGAAGCTACTCAATCCAAGTGAAGTGCTCATTCAAAGCAATGGTTTGTTGTTGAAGGAAGATGCAACAAGGGCAATTGTTGACATGCTTCTCAACTTGGTTGATGTTGTGTGGTGATGATGGTGAGCTCGATTGGGGTGGATCCAAATTGCGTTGAGCAAGATGTAATGCTAAAAGAGCACTAAGCTCATGAGCCTCTTTTAGCTCCTCAACGAACTTCAAGTGTTCGGAGGAAGGTGATGATGGTGGAACAAGATGGTTGTCTTGGGTGAAGGTTTGAACATGCAACATAGGAATGGCATGTGAGGTTGTAGGATGTGGTGGTGGTACTCTTCGTGGTGGAGACATGGTTGAGCTTGGGTAGTCATGAAAACATGAAATGCGTGGAAGAGGTTCTCCAAGAGTGAGTGGTGTTTTTATTGAATGAGCAACATGTGAAGTATTGATTGAGAGATTGAGATTGTTGTTTTGGGATTGAGCATGCTCATCATAAGAAGAAGCATGAATGAGGGAATGAGTGGGTTCTAGGTTGTGAGATGAGTCATTATTGTAGTTTTGAGGTTTAGTTGTTGGTTGACTTGGAACAACATCACTTGAGTTATGACAAGAATCAAGTTTCCTCCTCCAAACGGGTTTGACGGAGATCCTTTCGGTTCTTGAAATCTTAGGTTTTTGGTTGTTGGGAGATGACATGTTTGGGTGTGATGGCATTAATGATGGGAAGAGGGTATTTATAGTGTATGAGAAATGTGGTTTAGGAAGGTAAATTTTGAGGGATAGCATGGGACAAAATATGTTTGTGAATTTTGGGAAGTATAGGCTGAAATGGGTCAAAAAGTGATAAAGAAAACAGTATCCCCGACCATCAGATGGCCGGTCCCCTTAATTAGGGGCCGGTCCCCTTAATCATTAAGGGGGCCGCCTTATATAATTAAGGGGGCCGCCCATCTGGTGATTCCCAGAATGCCAGAAATGGGTTTTTGGCAGAAAATTTTCAAAAAGGTTGTGGTTTTGGATTTGGATTCAAGTAAGTTCAACTCTTTGAGGCAATATAGTGCATACTATTCATGAATGTAGAGAGTGATATAGAAATAATTGAATTAGGCAATTAATTTCTAATAATCATGCTATCTATTAATTTATCAATTAAGATATGCAACTAAGGAGGCAATAAGGCAAATAAGTTAAATGTGTAACTATATGAAGATGATAACATTTAGTCTGAGCAAACATGTTGATGATTGTTAACAAGTAACAAATAGGTGGATATGATTATATGGATTTCAAGACTTGTTACAAACAAGATCCATATGGGCAAGCCATGATTCTCATGAAATGATTTGATTAAATTGTGAATGTCATTTCCAATAGAAGTGTATGACACATGTGAGAAAGTCAAATGTGTTTTAAGCAAAACATTTTTAGTTTTATTCAACAATGTTTTGAAGTAAATTCAAGTGTGCATTACAATAACACAAATTGAGTTTTGTTTCATAACGTGTAATAAAAAAATTTCAATCTTGTTTTTGATTAAAATAAGGTTATGAAAGAAATTTTAGTTAAGTAAATTGTTTCAGGAAAAATAATATAGAAAAAATATTTCAATCAAAAAGAGAGAAGTTTTAACCATGATGTTTTGATCATGATAATCAAGAAGTTACAAGTGAAGGATTTGAAATGGAAGCTTATCATGCTCAAGAGAATCAATTAAGCTCATTGTCACACATAATCATCTCTAATGACATCTAAAGATATTAAAATGAGATGATAGATATTTATGATCTAAATGCAATGGGATAGGAAGGAGCAAGGTAAATAGTTCATGGATACAAGATAGACATGTGTGTATATATATATATATATATATATATATATATATATATATATATACATATATATATACATATATATACATATATATATATATATATATATATATATATATATATATATATATATATATATATATATATACATATATATATATATGTATATATATATATATGTATATATGTATACAAAGAACATCATAATATCAAGTTGCAAACAAGTCTCAATTATAATACATCTATTTATGCAACTAGTAAGATCATATAGCTTAAGTGGAAAGATTCTACTATAGATCATAGAAGATTAAGAAGAATGATAATAGACTAAACAACAAGAAGATTAATAATGCTAATATCATATATGCATATATTAGTGTTAATGATCTAAAAGCATGGCAACTTATAAGTTAAATCATATTCACATACTAATTAAAACATTCTAAAATATAATGTAATATTGGTAAGTTTTTGAAAAGAAAACTTATCTCAGGTCCAGCTTTTCTTTAAGAGTGGGCATGACGGTAATGGAAGAAATCTTAAAAGTTTGTCCAAAACATGTCGAAGTAGCCAAGTAATATTCCAACGCAATAGAAATCAAGGGAGCTAGATCCGAGATGCTCAATCGATCACACCAATCATCACAAGTCATGAAGGCTAATAAAAATTGTACTTTGGAGGCTTCATCTTGAAATAGTAACGGACACACCATGATACCAATACTCCAAGAGTGAAGAACAAAATGCCAAGACAAGAAGATTCCCACAACGACGTCATAGGCGAAACATTTACAGAATGTGAAACAACGTGATAGAAACTAATAGCCGTCAAAGGTAATAGAGCGAGATGAGTAAATCAACACGTAATAGACTCTTCGTTCGTTAATTACCTAAACATGATAAACAGCTTGGTACCCAGATTCTCATGGGTCCTAGTTGGTTAGATGAGAACATCCATTGCATTTGAATGCACATGATGAGGATGTCGTCGATAAGTACAAGAATTCATCAATAGTTTATTTTAATTAACAAACAATGACTTTCTTGACTAGAGTAATAAATAATGAATGTTAATAGTATTAGTTCTAAATTTATTCACTAGGTTTAACAAATTTTATTTGTTTTGATATATTTGTTGAAGGATCATTCACGATAAATCTTAAGCCGGTTTTATCATAAAATGGCTTTTGAATGTTGAGAAGGTATTTTAAAGATTTAGAACTATTTTCGAATTTTGCCAATGTTTTTGCTTTTTCATTTTCCATTTTAATTTCATGTTTGTAGTCTTGACATTTTTTACATTCAAGGTCGATTTCAATATTACTTTCAAGTCTAGACATTTTATCTTCTAAAATTATTTCTTTTTCAAAGTTGTTTTCAGCGGATGTTGAAAATTCGTTTTTAAAAATAATTTTTGAGTCAATGTTGCAAAAATGTTTGAAGTTGTTTTTCATTTTTGAAAATTCTAATATAAATTGATCATAGCAAAAATGTTTGGTTTTGGATTGTACCTTATTTGTAGTTGTACATTCTTCACATGCTATACGGTGATCAATTCCATTTTCCATGTCGCTCCATGTTTTGTTTGTAGTTTCACTTGGATCTAGAAACATGTAGTTCTTGCCATCAATACTTGTGTTCACATTTGTTTGAATATTCTCATAAGCCGTATTATCATCGTCTTCTTTGCACTTGTTGCACCATGATTTATTCACGCTCTTTCTTCGTATTTGGCTCATGTATTCTTCGTTATAGATACTTTCAATGATCACATTTGCACTAGTAGTACATGTGTTTGTTTCAACTAAATATTTATTTACTAAATTTTCTAGATTAACTATTTCTTGTGCAATATCAAGTTTATCATCTTTGATTTTACATTTCTCTTGGTGAAACTTTAAAAGACATTTCCAAATATCATTTGCCGTTTTACAACGAAATAATCTTTCATATTTAACTCTTGGTAGAGTTTTGAAAATAAATAATTTGGCTTTAGTGTTTTTATCAATTTTGGTTTGAAGATTATTATATTGATTTTCAAAATCTATTTTGGTTGGTTTAAGATCACCAATTGAAATGATATGCCAAAGATCAAGATCTATTGATTTCACATAATTTTCAAATTTGTTTTTCCATTCAAGAAAATGATCAATTTCAAATAATGGTGGTTGTTGTGTAAATTCCCCTTCTAAATATTTTTCAAATTCCATAGATCGTTACAAGTTTTAAAATACAATCTATTTTAAAAATCTTGCTAAACCTGGCTCTGATACCAATTGTGGAAAACTAGAAGGGGGGGGGTTGAATAGTTTTGCGTCTTTTTCGTTTAATAAAAGTTCACTTTCAAAGAATTGATGATAATTTGTAAAAACCTTTGAAGCTAAAGTGTAGATACAAATTAATTCACATATGTCACATAGATACTACTTATTTAAAGTGTTGAATAGAAATTATAATTTCATATATCTCACTTAATTATAAGTTTGTATTTATATATGTATATGTGTTTTAATGATTGTATATACTTTTAATTTACTAATGTATAATTAATGTTTTGAATGGAAACTAGTTTGATCTTTATGTGAAACCAATATATGCACAACACACAATAATAATAATGTACGAGAAGCAAGTAAGTAAACAAGTAAAGAATGAGAGATGGAAAGATCAAACCGAGAGACAAAGGATTTATAGTGGTTCGGCTACAAGGACACCTTCCTTGCCCTACTCCACTCCCCGAGCACCGAACTCGAGAGTTTTCTTCACTAAGTCAATAACCTCCCTTATGGCGGAGAAAACCGTACACACCAAATGCTTACACCAATTAACGACACAAAGCAAGATGTCGAGTTCTAATCGTAGCTAGAACCAATCTCACACCAAATAACACACCACAACTTCTTCACACCTTTTACTTCTTCAATACGTCTTCACACCACGAGTATCTTCACGCCTTCACAAAATTCTTCACGACTTCAATGTCTTGCAACTTCACAACTTCAAAGCACCAATGTCTTCACAACTTCAAACCAATAATGTCTTTGCACTTTCAAGCCACTAGAGTCTTCACAACTTTAATCTACGAATGTCTTCAAGTCTTCTCCACTTGAAAGCTTCAATTTCTTCACTACTAGTCACTATTGCCACTCTCTTCTATCTTCACTACTATCCACCACTACTTCTTCACTTCAACTTCCACTACACACTTACAACAATTCTAGATTCTACAACTAAATCTAGCAAACTAATACATACACCTTATTCACCAAAATATGAAAGATCAACAAGATGAAACAAACAAACAACTTAGATAGCAAGATGATACTAAGTTGTAATACTTCTAGTAGAAGTATTCTTCTCTTTGCACTTGAGTGTTGAGGCTTGAATCACTTTGAAATAAAGATCAAAGTATATAAGATCAAAGAATTTTTAGAGGATGGAGAAGGATGTTTAGATCAGAAAGTTTTTAGTGCAAAAAGGTAAGAAAAATATGTGGAATGATCCAATATTTATAGGGCCAGAAAATACTGTTCTGGAGCGTGTCGGTCCCCTTAATTAGGGGGCGGTCCCCTTAATGATTAAGGGGGCCGCCTAGTAAAATTAAGGGGGCCACCCTCCTGAACGTTGGATTTTCTTGTCCTTTTGTGAGAGGAATTTTTCTGGATTAGATTTGCCATTTTTGGTTGAAAATTTGAATTCACAAATTTGTAATGAATTAAACATATTCTTTTAATTCCAAAAATGTTTTACAAAAGATATAAAATGTTTTGTGACATTTTATAAATATCTAGTGATTAACAAAAATGTTCCTTTGATCTTATAATCCATTAGACACTTTGTTTTTTCATACCTTAAGTGATTAATTGGTAAAGATGAGTATTTACTACTAAATACTTGTTTATGTCATAATCTTTGGTTTGATGAGTTTTCGTTTTGTGATTATCAAAACATAGAGATATCGAAAGATATGAATAACGTTTTTAGTCATTTATTTATATCAACAGCCGTCACCTCACAGAATCTATATATACTTTTCTATTTTTCATTCATTAAAAGAGGAACTTGTGTGGAGAATTATAGGGCCGAACCCTAATAACCCTAGGTCGTTTTTTACAGTATTTTCAAGGATTTTCACCCCTTGAAACCTTTCATGTTCAATTGAGATAAGTCTCCTTTCAATGCATTCAATATGTCTATGTGTTGTTTGAATATATTTTATGCTTGTCTTGATTTTAACATGCTAGGCTAGATCTTTCATGTGTTTGCTTAGATGTAATGAAACCTAGATGTTGATTATAGGTTGATTGCTTGTTTATAGTTGTAATGGATGAATGATTTCAATGTTAGGCTTAAGAAAACTGGCAGATCTCCATTGTGTAACTTGCTTGAACGTCTTAAGAAACATGAACCGATGTGTACTAGGTTTTTATGATTGTATTTAATGCATGAGCAAATTCTAGTGATCCCATGTTAGGAGCTTCTTAGCCGGCTCGATATAGGAGTGAAGTAGGCGCTTATAGGATTGGGGAAGTAAGTACGCCACCCCATGAATGGTATTAAGGAATACAATCCGTCATCCACGCAACTGTAACTAGTAATTAACCTGTAAAAGATATCTAGGGAGTAGTGAAATCTAAGTAAACACAATTCTCCCATATATTGCTCACACCACTAGTTTAATTTAGTTTATTTTCATTTTTAGTATTTTATTTTGATTGCATCTTTAGTAATTGGGTTAGTTTACTAGCAACTAATTCCGCCCACTCCTTCAAAATCGAGATTTTTAATTGCTTTCATAAAAACTAAAAAATACAAAAAGAATCATCCCTCATCTCTAGACCTAGTTTTTAGGTTTTCTAATCCTAGCGACACTATTCCTAGCTGAACGATCAATCCCCCGGTACTTGTCATTATACTATACTACATCGATCAGGTACACTGCCTGGTGGGGGTTGTAAGCTTCTCGAGATCCCTCGAGAGGTAAAGCCTGGTGCAATCCCTACGCATCAAGTTTTTGGCGCCGCAGCCCGGGGAATAGTTATTGTCTAGGTTAGAATCTCTTTTTATTAGGTCTACTTGCTAGATTCCTTTATAGTAAGAATTTATTTTTATTTTTTTAGGTTCTTTTTAGTCTATCTTATTTCTTCGTGTTTTTGTTCGTAACTCTTCGCCATCCGACATCATGGACGATTGTAACATCTTTGAACCCATCATCCCACCACAACAAGACCACCTACAAAACCCACCACTAGCTAACCAACCTCTTAGGCCCCGAACCTTAGGAGAGTACTCCCGACCTAGCTACCAAGGCTATCGAAACACCATTGAGCTCACCCAAGGAGCCAATGTGTCTCCCTTGCGATCCGACACCCTCCGGTTGGTGCAAAGCGAATGTGCATTCCATGGACTTCGTTCCGAAGATCCAAATCAACATCTCAAGGACTTCCTTAAAATCGTAGATTCTATAGACCTTGATGCTACAACTAGAGAGTCGACCCGATTACGCCTATTCCAATTCTCTCTACGTGATCAAGCTAGTCAATGGCTTGAACGTTTACCCGCGGGATCCATCACCTCATGGGATGATCTCACCACTCGTTTCCTTGCTCAATTTTTCCCACCGGGGAGAACTACTAAGCTTAGAAATGATATCTTGATGTTCCAACAACGTCAAGGTGAAACTCTATATGAAGCATGGACTCTATTCAAGGACTTACTCCAAAAAGTCCCTCATCATGGCATAGATCTTTGGCTCCAAGTCCAAATCTTCTATGACCATATCGATCTCTCCACAAGGCGAGCCATTGACCAATCGGCCGATGGTAAGCTATGTGATCTAAGTGCGGAACAATCATGGGAACTCATAGAAGATCTTGCTCTCTATGACAACGAAAGTTGGAATGATCCCCGTGATTTGAACAAAACGGTCAAGGCAATATCTTTGCCTTCGAACAACTCTAGCACTCCCGACCGTAGGATCATGGAACTTGAGGACCAAGTCAAGTTTCTCATGAAATCTTACGAAGCTCCTAAGCCTTCAAGCCAAGTGAACAAAATCACTTCTTCATGCGAATTATGTAGTGGTCCCCATGATACTTGTGATTGTGTGGAACTCCCCGGAACAGCTTTTGCGGACTACGCATCCTCGCGTACCGACGAAGCGGGAGATAAGTGGTACACTTTCAAACCCGAGCCAAACCCTTATGGTGATTCCTACAACCCCTCTTGGAAAAATCACCCAAACCTTAGGTGGAAACAAAACCAAGCGAATTCTTCCAATCCACCTAATCGTTACTAACCAAACGGTCCACCCTCCAACCGTACTTTCAACAACAATCCTTCTGACAACTATGGTAGTACCAACAATCTTGAAGGATTGATGTCTAAGTTTATGGCATCTCAAGAAGCTCGCATATCTAAGTTTGAAGCCGATTTCAAACAAAAGCAAAGCGAGATGACCACCAAAATTGACACATTGTTGAAAGTTCTCAATGACCGAGAAATAGGAGCACTCCCAAGCGACACGGTCAAGAACCCGAAACTAAACGTTAATTCCATATCATCAGTTTTGTCACCCGCTTCTTGTCCGCAATACTACTCAGTTAAATCAACGAGCACGTGTTTCAAGCAAAACCAAATTCTTCATAAGGACCAATCAAATAAAACACCCGATACAAAACCGGTCAAAAGCATAGTTGAAACACCTCCCATGCAAGACCTTGACGATGAATTCAAGGAGCTTCACCTTGAACGCCCCGTCATTGATGTCTTAGCCCGTGCTCCCTACTATAGTGCCCTCCTAGAAAAGTATGAGAAGTTTAAACTAGGTAAAAATGGGACCACCTTCGTTAAAAACAAGTTGCCTAAAAAGCTTGATGATCCGGGTATATTTGTTTTGCCTTGTAAGATAGGAAGATCCGAAGCTTTCGACACACTAGCCGATTTAGGGTCAAGCCTCAACTTGATTCCCTTATCCCTTTTCACCACTCTCAAGCTTGGAAAGTTAGAAGAGACGGAGGTATTGATTGGTCTAGCGGATGGGAGTATTGCCCACCCGGTTGGAATGATTAAGGATGTAGTTGTTCACGTAGGGAAGTTAATTATTTTAGCGGATTTTCACGTCCTAGACATGGTTAGTGACACTACATGCCCATTGTTGGTAGGAAGAGGATTTTTAGCAACCGCTAGCGCCATGATAGATTGTAAGGAGTCTAAGATAGCGGTAGGTGAGGGCGATACTTGGTCGGTATATGATGTTAAGAAACATAGCTACGATTGTGAGGATGATCCGACACCACATTAGGTAGAGATGAATAGGAGACCATCTAGATATGGACCTTGGATTGAAAGGAACTTCATAGGACCTCAACGCCCATTCTATCTAGAAAAAGATTTCATTGATATGACACATTCGGTGGAACAACTCATAGCTAGAGATGAAGAGCTAGACCCTTTTGAGGACCCCTTAGTTTTTAGAAAGATGATTGAGTTCTTGAGCGTAATGCCTATTAATATAGAAATGAACAAGTGGAAAAGAGAGGGAGATAAGTGTAAATGGAGGTGGGATAAGCCACTTAAGGAAGGTGACGGATCATGGCATATGAAGACGATTTTGTATGATCCGGATGGAGAGAAGTTTGAAAGGTCATACCGTACTAAGAAAACCGATAGGAAGTTAAAACCTAAGTTTGATCCCAAAGATGTCCTCAATGAGGAACTCACCCATGTCACGTAGTAACCCATGACCTTTAGTCTAGCTACAAGACTCGTAAATAAAGAAAAACGCTTCTTGGGAGGCAACCCATGTTTTGTGTGATTTTTATTTTTGTTTGTTTGTTATTTGCTTCCGTATGCATGCTTTATTTTTATTGTTGGTAGATCATGTTTCAAAACTAAAATAGTGAAAATACTTTACCTTGTTGTTTGGCTTAGTCTTAACTTTATCCAAAGGTATTTTTGCAAAAGATAAGTGTAAGGGGAAACCTCAAATATGTTTTTAAGAAACAAAACTGATCATGATTCTCCACAATATTAAGTGAACATGTATATTCGTATTTGTTAGAGTCAAATGCTTGTATCGAGTCATAATGATGTTTTGCAGGATTTTCCAGGATGTAGGACGAAGTTTTTTCCAAAAATTTTCCGGAAACTTAACATGAGAATTTCTGCAGGTCACTTCTGACGGCGTCAGGAAGAAATTCCTGACGGCGTCACGTGTAAAATTCTGGAAATTTTTCCAGTTTTGTTTTTCTAACGGAGTCTTAAAGTTTTTGTTGAATAATTAGTTTTATAATCTCCAAGAGATCTGCAAACATCATTCCACAAGCATTATATCTTATTTTGTTTTCTAGGATTTGTTAGCATATGTAGATTGCCGCCGATTTTATGCGAGGTTGCCTTGTCTGTTTTCTCAGGTTTTACAGGTTATGTATGACAAGAAGATGATTTATATTTTGGAAGGGAAGCTTTGATTGTTCATTTTCTTGGAGGAAGATCTAACCTGGCCACCTTATTATCCATACCGAGTGAATTAGGGGAGTATTTGATTTCATTCGTTTTACTTATTTCACTTTTACATTCTTTACTTGAACATTGGGGACAATGTTCATCCTAAGTGTAAGGGGAGGGTAAAATGATGATACCTTACAGATACACTTTCGCTTGAGTTTGTTTGTTTGATAGTAGATGTGTAATAAAACTATGAGAAATACTTGTTAGTGCAATTTTAGCGCCAAATTTAAATTTTTTTACAACATTTAGGAGTGTAACTTTAGGCATAGCAAGCGTCTCATGGATAGGAGATTGTATGACTAGCACAAAACCGTACTATTCAGAAAAATTTTCCACCCAAATATGTGAGGTTCGCCTTTAGATTTGATAGGAAAAGCATTTACTATTAGTGCTTATGAGTGTACCGGTAGCATTTAGATTCTAGAACTTGCGTTAGTGATGCATCCCGAGACCGCTAGTGAGACTACATTCATGTGGTAGGATTTACTACATGATAAGAGGCATTAGGATCACCCTTATGTTAAACCCGTATCATAATTACTTGACCATTTAAGTCATATTACTTGGCTAGTTAAGTCAACTAATTTTTCCCACACCCTTAGCGATGTACTCATTTTTAGTACACGAAACCCCTAGTACACCCCTCCGAGCCTATCTTTTCATTTCTAACTTTAAGCATATTACTTAAAGGAAGAATTTGTTACACCCCACTTGAATGTACACCCAAATCGCCTTAGCCTTCCGTGTATGCACTCATCTTTAGTGCATTATTGTTATTTGTTTAAACCCTTAGTTAATTATTTAATTGATTACATGGTTGCTAAGTCGAGTCATATCCTTGTACATATTGTTTTGGGACGATTGGGACTCATGGGTAAAGTACTTATTTTATGGATTAATGGGGAAGAACATCATATTATTACCCCCGTATGTGCGTTAATCTTAAAAGTATTCCAAGTGTTTTGATTTTCTTAATTCGAGTCATTAGATTAGTTTATTGTAAAGTATGTAAAGATTCAAGTGTAAGGGGAATTTACATTCCCTATGATGTATTATTTTGGATGGTAGGGTAAGAGTGTATGCAAAAAAAAAAAAAAAAAAAAAAAATCGAAAAAAATAAAGAAAAAAAAAATAGAAAACGAAAAGAAAAAAAAAACATACGGACTACCATCCCTTTTCATTCTATGTTCATTTTATGCTTTTGTTATTTTTGATTTATTAGCTTAAGTTGAGTCTAGTCTTGGCTTAGCAACGCCATATTGTACATGTAATTAACCAAGATTTTTAACTCGCCACCAGTAAAGACTGCCTATATCCAACAAAACCGTGTATTCCATATCCCTACACCTAACGTTACAACCCTTTAAAAAGACCTCTTTGATAGTTTATCCTAGGTGCTTACGCCATGTGGTGTAGGTTTGATCCTTTCCCAAGCCTATGGCAATCTATTTTGCTATGACAGGTAGTGAGAGATGTTTTCCATTTCCATATTGTGATATATACTTTATTGCACCCGAGAGATGTGAGTATCTAACACTATTTGTGAGGTGCTAGTATATGACCTCCGTGCTTGTCTTTGGTCTTTAGTGGAACGATTATTTGTTGTAATTACTTTTATATTAGTGTTAAATGACCCCTAACTTGTATTTTGACTAGAATAAAAGCGCATTTTCTTGAGGACAAGCAAATCTCAAGTGTAAGGGTATATGATGAGGCGAAAAATGAACCGTTTTTAGGGGGTCATTTAAGCCCGGAATTGAATTTATTTGATCAAATATTGCCCTAAATCGTTCCTTTTCTGATTTTAGATACTTTGGGAGTGAATTCTGGAAAAGGGAGCATTTTGGACGTTTTTGGAGCATAAAAGTGAAGAAAACGGCAAAGACTTAATTTTCTATGCTGAGAACAGTACCTGACGGCGTCAAGAAGGAAATTCTGACGGCGTCAGGAGTAAAATCCATGACGACCTAGAGAAAACCTGAAGGCGTCATGAGAAGGGCGTCAAGAGTATTTTTGGTGACGGCCTGCATAAGGAGTACACATGACGGCGTCAAACCCAGATCTAGGCAGTCCGAGAAATTATTTGGCGGCGAGATGACGGCGTCAGAAATTTGTTCTTGACGCCTTCACCTCACAGAATCTATATATATTTTTCTATTTTTCATTCATTAAAAGAGGAACTTGTGTGGAGAATTCTAGGGCCGAACCCTAATAACCGTAGGTCGTTTTTTACAGTATTTTCAAGGGTTTTCACCCCTTGAAACCTTTCATGTTCAATTGAGATAAGTCTCCTTTCAATTCATTCAATATGTCTATGTGTTGTTTGAATATATCTTATGCTTGTCTTGATTTTAACATGCTAGGCTAGATCTTTCATGTGTTTGCTTAGATGTAATGAAACCTAGATGTTGATTATAGGTTGATTGCTTGTTTATAGTTGTAATGGATTAATGATTTCAATGTTAGGCTTAAGAAAACTGGCAGATCTCCATTGTGTAACTTGCTTAAACGTCTTAAGAAAGATGAACCGATGTGTACTAGGTTTTTATGATTGTATTTAATGTATGAGCAAATTCTAGTGATCCCATGTTAGGAGCTTCTTAGCCGGCTCGACATAGGAGTGAAGTAGGCGCTTATAGGATTGGGGAAGTAAGTACGCCACCCCATGAATGGTATTAAGGAATACAATCCGTCATCCACGCAACTGTAACAAGTAATTAACCTGTAAAAGATATCTAGGGAGTAGTGAAATCTAAGTGATGATGTATAGTCTATACATGGGCCACGAGCCCAAATATTAAACATTACTAAGGCCTAAAGCTATCATGCGTGGGCTATTATAACTTGGGCCGCATTAATAATGGGAATGGGCTCACATAAGCCCAAGCCCAACTAAACTATATATACGGTTTAGATAAGGATCTCCTATTTATGGAACAGATATCCTTAAACCGGATAAGCACCACGTGTGCGAAATGTAAGGAGCACGAACCCTACAAGGATTCTGCGCCTATATAAGGAATGACATAATTCTCATTAAAGGTACGATTCACAAACCCTAAAACTCTTTACGAGAACTCTAAAACCGATTACTTACTCTCACGCCGGAGTCTAATCGTGGGAGACAATCCCACGATAAGCCTAACGGTGTTGTTTATTCTCTTAGTGCCCAGGTTTCAAGTATTAAGAAGCGAATTGGTACGAGAGCAAGAGCCCAAATCAGGAACGCCCAACTTTTGTATCAACAAGTGGCGCCATTCGTGGTACCCATACTCAGAACTAAGGAACTAGAATGACGAAGAATAAAAATTCAAGCCAGCGGACTCCGCAGTTGGAAAAAACACGTGACCCCCAGAGGAAGAATCAACAAGATTCGACCCCTAGGCAGGCTGCTGGGACAACCAGCGCACCTGGTCACCAAGAGGCGGGAACAACCCAACCTCTTCCAGTGGTAGAACTGCCTATAAGGACTACCCAAGCCACCACAGTGGTCCCAAGCGTTGAGGAACTCCAACGAACCCTCTTCACTACCCCTCACCAAACGGTACCTACAGTGGACAACACTGTACCACCGGGCGCGCCTAACCGAGATAGGGTGCCCAATACTGAGGCAGATATTCTTGCAGCAACTGAGGACACACCCAACCTAACGTTGGGAAATTTTGTATCTCAAAATTATGAAACCCTAACCGCCCTTATGCAAGAAGAAGCAAGGAGAAGATCAAGTACGAGCCTACAAGCTCGGCTCAATTTTGGTCCTGAACGCGAACCATCACCACCGCGCCACCCATGAGGAAGACGCGCAGATAACGAAAAACGTACTACTATCCACGATAGGTTGGGTACGACATCTGATTCACAATACTCAGAGGAATATGAAGGCAGCGAGAGGCGCACTAATGTTCACTCCAGACTTGGCAATCGAGGGATACAAGACCGATTAGGACCTCAGCATTCACCAAGCCAAGGGTCTTCCAAATCTGGGAGCAAGAGAATTCACGACAGATTGGGAAAAAGAATATCCCCACGTGAAAGCCCCTCAAGCTCCTCCTCTAAAGGAAGCCGGCGCAAGCGCCGAAAAAGAAACTACTCTTCCTCCAGCGACTCCTCGGACAACGAGGATAGGGAAACAGGACACTGGAAATCAAGAGGAAGACGTCGCGAAGAAGAAAATGAGGACATATCTCTTCCATGGCGACGCCAGAAAATTGATGCGTTTACACGACGCATCAGCGATTACTCCGACCAAAAAAGGAGGCGCATGCCCACTAACGTAAAAACATATGATGGAACAAGTGATCCGGATGATCATCTAAAGGTTTTCGAATCAGCTGCTACTATCGAAAACTGGCCGCAACCTGTGTGGTGCCATATGTTTAATTCTACATTGGTAGGGAATGCGCGCACATGGTTTAGCAAACTCCCACGACGGAGTATCGGTGGGTTTGAAGAATTACGGAAAGCATTCCGTCTAAACTTTACCCAAAGAAAGAAGTGCGCTAAAAACCATGTTGAACTAGCCAGAGTAAAACAGCGCCAAGGGGAATCAACCAGTGCTTTTATGGAACGCTTCAAGGATGAGTGCATACAGGTCAAAGCGTGTCCCGAAATTCTAAAAATTTCAGGGTTCATGAATGGGATTAACAACCCAGAACTTATCCGGAAGCTAAATGACAAAGTTCCCCAAACTTTAGATGAGCTAACAAAGTGCACAAGATCCTTCATACAAGGAGAAGCAGCCGCTGCGGACAGCAAAAATGGTTACTCGAATTATAGGCAACAAGAACAGCCTAAGAGACAATCCAATGATCAGAATAACAACCGCAGCAGGAATTACCACAGTGGAAGAGACAATGACAAATTGATGTGCGTAGGGTTGCACCAAGCTTTACCTCTCAAGGGATCTTGAGAAGCTTACAACCCCCACCAGGCAGTGTACCTGATCGATGTAGTATAGTATAATGACAAGTACCGGGGGATTGATCGTTCAGCTAGGAATAGTGTCGCTAGGATTAGAAAACCTAAATACTAGTTCTAGAGATGAGGGATGATTCTTTTTGTATTTTTATATTTTTTTAGAAAGCAAGTAAAGATCTCGGGTTTGAAGGATTTTGGGCGGAATTAGTTGCTAGTCAACTAACCCAATACTAAGATGCAATCAAAATAAAATACTAAAAATGAAAATAAACTAATTTAAACTAAGGTTGTGAGCAATAAGTGGAGAAATGTGTTTACTTAGATTTCACTACTCCCTAGATATCTTTTACACGTTAATTACTTGTTATAGTTGCGTGGATGACGGATTGTATTCCTTAATACCATTCATGGGGTGGCGTACTTAACTCCCCAATCCTATGAGTGCCTACTTCACTCCTATGTCGAGCCGGCTAAGAAGCTCCTAACATGGGATCATTAGAATTTACTCATGCATTAAATACAACCAATAAAACCTAGTACACATCGGTTCATGTTTCCTAAGACGTTCAAGCATGTTACCAATTGGAGATTGACCAGTTTTCTTAAGCCTAACATTAAAATCATTCATCCATTACAACCATAAACAAGTAATCAACACATAATTAACATCTAGGTTTCATTAGATCTAAGCAAACACTAGATAGATCTAGCCTAACATGGTGGAATCAAGACAAGCACAAGATATAGCAACCAACACATAGACATATTGATTGAATTAAAAGAACACTTATCTCAATAGCACATGTAAGGGTTCAAGGGCTGAAAACCCTTGAAAAACCTGTAAAATTCGTATATGGTTCGGCCTTAGGGTTTTTCCAAACTTGTTCCTCTTAATGAATGAAAATTAGAAAACTATATATAGATATTAGAGACTGACGGCGTCAAGAACAAATGGGTGACGCCGTCATCTCGCCGCCAAAATAATCCTCGGACTGCCTTGATCTACATTTGACGCCGTCATGTAGTCCATTTTTGCAGGCCGTCACACATTTAACTCTTGACGCTCTACTTTGTGACGCCTTCATTTCTGTACTGGGTCGTCATGATCTTTACTCTTGACGCCGTCAGGTAAGTCTTCTTGACGCCGTCAAACACTGTTCCCAGCATGGAAAATTGAGTCTTTTCCAGAATTCACTCCCAAAGTACCTAAAATCAGAAAAGGAACGATTTAGGGCAATATTTGATCAAATAAATTCAATTCCGGGCTTAAATGACCCCCTAAAAGTGGTTCATTTTTCGCCTCATCACAAATATACCCCTCTCACAAAAACTCCGAGGGAAATATTTGTAACAGAAGGTGCAAATTTCCCAAAACCTCCACCAGTGCGTACCGCAGAGGAAAAGCGCGTAGGGAATGGATACTGCGAATACCATGGTCAAAAAGGCCATACAACTAACGAGTGCGTCCAGCTACGACAACTAATTGAAAAGTTAGTAAGGGAAGGCAGAATGGACCACCTTGTAAAAAACATCAAAGAGGGAAAGGACAAACAAAGGAACGGGGGCAAGAAAGAACCTCTTAAAGAAAAAGATGACACCATATACATGATACAGTCATGGCAACGTAAGATAAAACAAAAAGTCAGTCAAAAATTCTCTCCAGAAAAAGAGATATCCTTCCCTACTCTAGCTGCGGACAACGCAGTAGTAGAACCTCTAACTATTGAAATACATACGGGGGGACATGATATCCACCGCATGTACATTGATGGAGGAGCATCCGCTGATATCCTATGCGATCATTGTTTCAAAAGACTGCGACCTGAAATCCAAAGTCAATTGATACCAGCAACGACGTCGCTGACTGGATTCACAGGAGAAAAGATTTGGCCTATGGGGCAATTACACTTGCTAGTGGTCGTGGGAGATGAACAACACTCAACTGCAACATGGATAAATTTCATGGTAATAAAGTCTCACTCACCATACAATGGCATCATTGGGAGACCTGGAATATCATCCATGCGCGCTGTGCCATCCACAGCGCATGGGATGCTCAAATTTCCAGTAGAGGGAGGAGTTGTTACCCTTTATAACACAACAGTACCACCAAAAGAATGCAACGCAGTAACCACTGAGGAGGAGAATATTCCAGAACAGCGCATAGAAAAAATACCAAACCTAAAGGTCGCTATTCACCCCGATTACCCGGACCAACAAGTTTCGATTGGAGGATCTTTATCTGACAATGGTAAAGCAGCCGTGTGCGCACTCCTACAAAAGAACCTAGATATCTTTGCATGGGAACCAAAACACATGATAGGAGTGCCACGCTCTATCACAAAGCATATGCTACAAATCCGACAAGGATATCCCCCAATACGACAGAAGAAGCGCGGCCAGGCCCCAGATCGTGCAAAAGCTATTCTGGAAGAAGTACACAAACTCGTAGACGCAGGCATTATGCACGAAGTGTACTATCACGACTGGCTCTCTAACCCAGTAATGGTAAAGAAGAGCGATGGTAGCTGGAGAATGTGCGTAGACTTCACAGACCTTAACAAAGCATGTCCACAGGACTGCTATCCACTACCATAGATAGACTGGAAGGTAGAATCCCTGTGCGGATATCCTTTTAAATGCTTTCTAGATGCATACAAAGGGTATCATCAAATACAGATGACAATCGAGGATTAAGAAAAAACAGCTTTCCACACCAGTCAAGGAGTTTACTACTACACGAAAATGCCTTTTGGCTTGAAAAACGCAGGCGCAACATACCAACGATTGGTGGACACAGCTTTCGAGAAACAAGTAGGTCGAAACTTGGAGGTCTACGTTGACGACCTTGTTATCAAAAGCCACACAGAGGATGAATTGGTGCGCGACATTGAGGAAACGTTCAAAACATTGGGACAAATAAACATGAAGTTAAATCCCAAGAAGTGCACCTTTGGCGCAACTGAAGGCATGTTCCTCGGATACTTAATAGAACCGGATGGAATCAAACCTTGCCCAGAAAAAACAAAGGCTGTTATTGATCTTCCCTCACCGCGCACACTCAAAGAAGTCCAGTCATTAAACGGAAAGCTAGCAGGGCTAAACCGTTTCTTATCTAAGTCAGCAGACAAATCACTCCCTCTCTTTAAAACACTCACAAAGTGTACTAAAAAGGGAGACTTTCGTTGGACCGAGGAAGCAGAAGAAGCCTTCCAACAACTAAAACAACATCTGGCATCTCTTCCCAAACTTGTCGCACTGCGACCAGGGGAAGAGCTAATCATGTACTTATCGGCAACTCATGGAGCAGTTAGCGCAGTACTATTGATAGATAGGAACTCCGTCCAGACACCCATATACTTTGTAAGCAAAGCACTGAAGAAGACAGAGACTAATTACAGCGCTATGGAAAAGCTGGTCTTAGCTCTAGTATTCGCAGCTAAAAGACTGCGCAGATACTTTCAAGCGCACCCAATAGCTGTAATCACAGATCAGCCAATCAAACAAGTTATCTCTAAACCTGACGCATCAGGACGACTTCAAAAGTGGAGTGTACTGTTAAGTGAATATAACATCTCATATAGACCGCGCACTGCAATCAAAGGACAAATATTAGCTGATTTCATTGTTGAGAAGCCAGATAGCGATAGTCCAACCTCTACAACAAAAACAGACCTGTAGGAACCCTGGATTCTGTTCACAGATGGGTCTTCATGTGTAGATGGATCAGGCGCAGGCCTTATTCTCACAAATCCAGAAGGCATGGAATTCACCTATGCGCTGCGCTTCGAATTCACAGCCACAAACAATGAGGCAGTATACGAAGCCCTACTAGCTAGACTGCGCATTGCAATCCAAATGGGTGTACGCAACTTGGAGGCAAACGTAGATTCTCGGCTGGTCGCTAACCATGTGCTAGGTGAATATGAAGCCAAGGATGAACACATGATCCAATACCTGGATAAGACCAAGTCCTTAATTAAAAACTTTGACAGGTTCACAATAAAACAAGTGCCTAGAGGGGACAACAGGAAGGCTGATGCGCTTAGCAAGATCGCATCCACGAGCTTTGCGCACTTATCAAAACAGGTATTGGTAGAAATCTTACAAAACAAATCAATCTTGGAGATGGAAGTATCCACGGTGATAGAAGAACAAGATCCTACATGGATGACACCTATCATTGAATTCATTAGCAAAGGAGTCCTGCCATAGGATCATAAGGACGCTCGAAGAATACGGCGCACAACGCAGCGATTTGAACTACGGGACAACATCCTCTATCGACGTTCTTTCTTGCAACCTTGGCTACAATGTGTCGGACCCCTTCAAGCAGACTATGTACTCCGAGAAATCCACGCTGGATCATGCAGCATGCACTCAGGGCCGCGATCTGTTGTAGCGCGCGCTCTACGGTCGGGGTATTATTGGCCAACTATGCATCGCGACGCGCGCGATATGATAAAGAAGTGCAGCAATTGCCAAGTACATAGGCCAATTTCGCGCCAACCACAACAAGTGCTAACACCCATTACCTCACCATGGCCATTTTACAAGTGGGGCATTGACATCGCAGGACCCTTTCCAGTTGCAGCAGGAGGGCTAAAATTCCTCATCGTAGCCATAGATTACTTCACGAAGTGGATTGAAGCAAAGGCGGTGGTGAGCATCACGGGCAACCAGGTCAAACGCTTTGTATGGGATAACATTGTTTGTCGCTTCGGACTACCTGGAGAGATTATATCAGACAATGGAAAACAGTTCTGCGACAACCCATTCAAAGATTGGTGCGCACAATTGAACATCACACAACATTTCGCTTCAGTAAAACATCCACAAACCAATGGTCTGGTTGAGCGAGCAAATCGCAGTCTAGGGGAAGGAATAAAAGCACGCCTTGACAGACACAAAGGAAGGTAGGTGGACGAGCTCTCACATGTCTTATGGGCGCATCGCACCACAATCAAAACCAGTACTGGAGACACGCCATTCTCCCTTGTCTACGGAACAGAAGCCGTCATACCGGCTGAGATAGGAATGCCAACTATACGAACAGCAGAGGTCAACGTCACAACAAATGACGAGGAACGGCGCATAGACTTGGACTTACTGGAAGAAAGACGTGAACGCGCAGCTATACGCGAAGAAAAGGCTAAGGCAAAGATGAAGAAGTATTATGATGCAAAGGTCAAACACACTTCCTTCAGGCCAGGAGACTTTGTATACCGCGCCAATGATGCAAGCCACGCAGAAGACATAGGCAAGCTCGGACCTAAACGGGAAGGACCCTACGAGGTCACTGATGCGCTAGGCAATGGCGCATATAGGCTGCGCGATATGGAAGGTTACGGCCTAGCGCGCACCTGGAACATCTGCAATCTTAAAAGATGCTATCTTTAGGCGAGGCTACGGCCAATACACAGACACCTTTGCACTTTAGGATGTGCCCAATAAGTGTTTGTTTTTTCTTTTCTTTCCTAGGAAATTTTATTTTTTACTTTTTCAAAAACTTGCAAGTATCAATAAAATGTTATGGTTTCTAGCTAACTCCATAACGTATTTCACTTTATTGCGAACATTCTTATATATGCCAATATTGTTATCTTATATTTTTGCCTACATGGCGTGCATGCACTAATTAAAGACCCACGAAGGCATAAAGGATGAGTAAACCTACTAATTCACTCGTTGAGTAAGAGGGTTGCAAACCCATCAACATTGGATCACGCATCCTTGCTAAGCGCCTTACTTTTGAGACGTTGAAGTAAGTTTTCTGTGCGCACCCCACGAAGGGTGCGCAAATATTAAGTACACCGTACAAAGCTTAGCAAATAACGAGCCAAGACTCTTGGTCAAATAATAAAACTTCGCAAACATTAATGCAAGTATATATTTTAAGTCACACACTTAATTTATGCATAAAAGAGTATCTTATTCCATATTTTTATAAAAAAATTACAAGCATAAGATACACTTTGTAATTTACACAATACATATACACAAAACAACCTACACGCTATGGCGATGCTCAGGGCTATCCTCCGGTGCAACGGAACTTCCTGCCTCTTGAAGCTTCCTCAACAGCAACGCATCTTTAGGCGATACAGTCGCTACACTCACAGGAATCCCATCAGACCTGGGAATGTGTGCAGCGCCAATACCGCATAGGACAGCTTTGCCCTTAATCCCTTTTTTATGGGCAGCTCTCTGTGCGTGGCGCTCCAATACCTCCTTCAGAGGAACCTATTTTTCAAGAGCAAAGGGGTTCAACATATGGCGAGGCTGCACAAACACTGGAACCTGCAGCTGCGACTCATCGGGCTTGAGGAAGTAGTCTGGCTGCGCCTCGACATCCTCCAAAATATGGCGTTCCAGGGTCAACCCCTCCATAATTACCTTTATGGGGTTGTCCTGGTCGCGCTCCAACTGCACAATGTGAGGCAGCTCAAGAAGTTTCATCTCCTCCATAGCCTGTACCAGCTCGTCATACGCACTCGCGTTATAGCCAGGTACCTCAGTCAAGGCCTTGTTCAACAACTTGGCCTTATGGAGATCCTCCATAGCTTGCGACTTCCCACGCTCCACAGCGCATTGCACCACCTTCCCAAAGGCCCCCAACACCTCTTGGGACTCCAAGGTGCCCATAGCAGGTAGGCGCAACCCATGGCTGATCAACCACCTACATCAACAAGGACAACTTGTGTTACAAAGAAACATAACAACAAATAAGTAATAAAAGCAACATTGCACAAAAACGATGCAAAGACGTACCTGCGCTCAGCTATGGTCGACATCAGATGAGGGTATAACTCCTCATCATACTCTATGCTTAGGCCACGCAGCTTATCCTCCTGCGCCTGAACAATCTTCTCCATGCGCACCTTGAACTCAGCAATATTCGCGAAGTGCTCCTCCTTCTTCTCCTCCAGATACCTTACTGCCCAAGTAAGGTTGGCCCTTAACTGATGAAGTTGTCCGCGCGCTTGCTCCAGCTCAGCCATCGCGGTCAACTTCTCATTGGTGACCTTATCAGTGTACACCCTGAAGGACCCCACTTTCGCCTGCGCTTCAGCCAGCTGCGCACGGAGAACAGCTATCTCTTCATCTTTCTGGGCGAGAGTGCTACTCTCCCCGACGTACCTCGTATTCAACTGAGTGACCAGCTCAGCTTGACGCGTAGCAGTAGCAGCCAACTCATCCATCAGTTGCTGCGCAGATACGCCTTCATCAACCTTTGCTCCCTCCTCCTTGTTTTCATTCTGAGGAGGCACCACCATCTCCACGAAGGCCCCATCATCCTTCGCGGCATCATCGCTACAATAAGTGAAGAAACAGTTAGTACATATTATGACAAGTAATAAAAATATATGAAGCATGCGGAATACGACTTACATAAACGGAGAGGTCTTTGCAGCCTCTTTATCCGCATCAGGAGCGGATGTCTCCTCCTCCACAGACGACTCTTCATCTCCGATGATATAGCGTCTCCTCTTGGAGGTACCACTGCTACCAGCCTCTCCCTTGCGCTTCAGCTCCTGCGCTACCTCCTCAGGTTTCAACACCTCCTTAGGCTTCAATATCTCCACACTATCAGATGATTCAGCGTGCGCCTCCTCCTCCTGCACCATCTCCACATTTGGCGCCACGCTTTGTACGGGCGTAACTTGGAGAGGCGGCGAATCTTCATGGGCAACAGGCCCTAACACCGTCAGATGACCCGCAGTCGCTGCCAAAAGCGGCTGCTCATTCTCCCTCAGAGGGCGCACGCCAATGGTCACCTGCTTTGGCTTCTCCAGCTTCACTACTGCAAACAGATCCATCTCTGCGACAAAACAACAAAATAAGAAATTAGTTATTAAATGTGCACATATAGAAAAACTTACATGATTAGAAGCAAAAGGGACGGACACCCACCCCGGCCTTCCTCATCAATGAAGGTTGGCACCTCGTCAACACCCCCGAAATAGCTACGACTCAACCCTACATGCACCAAAAACTCCTCCGAATAAGGGTTAATGGGGATGCGGTTGGCATCAATGGTCTGCGCATCGGCCAACCTATAGGAACCGGGTGCGGGGCGCCCATACCTTGGCAACGTATCTTGAGTATAAAACTCAAAGGGCGATGGAAACATTACGTCATCAACCCAGAAAAAATACTCCCTCCAAAGCCTCAGGGAGTCTACCTTCTCGGTATAGCACTGAAGCTTCCTCGCGCGCTTCGCAAAGGATACCCATCCATGCGACCACGTTGTGTGGTAGAAGGCGCGGAACAGGCCAACGGTCGGTTCTATCGCAAGTAAACGGCAGTTTACCTCAAAATTCGACACCTTAGCCGCACCTATACAGTGCAGCTGTGAGATGTGAAGGCGATAGTGATTGAGCAAATTGCTCAGGAAAATAGATATCGGTACGCGGTAATTAGCGTACTCGAAAAAACGCGTGTATAGTCCTATTTTCCCTTCGGGGAAATCGGCTATACACGCATCGAAATCTGGAGCCTCTGGATGCACATCCAGAGGAATGAAGTAGTCAGATGAAAACTGACGCACATCATCCTCACTTATCGCAGAGCGAAACTCCTCTAATTGGGCAACCATTTTCATAAATTTACTGGAATACGCACCCAAATTTACCTAATCAAACAGTTACTTTCTTTGCAAAAAACGCTTTGAAGAAGTGTGCAAATGGTGAGTATGTGTTTTTACTGTGTGTTTTGGGTAAAATGGAGGCGGTGACTCTTATATAGGGAGTCCAAAAACCCTAGATGAAGCCCACGTGGATCCCACTCACAAAACGTGTGGCTAGAAACCGAAACGGTACATGCACTTTTTCCCGTTTTCCTAGGGACACGTGGACACAACCCCCGATTTTCGAGGCATTTCTTTGAGATATCTATGACTAGGTACATTGTACTCAATATTGGGCGGTAATATTTAAAAGTTCTCCCGCCACGCTTACCGCTGTTGTGACTAGTCTAGCATCCGCGGCTATGAGCCGCGCACACTAGACTGGGGGGACATGATGACGTATAACCTATACATGGGCCACGAGCCCAAATATTAAACATTACTAAGGCCCAAAGCCATCATGCGTGGGCTATTATAACTTGGGCCGCATTAATAATGGGAATGGGCTCACATAAGCCCAATCCCAACTAAACTATATATACGGTTTAGATAAGGATCTCCTATTTATGGAACAGATATCCTTAAACCGGATAAGCACCACGTGTGCGAAACGTAAGGAGCACGAACCCTACAAGGATTTTGCGCCTATATAAGGAATGACATAATTCTCATTAAAGGTACGATTCACAAACCCTAAAACTCTTTACGAGAACCTTAAAACCGATTACTTACTCTCACGCCGGAGTCTAATCGTGGGAGACAATCCCACGATAAGCCTAACGGTGTTGTTTATTCTCTTAGTGCGCAGGTTTCAAGCATTAAAAAGCGAATTGGTACGAGAGCAAGATCCTAAATTAGGAACGCCCAACTTTTGTATCAACACTAAGTAAACACAATTCTCCCATATATTGCTCACACCACTAGTTTAATTTAGTTTATTTTCATTTTTAGTATTTTATTTTGATTGCATCTTTAGTAATTGGGTTAGTTGACTAGCAACTAATTCCGCCCACTCCTTCAAAACCGAGATTTTTAATTGCTTTCATAAAAACTAAAAAATACAAAAAGAGTCATCCCTCATCTCTAGACCTAGTCTTTAGGTTTTCTAATCCTAGCGACACTATTCCTAGCTGAACGATCAATCCCCCGGTACTTGTCATTATACTATACTACATCGATCAAGTACAGTGCCTGGTGGGGATTGTAAGCTTCTCGAGATCCCTCGAGAGGTAAAGCCTGGTGCAATCCCTACGCATCAACCACTTAAACCTATGACTCTCACTCAACACCTAGTGTTGACTTTTAAGCATGTATCCGAGGTATATAGCTGTTACGGATCTATGGTGTAAAACCCTAAATTCTCTAAAATTAAAAAAAAAACCTAAATTGCCCCTCAACTATTAATATATGAGAATCATTATTAAACTAAAACCTAAGTAATCAAAATCCGAAAACTCTTATAAAATATTTAAACAACTACATTGTAACTTGTTTAACTAAACATTTAATCTTGAAATCACAAAGCTACCTCCAAATACATGTACACGTTTTCCACTTCTCTTGTTGGGCCAAATTCAATCACAAATTAAACATATTAAACCTTGGGATTTAAACTATGTAGATAACTAAAACAAAAAGCCCACTTAACATTCTGGAAATTTAAATCGACATAGTCAATATGGAATCCCCCTAATCACGGATTTTGATCACTTTCCAACTGTAATTGCACGCTCCTTATTCTTAACTCCTCACAAATATACGGTTCATTCTCACCAAAAATATTTCACACACAAAACAAACCCTAGCACAAGACATATGGCTGCTTGCTTTCTCTTCATTCATACGTGACGAAGGTGTTCTAAGGAGGCTAAAAAGGGTGGTGTTTGATCGTGGATAAGCTGGTACGAGTGGGAGTTTTGGTTTTGCTTTGGTTCGGTTTGGAGGAATCCTTGTTCTTGGTTCTGTTCATTCGATCACCATCAAAGGGTAAACGTATCAACCCTTGGTTATTCCACTCTCATTTAATATCTATAATATGTATTTTGATCATTAAAAGAATCGGCTAAAAAGGGACATATATGTATACACTTAAAGCTGCACATGAAATCATATAAACACAATACATAACATAACCAGATAAGAACTTGTGTAGTCGATTAATATTACATGTTTCAAAATCGAATATTAATCGCATGAAATCATGAAACGCATGGGTCGATCCTTGTTTCCGTTTTGGACCTTTCGAATCTGCTTATTATATACGTCTCTTTTCTGGCCTTCGGCACTCGTTTCGACCTCTAGTATACGTCTAAAATCTGATAATAAAACCTGAAGAATTACATGAGGCTTGCATGTTTTTAAATACGTGACTTAGGGACTTGACCATGCATGAACAAATAAGTTTTGGGTCACATAAAATAATGAACACTGTATCGCATGAAAGATACTAACATGTATGTCAAACAAAATATTTTGGTGTGTGGGGCATGTATCGATCTTGTTCCTGTTGGGGATGTCAAAATGAGTTTTGTTTTGATCTTTTATATGAAATAAAAACCTTGCATACATGTGAAGTATTAAGCGAAGGAAAACTTTTATTACATGTATATATAGATCTGTCGTTTTCATGGAGTCTAGGTGATTAGTTTTATTTTTTGTTTGATATTTTGGTCTGGTGCATGAAATTTTAACAAGGATTGAATATATGTCACATGCATGGTACACATATATACATATTCACGTTTTAATAAAAAAATGGGAGAAGAATTGATTTTAATTTTGAAATAAAGAAGGTTAGTGCAAAATGTTTTAAAAGGAAAAGGCTACTGTGTGGATATTAGAAATGGAGTCGTGTATGTGTCGTGTGTATATATATATATATATATATATATATATATATATATATATATATATATATATATATATATATATATATATATACTAGTTTTCTAAGCCCGCCCGATGGGCGGGCATGACTTATGAATATTGTTGGAAAAATAAGATACAAACGTACCAAATTTTTTATTGAATCCATTAAGAACATAAAGAAACAAACGGTTATCAATTATGTGAGAAAAAAAAAGTTTAAAAATGGTATGGAAGAAAAAAGTATTAAAGCGTAGCTTGTTCGATGGATGAGCAAGCCTTATAAATATCGTTAAAAAACTTAAGTTAAAGAAAAATACACTATAGGTATAACCGTATAACCAACACTTGAATGAGTCTTTCGAGGATGTGCATATATTTTTTTTTGGAAGGTGACTTTCAATTTATTTGGTTTAGAGAGTCACACCTGCCATAGGCAGGCCCTCATCCACCACATACCCAGACTATGTTGTCTTAACCGGGCCCACGCTGGTGTAGTGGGGATTGAACGACTTTCGAGGATGTGCATATCTATCTATCTGAACTGGAACCATTCCTTCTGGTACTTATTGCGTCTGCATCCTTTTGTTATTCTTGTTCAAGCTTTACTGTGATGTTTCTACTTTGTGCATTTCGACACATTTGTTATTACGGAGTAATAAATTAAAAAAAAAAAAAAATAATATATAAGTATTTCTTTTGGTAAAAAAAAAGAGTAATTATATAATGATGACCTTTTCTAAGTAACTGCTATACGGGCTCTTCATACCCAGTTCCATTTAAATGCATGTGTCCTGCTCCCCCAATCCATCTCAACCGTTATTCACACCAATTATTGATGAAAAAGCATATTGGGAAAAGAAAAAAAATACCTTCAATATCCATTCCCTAGATTATGTAAAAACCCAGGACCACATACAATGCGTCTGTCCATCATCTCATCATATCCCAATAGCTAGAGGTTGTCTATGAGGGTCTATAGAAAAAGGAGTAAAAAACCAAGGCAGTATATACAAAATCCATGACATTTCAGTCACAAAATTAATATAAATATTACCAGTCCAGCATATTTTGGTCTGTTATACCTCATCACGTCTCTTAGTTGAGGCCACATGTGCAAGACACTGGTGCTATTACCAAATGTAAAATTCTGAATTAGTACTCATAATATAAATCAAAAGAAAGTAGTACAATTTTTTATGCATGAGATAGAACATATTAATATATATACCATAGACACTACTCCTTCACATGGAGGGATAATACCCTCAGGTGCGTAGGTTATGCCTTTGCAAATTCTTCTTTAAGGCTCCATCTATTATCTTTTTCTTTAGCAACTGGTGTTGTTGTCTCTGATTTTAATGCTGGCACTTTTAATCTGATAGTCAATTCGATAATAGTGAATAATAATAGGAAGATAAATAATATTTTTAGATAACATCAAAACATAAACACGTCGAGGAACTAAGAGTAGCATAGTAGCATAGTCCACCCGATATCGTTGAAGAAATAAGTTAACAAAAAATAAACTACAAAGGCTAAAACTCGAGTAACTCCATTCAGATATCTCTATGGCTCAGGTCAAACATGTTCAAATAATGATTACGTCCACAATAGTATTCACTTCTTGCAAAGACCAACATATGGATTCATTGCATTTATGATGAACCGTAGTCGAGCCCTCAAAATAAGTCCAGACTACTTAGCGAAGCCATCACTTCTTGCAAAGACCAACTTATCATACATTTACATTGTCAAACATGCCATAACGTATGCAAGTATTTTGAAGAGCCAACACAATGGGCGATCAAACCAGTGATCATCCTAAAGATAGTAAAAGGAAAGAGATCATATTCCTAAGATTTCCATGATTTATGTTCTCTTTAAAAGACAACATGCTTTTAATCTTTTAGCATTTTCTGCTTTTATAAAGATTTTATAAGGAGAAACATTGGTGGTTCGTAATAGAAATACACGACAACAAATGATGGGCGGGCAAGACTTATAAATATCGTTGAAAAAATTAAGTTAACGAAAAATAAGATATAAACATACCAATTTTTTATTGAAAGAATTAGCAATGAAAATAAATGAGCGTTAATATTTATAGAACAATTAAAATATAGTAAGTTATTTCCCAATTGTATAGTCTCGTTCATCCATTGCCTTTCATCCATGGCCTATTAAAGGATGCATTAGAAGAAGGAATCATCAAATGGCTTTTGACGGTCTCGGGTAGAGATTGTTTTTGTGAATGACTCTTTTTTTGGAGCTGAGATGGAGACTCGATTCCGTGTGATGCTAGAAGGAAAACAACCTCAAGGTCAGTAGCTAATGCTCCTTCTACCCAAAGAGCAAGGGATTTTTAATGGTACGTTGGAGTTGCATTATCATGATCCATGGTGCGAATGTTGTTGCTAGCAACTGATTGAGCTGTTGTAGTTGTTTTTACAACTTCATCATATACTTGTCGATTGTTGGTAACGGGTTTCCAGCCTTTGAGATTGAACATAGATTCAAAAACATGTTGCATAGTCAAATACAAAATTATATAGTCAATTATAGGTAAATTGGGCACAATAATTCAAATAATCTCAATGTTGTGTGATTAATCATAATTGTTACTTCTAAAAAATGTATGGTTAAAAGTCTTCAACAATGTAATTAAATAAAGTTCTTTCATGGAAATAGATAATATGAGCAGCAAACTGCACTTAAGCTAAATGTTGCAGTGAAAAAAATATTCTGAAACAGTATAGTAAAGATCCTTTTAAGTTTCACAAGTTAACAACGTTAACCGTTCTTAATTTAATCGTATCTGTCATACTAAGTATTAGTTCTAAAAAAAATGCTTTTGGACATAAAGTGTATCGGACTGGATCATTTCTGCCGGGTCACAAAAACTAAATGTTTTGGATTCAAGCTCATGGGGGCTGGTTTGGCCAAAGAAACCAAACATGCCAAGACAATAGGGAAATAATGGGCATGAGCACAAAACTTTTAAATTAAAGCATTTTATTAGCAATCTGATAAGAATTTATAAGTTAACGGTAGAGATAACTCTTATTCACAACAGGAAGCATAATGGTATATAGTAATTCACAATTATAATCATCGCATTAACGATTATCAACTATATCAAATTACAAATCTTGGTTGCATATGGAAACCACAGTCAGTAGCTTCTTGTGGAGTAAACACAGTTAATTGGTAGTTACTACTGATTAGCCTTAGAATTTTAAGCAAACAATGTAGAGGGTCCGGGTTGTTTGGACAGATTTGGTCTAAGGGGCTGTTTGGACAGATTCGGTTTAAAGGGTTGTATGGAAACATGTAAATCAATGTTGTGGGTGATGAATTTGTAGCTTTAATAATAAGTACATGTTCCAGTTGCAGCTTTGATTTGCTGTTCAGAGCTTGGTCTATTGTTCCACGCGTGAATGCCACTGGAGCCTGTCCATTTGTTCAGAATTTTCGGGTTGCAGCTGCTTAACCTGAACTGATAGACAACACACCAACACACCAGCATGTCAGAATCCACACCAATTCATGCTCATAGGGGTGACAATCACGAACATATGCTTACTAAGCTCATTAGTTGTTGACTGATCAATCTAATTTGACCGAAAGCCATTAGTTTCATACCCAGTTCATCCTTTCGATAAATTGTATAATAAATTCCAAAAATATGTTCAGTTTCATGAAGAGCCAAAAGTATATCTTGTTCCTTCGTTATACATATTTTAATAGTTAAAATATTTTAGAGCCTCGTCTTGGCATAAAAAAAAACAACCATAGCAGTACGCTATGTTGACTTTGAAGGAATTTAGTTCAAGATTACAAATCCTATATCAGAAATTAATAATAAAGTCCCTTAATCATGGTAGATGGATACTTTATTCTACTCCTATGATAACTAATAGGCACAATTCTCTTCCGACATATATCTAACTAAACCATTCACATACATGTAAATTCGTCTAATCATATTAATCACTTTGAACTTTTATTAGATAATCTCATTCCCATCATGTAGCTTCTACTTTTCATATTACGATACCGAATTTTGATGACAGTAAAAAGGCGGTAAACGAAATAAAATGAACAAAATACCCGTCAATAGATGTTTTGAAGTGTTACCCAATCCACCAGACCCTTTCACCTTTTCACCAATATTTACTTGAGGTGTGGGGTACTTTCATGTTCCCAAAATGAACTATAGAGATCCGATTTACACAGTTTTACCTTCGCTAATATATATCTCAGTACCTGCTATATCTTCATCCCCAGGCGTCAAGGTCTCTACCAAGTAATCCTTGACAGACACGCTTATTCGATTTCAGTTTTGGCTCCATACTTCTTGATTGTTGCGTGCACCTATATACTAACTATGCCAATTGTTCGTGTAGCAAATATAGGATCTCCACCTTGTAGTCCACTGCTGCTTGATCCTACAAATTCAGTTCATAGATGCCTTCTAGCCTAAGACAAATACTATGATCTTAATATTGCAGCTAGAATAGAAAAAACGTGCAGTAGCAAATGAAAAAACACATCACTATCTAGAGGTGACTCTGATACATGTTGATTCAGGTTCTTTGAATGAATTTCCTTGACACAACCGATATCATTTGTTAACCCCCCATGCACAATTCCCTTAGATTGGAAGGTTCACCAGACCAGTTATTGGGCTGAAATCATGAAGACGGAAGTTAATATTTACTTGAAAAGATTAAAAATGAAAAAAACTTATTAGCTGCTTGACATGTACATTGGCAAGAAGCTCAGAACGACAAACATGCATAATCTTTGAAGCATATGAGAAATTAAAAAAAAAAAAAAAATACATGGTTCTATTTTTATCAGCATTCAAAGATCGTCACACACATATTATTGCTACACAATCCCACAAATTGCACACAAAATAAGACTACATTGAACAAATTCTGAGTATAATTAGAATCCTTAATACCTTAGAAAAATGAAGTTCAACATTGTATCTTCCATTTCTTAACCCGAGGCCATAATACCTTAAAGAGTTTGGTGATATTATTGCGGTTTACACAACTCAGAGTCTAAAGTACTTGTGATCTGCAAAGCGGTTTGTGTAGTATATTGAAGTCCATTTGGGTTTGATATGAAACTTCCTGTGTTGCTTACTGCCCATTTGTTGTTTGAACTTGTGTAGACTGACGAATCCCTGAGGATTTCAGAATCATCATCACATCTAACACCATATGTAGATACTTGTTGTGAAACACCACATTTGATAGCAAAAGAATCTACAATGCAAAGTCAACATCAAACACACTGATTTTCAACTTAAAATTTGATAAGAAAATTTCAAAAGAAAACGTCAGAGTAAGCAAAACCCAAGAATACAAAACAAAATAACTAATATACAGAGTAGCATAGTCAAAACAAACACAGATATGTAAGGAGTCTTATTGAAGGTGAATCTAAGAGAATCTATTGTTACTGTAATACATTTAAAACCAACTTTTTATATAAGCAAATAAGAATACAGTAGCCACAAGGTAATAGGTTTACCGCAATGCATTCTGTATTGGCCTCTGTTGGCAAGGTCTTGCTTTCTGCAGATCCAATGCTCGAAATGGTGCATAGTGCAGATTATGGGGTGTTTGGGATTGAATAGTGCAGATATGACACACATTTATGAGTAAACGTTAGTTGTCTCAGTACTGAGTCACATACATGATTCATCCGGTTTCAATCTCTTCTTTAGGCTGAAATCATAACTTACAAAGGTTGTGGTTCCAGGTCTTGTCTATAAGACAGCTATAGACGACTACCACAATACATTGTATCACGCTTTAAAAGCTGCTGGAAGCAACATTCATAAATACTATCTGTCCAGAGAAGTTGAAAGTTAGCAAGATTAATTATCCTTCTATGGCAGTCCTAGTTGCAGTGAAATCTATTTTAGTATGTATATTGTGTATGTTTTAAGTAATGATTTAGTATACATGTTAATCAAATAATCAGTAGTAACATATTTTGATCATTTAAGAAACTCACGTAATGATTGACAAAAAAAGATAAGTTTCTTGTCATATTAATATAAGTAATAGCCTGTCAAATGAGTTAAAATAGTGGTAAGAAATCTCATATTCCCCTTTTTATAGCCCTTTATTGCTGTTGGTACGAAACTAATTAGTCACGGTTCAATATTTGCCCCACAGATCAGCAGAATCTAACCCCAAAAACTGAGTATCACAACTTAAAATAAGATTATCAGTTATAAAAACTATATCCAAACACCCCAAAAAGATAAATAAAAAATTGGGAAGTTTGTGTGAACTGTGAAGTCACATCGGGCCTTCATTTCCAGCTGCTTGTGCAACAAATACACCAGATTTGACAGTGGACAAAAGTGTAGCATCAAACAGGTTTAAAAATGTGTTTTTTTTTGGTGTAAATAGTTAAGATTATGCCATCATCTAAAGAAGCAAAACCAAACGGAACACATGACTGGTACATGTTACTTGAACAACAAGTTAAAATTGACCACCTAGCTTAATTTGTTAAGAATATTCCATAACGGCATGCCAACATATCTTTTGGCCAAGCCAACTTTGCGAGCTAAATAAGTCACAAAAGGGGTGATCACATGATTTTTCATTTTCCCAGGCCAAAAAAAAAACAAAAAACAAAAAATAAAAAACAAAAAAAAAAACAAAAACAAAAAACAAAAACAAAAAGAAAAAACAAAAAGAAAAAAAACCTTATTAATGTATTTTCACTTACAGCCACAACAGATTCAAGAGCAATAATTGTTAATACATCAGCACATGAAACAACATCAGGACAAACTTCTTCAACTTTCGACTTCACATCATCGATCACGTTAAAGCCCCTAACTGAATTAGCATTAGGCTCTATTGTTTTCTCCCCAGTAAACGAAGGTGTGTCGTCTAGTAGAACTGACCCGTCACACCCCTGCACAAAATTAAAATATAAAACGACGAACACATCTAATTAGCCTTGGCCCTCATCAACTAAGTCACTCTTAACTACAAATTGCATTAAATTATTTTAGCACTTGTCACGTTGATTAGTCATTACTCAAAAGAAAAGCTTAAAACTTACGTCTTGTGTCATCTTAGATTATACCACCCAGGAGTTTGTGGTATTACTCATTGTATAGAGGCACGTATTAAAAGTAGAGAGTAAAAAGTGTATTTGGAGCAGGAAAACGACCTTCAAATTATAAGATCAATAAATCTATGCGCCTAATTTTCATTGCGTATTGAAGGTCTTGATAGCTCGTCTTTTGTTGCAGGAATTTGCACCTCCTCACAAATTATTCAGGCACTGGTGTTGTTGCCTTGGGCACTCCCAGAAGCGCAAGTGTTGCTGGAAAGTTGTTTTTAACTATTGTATTTGTTTCCGTATTTCATGTATCTGTCTCACCATCTATTATTGAAAGTGGTTCACTATCCATAACTGTGTCAAAAATGAAGTCGGGCCGTTCTTTTGTGCTTTCTGGACCAAAATGTAGTTGAAACAAATGTGTCGTAGCCAACAATCCCGAGTTTTTTAGGAGTTTTGTTCAACATAGTTTCATTCTCTTACACACATACAATAAGCCGCTGCAACAAAACCAATACTATTACAAAGTGCAAAGTACCATGTTGCAAACAGGAATACAATCCGAACTGGTAAAAGAGTTGCCTTGGTTGTAAGATTAGTAACTGAACACTTACCTGGTATAATATTTGAATTCCATCAGTTAACCTTCAAATTTTCTGAGAGCTTCTCAAGGTGCTGATGTAGCCTTCTTTGAACTTCAATTTGCATTTGTATTGCTTCGCTTTTATACACGTTTAAGAATGATTTATGCATTTAAAGATAAAACATAACCTGATTTGACCCATTATTAAGTAGACGGACCTATAAACATATAATGAGACCGACTTTTGGCTAACAGTGCTTGTTCCACAAACCCCGCATCGACCACTTGCCCATTAGTTTTTGTATCATTTCCTCCACAGCCGGATATGTCTACAGAGCCATTAGCATTCCCATATCCTACACACAAAACCCCAATTGAAAATTCATTTGAGATGAAGAGTATAAATAAATTCAAACATGACTTACGGAAACGGAGAAACCAAAAAACAATTAAAATAACGTATAGGCTCGCTAGACATCAATAAAATTCTATTGGAAACAAATAATAACTTGAAACAATTAATTTGCATACCTTGACGAACCTCAATGACCTATGATTGAGGTTAGAAACTGCATACTGATTCAGCATGCAAAACCCTAATTCATAAATTAAATGGTACAAAAATTTTTATAATATATCGCAATAAACATACCTGCTTGATCCAAATCATTGATAGTACGTGGCTTTGATTGTGTTTGATCAAAATCATTCGATTATCTGATGATGATAATAGCCTACAAAAAAATTAAAACCTTCAACAGCAGCAAACTCTGTATTGTTTGTGTTTGGTGTTTTAGGGTTGCAGGAATTTTGGTTTTAGAAACACAAATATTAAGTCGTAATTAATTATCTTCTCAAATCGATTCCTAATTTAACTCAAAACAATATTAATATATGGTATTCTATAAATACAGCAAATCAGATTTAATTCTAGTTTGCATTACATTATATATTTTAACTTGCAAGACATAAATAAAAAAAATCATCTAGTCTAGTGGTTATGTGGTTGCTTAATATCAGAAGGATATTAGGTTCGATTCTTGTTGCTGCCATATTTTTTAGAAAAACGAATTTTACAAAAAAAAAAAAAAAAAAAAAAAATGCTGACATGGCAAACATCTGAAATAAATAATGAATTTAATTATAAAAGTTGCTTACATGGCGACAATGTGATGACATGGCTGATAATGAATTACTGGGCAATGAGGTGGCGTTTACGTGGCATTATCTACGTGTAACGCCTCCTGTTATATATAATATAAAGATATATATATATATATATATATATATATATATATATATATATATATATATATATATATATATATATATATATATATATATATATATACACACATATAGGGAATATATTAGCTACAATTAATTGTAGCTAATTGGCTACAATTTTGTGTGCTATAAATGTGGGTCCCTGATTTTTTTTGTGGGTCCTGAATCTTTTCTGTGGGTCCCTGATTCATTTCATGTGTATTTTTTGGGAAGGATTGTAGCCAATCTGTTCCCATATATATATATATATATATATATATATATATATATATATATATATATATATATATATATATATATATATATATATATATATATATATATATATATATATATAATCTTGGGTCGTCGCGGCTTAAATATTAATATAAATTTTTTGGGAAGGATTGTAGCCAATCTGTTCCCATATATATATATATATATATATATATATATATATATATATATAAATCTTGGGTCGTCGCGGCTTAAATATTAATATCATGGGCAAGTTAATAAATTTTATAATTTTAACGACGGGGTCTAAATTTATTATCTTAATATAGATTTATAAAATAAACTTTAAAATAATTTTATTTGACTTTTTAATATTTAATTTTGATAATTTATATTTTAGACCCTAAACGTTATTAAATTGATGAATCAACCCTAAACTGTTATATTGATCATTTCAATCTCAAATATTATTAATGGTTCATTATCAGGAAACTTTAAAGAATGGAAACTTGCTAAATTTGGAAACCCGCGTAAAATAGAAAGTTACTAAAAATAGAAAGTTACTAAATATGGAAAGTATACTGAAAAAAGTAACCTAATTCATATGAACTTTAAGTAATACTTGATTATTGATTCATATAGGTTCCGTGAAGCGGAAGTGATCTTGTGTCTTGTGATCCATTTATCTTTGTTTGCTTTTGCTGTTGAATAAGGTACAGATATTCTGACCTTTTCAGTAAAGGTTATCTCATGACTATTCCTTTCCTTTTGATCTTTCATTTGTTTAGGATTCCCTATGCCATTGCTACGATCCCCTTATTATTTGAACCTTTGATATTTGAACTATTTGAATTGGTCCTCTTATATATGAAACATTAGTTATGAACCATATGATCTGAACTCTGATATATTTGGACATTTGAATTGATAATTTGTTCTTAAACTTTTGACTTACCTTTGACCCATTCTGTATGATACCCGGGCTATTACTAGGCATGGGGGTTCCATGTCCGTAGCATTGATGCACCAATGTTATGACTCCTGTGTGGTCGAGTGATTTGCCACACCGTCCCTTTGATTGGTCTGCTTGTGTTTGGGTAGGGGCGTATGGATGCATCCTAGATTTGATCTGTATTTGTATTTGATATCTGATCTGGTGATTGATGCTTGCGTGCATGCACGTCCTTCACAACCCATTGAGGTAACCCCTCGGGTTCATTTGACATTCTGAGGCCTCCCATCTGGATTTCATTTGAGGCTATATTTGATTTGATTTGGTCTAATCTGGGTACGTGGTTGAAATAATGAATAACCTAAACCTAAACTTACCCTTTTACCTTTACTTTACCTTTATCTTTACCATTATACATTGTATGGCTTCTGATATTTCCTTTGTACCATATCTCTGACTCTGTTATCTCTTTTATTTGTTTTTGTTATATATCTATTCCCTAGGCTTTTTAAGCTCAGCCGCATTTCTTTTCTTCCGCGGCAGGTACCTAAGCTAGGAGCTGGGGGTTAGCTTTGGGGATTGAGAGCGATGTGTGGACTTACCCTTAGACTTCTTAGCTTGGACATTTGATACTTATCATTTGATTTTGGATTATTTATGTACTTTTGTTGGTTACTTTCATTGGGGAACTTTTGTATTGATAAGTCATGTTGACTTATGTCTTTTGGTTATGTATGTAAGACTTCCGTTGCTTTGTTATTGAATGTTTCTGATATGACACCATTTATTGTGATACTTTTACCCTTGTCGGGTTGGGGTATTACAATTTATGGTATCAGAGACAGGTTCTGAAACCCTTAGAGCTTAGGCTATGACGGATTGGGTAGACACTAGGTTTCCTTCTGCGTACTTTTCCTTTCGTACTTCATCTTTATTTGCTCTTGCTAATCATTTTGTTAATCGTTCAGATGGTTAACACTCGCCGTAACGGACAGCCCCATGGAGGCCCTGATGAGGAAGTTGAGATCCCTAATTTGGAAGCTATGGTTGCTGCTGCTATAGCCAACATGTTACCAGGTCTTAACGCCAATGAGGTGATTTCGCGGATCATTAACGACGTCCGTAATGGAGCGGGATCTTCTGGAGGTGCTGGTGGTGGTGGTCGACCCACCACTATTCATGGTTGGCTTAAGAGTTTCAGTAAGCTCAAGCCCTTGTCGTTCAGTTCGGCTGCCTCTCCTCATGAGGCAGAGGACTGGATTACCCACATGGAGAAAAATTATGAAGTGTTGGGGTGCGGTGACGAGTTTAAGGCTCGTTTGGCTACCTTTAAGTTAGAAGGTGATGCACTAAATTGGTGGAAAGCGCACAAGCTAGCTAAAGGTAGGGATGTTTATATGACTACTTGTACATGGGCTGAGTTCCGCAACACTTTCTATAAGCGGTACTTTCCTGACTCTGAGCAACAGCAGTTTGAAAGAGAGTATAACACCATCCGTCAGAAGGAGAATAAGAATTCGGGGGAATACATGCAGCGATTTTTGAGGCTTGCCAGTTTTGTCGGACCTATTGCTGGAGATGCTAGCCGTCAGGCTAAACATTTTAAATGGGGACTGAAAGGTTGGGTATTGGATCATCTCCTTAACACCGAGTTTGCGGATGTGTCGGTTGTCAATGACGCAGCCCGCAATATCGAGATTTTCCATGAGGGTTCTGGCTATAACAAACGTAATCGTGATGGTGACCGGATTCATCCTAGAGCTCAGGGTAATGATAACAAGGGGTATTCTGGCAGGGGTCATGATTCGAGGGGACATGTGGACAGGGGTTATGACCAACGGGGTCAGACAAGTAGAAACTATGATTACATGCGTTCAGAGGCGAGGGGAAAAGATAACAGGTACGCCGGTAGGAATGGGTATGATCGTCAAAATCAGGGTAACACTAACCAGCGTCAACACAGAGATCAGTCGACTCGGGGTTCACAGTCAGGTCGTGCTATAGGTTCTTTGGTTCAGCAGAAGCTTGTTGAGGGTTCACAGTTGGCTTTACCTCCTCCTCCGCTTTGTCCTACTTGTGGTAAACCACATCCGGGTCTGTGTCACAGAATTACTGGTGCTTGTTTCAACTGCGGTTCCACCAACCACAGAGTGAAGTATTGCCCGAAGAGAAACCCCTCTGTACCAGTGAACACTATTACTTCGGGTCGTGTTTTTACTACCACACATGATCAAGTAGCTGGCACCTCAGGTACCATTACCGGCATTTTATATTTTGGAGATTTTACTGCTTTAGTATTATTTGACACGGGTGCCATACACTCCATTATATCTACCACATTTGTTAAGAAACTAAAACTTACCCCAACACCATTAACAAATCATGTATCCATGTCAACACCTATGAGAAACCATGTAATCATTGATCGCGAATTTGTTAATTGTCCTCTACGCTTTGATGATCATGTTCGTCCGGCAAATCTGTTACCTCTTGATATGTTTGATTTTGATATAAACCTGGGCATGGATTGGCTGGCTTTTCATAAGGCTACTATTGACTGCCATGCTAGAAAGGTAATCTTTGGTAATCTGCATCATCCTGAATTTTTCTATCATGGTTCTCAACCTCTCAAATCCGTTAAGATCATTTCGGCTATGAAGGCTCGGACTTTAATCTCCCATGGTTGCCAAGGTTTTCTTGCTTCTGTTAAGGACACATCTTCGGAGGGTCCTAATATTGATAGCCTTCCTATTGTTCGAGATTTTGTTGATGTTTTTCCCGATGAACTTCCTGGTCTTCCTCCGGCTAGAGAAGTTGAATTTAGTATTGATTTGGTTCCAGGTGCCGAACCTATCTCTAAGGCTCTATACCGTATGGCACCTATTGAATTGAAGGAGTTAAAAGAGCAGTTGCAGGAATTGTTGGAGAATGGTTTTATTCGGCCTAGTGTTTCTCCGTGGGGGGCTCCTGTTCTATTTGTGAAGAAGAAGGACGGGAGTATGCGTTTGTGTATTGATTATCGCGAGCTTAATCGTATTACTATCCGTAATCGTTATCCTCTTTCGTGTATTGATGATTGGTTTGATCAACTGCAAGGGGCCAAATTCTTTTCCAAGATTGATCTCAGATCTGGTTATCACCAACTGCGTGTGAAGGAACAAGATGTTCCTAAGACTGCTTTCCGTACCAGATATGGCCATTACGAATTCCTAGTTATGCCCTTCGGTTTGACTAATGCTCCTGCAGTATTTATGGATTTGATGAACCGGGTTTTCCACGAGTATCTTGATAAGTTCGTTATTGTTTTCATCGACGACATCTTGGTGTACTCTAAGTTGAAAGAAGAGCATGAGCAGCATCTACGAACTGTTTTGGGGATTTTGAGACAACATAAGTTGTACGCCAAATTTTCGAAGTGTGAGTTCTGGCTGGACCAAGTTGCTTTCCTTGGTCATGTCGTGTCTGCAGATGGAATCACCATGGATCCATCTAAGGTTGAGGCTATAACCAAGTGGCCAAGACCTACCACTGTGACTGAGGTTAGGATTTTTCTGGGATTGGCTGGTTATTACAGGCGTTTTGTTGAGGGATTTTCGAAGTTGGCCTTACCTTTGACTCAGTTGATGCGGAAGGGTGAGAAATTTGAATGGGCAGATGAACGTGAGGCGAGTTTTGAGGAGTTGAAATGGAGATTGGTGTCCGCTCCCATTTTGACTTTACCATCTGGTTCTGGGGGCTTTCAGATTTACAGTGATGCATCAAAGAAGGGTTTAGGCTGTGTTCTTATGCAACACGGTAAGGTAATTTCCTATGCTCCGAGGCAATTAAAACCCTACGAAGAGAACTATCCTACCCATGATCTTGAATTAGCTGCTGTTGTGTTTGCCTTGAAAATCTGGAGACATTACTTGTATGGTGAATCATGTGATATCTTCACAGATCACAAGAGTCTCAAATATATCTTTACCTAGAAGGAGCTTAATGATGAGTGCTTAAACACTCATCATTTTTGGTCAAATCTGAACTGCAAAACATCAAAAAATACTCAAAAATGCATCAAAAAACTGAAAATATCCCAGGGATTGTGTTTTATATATTTCAGATGCAAAATGATTAAAAACAGATAAAAAATGAACAAATTTGCATAATTGGCAGTTTCAGTCCCCCAACTTTTAAAAATTAGCAAAAATAGTCCCTGAGCACTTATTCTAAAAGAAAAGTCACCAAAGGTCCTTTTAAAGTCATAAGTTGTCATATTTAGTCCTTTGGTGAAAAATTTCAAAAGTTTTGAGAATTTAAAATTTTGGTCCCTGTACTTTCACAGTTGGCAAAAATAGTCCCTAGGATGTAAAATTTTGGAAATTATCATTTATGGTCCTTGGGTTATTCACACTTGGCAATAGTGGTCCTTTAAAGTTCAAAATTGCAAAATTAAAACTTTGGTCCCCCAAGTTTCAAAAATGTCAAAAATGGTCCCTGGGATATTTATTTGTGGAAAACTCATTCATGGTCCTTTTAATATTTGAACTTGGTAACTTTGGTACTTGTAACAACTTTGGAAACTTTCCAAACCAAACCCCTCAACTTTCGGCTAAATACAAGTTTGGTCCTTGTGTTATTATTTCTAAAAAAACCAAACCGGACCCTTAGTATTATCCCAAACCCACCCAATAAACCAATCCACTAATAAACCCATACACCCCAACCCACTCCCACAGGCCCAACACCAAAATTATAAAACCAGGGTCAAACCCACTCCCTGTTCACTTCCCTCCTTCCTTCCTCACTACAATACCACTCACCAAAACCACCTTCCACCTCACCTGGTTTCACCACCCCAACTTGCTACCACCTTTCACACCTTGTCCCTTCCCATACCACAACCCACCAAAATGCATTAATTGCAAAAATTCAGCTGCAAGTTACCATTTCTACTTTTGGCGCCAAAAATTGGTTAAACGGTCAAGATTAGTCAGAGGTGATCCAATGGCCAAAATTGCAAGTGGGAAATGATCAGAGTGCTAGTGGGAGTCCAAAAAGTTTATAAAAAGAACAAGGAGGGAAGCAGTGAAAGATATCTAGCATAACTTAGTTTTATTAATGTCGACTTTGTAATTTCTCAAATTCTAGTGTTAAATTTAGCTTTCCAGTACTTTGTTAAGTGATTTTAGTGTAATATAAACTCTTTTCAAGCTTTAATTTGAATCTCAATTTGTATTTTCAGTTTATGTTTAAAATTACCTCAAAATCTCATGTTATTGTAATATTGTTATTGGATGTTGTTAAGGACTCATAGGCTCATATAAGCTCCTGAAATAGTTTTTATAAGCTATTAGAAGTTTAAAAACCAGTATTGCTTAGAAAATAAAAAAATACTCAAAAATAAAAATAAATATTGGAAAATTAAAAAAACCATTTCTAATGATGAAGAAAGCAAAGAAGCCTGTGGATTTTGGATTTGCATGGTTGTATGGGAGACATTTAGGTGTGTTCTATTGGCCTTGGTACCTATTCTTTCAGTTCGATTAGTTGTGAGTTCACCTTTTTACATTATTGCTTTTTACTATTCATCAGCTTAATAACTGCTTATCTCTGTGTCCTAGTGCTTATTTAGTGTCCTTTGGTAATATTATTGCTTAAATTACCCTGTTTGTTCTTTGGATTATTTGGATACTCAGATTTCACATTTAACTGTCAAAATAGCTCATATAAGATTCATTAGTTCTAGTTGTTGTCATGGGTATTTATGTGTTAATTTGATCTTAGTATGTCATGTTGTAACTTTAGGAATCAATAATATGGCATGAATCAGTGTAATCTTTTGAAAATCAAAATTTAGTCCATTTTAAGGGGTGTTTGGATTACCTGAGCCAACTATGCTCAAGGGTGTTTATGATGTTGTTTTTGTTTGCCACTAGTCACATTTGGTCTAATTAGAACTTGCAAACAACAAGAACCAGTGGTACTTTGTAAAAAAGTCAAAATAACCTTTTGATCCATCATTCTTGATCACTGTCAAGATTTTAAGTTCTTAGATCATGCATACATGCTCATAAGTAGTTGTTATTGTTTAAATTAGTTTCATTTTAACATAATATATTATAATCAGTCAGCTAGAATCAATCTAAGTTCACCAAAGTCAACATTTCAAGTTCATTACAAAAGTCAAAATTGCATATCTCAGGAAAAAGGCAAAAATCCCAAGAATTGTTTTGAATTTTGTGTGAGAATCTAGGCTTTGAAACTTTCACAATACATAGTCCCCCACCTAAACTTTGAAGTCCCACTGTTACTATATTTTTGTGTGGGCCCCACACTTGCCCAAACACACCTGCAGGGAGAGGCACCTCCCCTGCACCACAGACTCAGTCCCAATACCCCATTTCCCTTGGCTTGCCCAGGCTTCCTTAGTGGGCCCCACCCCATGGTTTTTGGATTTTTAGAAAGCCAATAAGCTTGTCTTAAGGGTTCAGGGCTTATATTCAGATTTTTAGCTTATTTGCTAGGGCTGCATGGCCCGTCAACCTTGTCCTATTTCCTGACCCATGCTGATCACTCAACTTTTGTACACATGTCCATGCCCCCTGACTTCCTTATTGGGACCCAGAGGTTGAGTCATAGCTTTTTAGAAAGCCAATAAGCTCAGCTTATTGGACAGCTTTTTATTTGGCCTTCCAAGCTCTCCTGTGGGCCTTACTAGGCCTGCAAAGGTCACCCATTTGGCTTGTGTGGAATCAGTTTTTGGCATTGTGCTTATTTGCCCTTATCAGCTTATCCTTGGTGCTTTTCTTGTAGTTTCAGCTTCTTCTAAGCTTATATCACCAGCTTTAGCTTATCTTCATCACTGGTCTTAGTTTGTTGCTTGTTTCAAGCTTTTTCAAGGCTTGTTTGACCAAAAGTCAAACTATTAAGCCAATAAGCATTCTTAAGTGCTTATTCCTGAGAACCAAAGGTTTTGTGTTTACAAAAGTTTCTTAATTTTAGTTATAAAATAGATTTCTAAAAGAAAAACCAGAAAAATCCAATTTAAAATTAAGTGATAGTTTCTATTTAATATTAATTATCTTTTTAAGTTTCCTTTTTAGCTTTTTATTAAGTAATTGGCATTTTTATATTTTTTTTAAGTTTCTTTTATATTAAAGTACTTTTAGGATTTTTTCTAGATTTTTCTCTTGTCATCTAGTAATTATTAGAATTAAATATAGTTTAAGTACTAATTAATTAATATTTAAGTATTAAATAGCATAATTAGTTTTTATTAAGTAATACCTAGTTTTTATATTTTTCCTAGCTTTTATATAATATAATATAATTTTAGAAATTTTCTCATAATTTTTACTGTTCATTTTCTATTTTTTTTAGAATTTAATTAGTTTAATTAGTAATTAATTAATTTTTAGTTTAATAATTAGTAAAATAGTTTAAAAACATATAAAACCAACTTTTTATAATTTTTTAGGATTCCTGTGATGGTTAATTAGTTTTATAAAAATTTTCTTAATTTTCTTAGACCTTTTAGTATTTTTAATAATTTTGTTTAAGTTTAATTAGGTAATTAATATTAAATTAGTAATTAATTAATAGAAAATCCATAAAAAGACAAAAAAGTATATTTTTAAGTTTAAAATTAGTTTTTAGTTATTTTATAATTCTAGAAATTTAATTTTCACTTTTCTAGTATTAAAATAATATTATATTGTATTTAAGTTATTTAAATATTAATAATTAGTATTAAATAGTATTTAATTAATATTAAATAAGTAATTAGTTTAAAAATTCATTTTCTTTTTCTAAAAATTTTCTTTCATCCTTAGGTTTGTAAAAAAGTCATTTTCACCCCCTGAGGGTTTTCAGATTTCAGTTTTCACTTTTTATTTGGTACGTTGACGTTTATTTAAACTTAAACGTACCTTTTAAAGTTTTAAAACGTTTTCACTTATCTAGTTTTTCAATTTTTGTCCATATCAAGTATTTGTATCATTTTCAGTTAAAAATCAATAGTATAATCATCCTACCCCTTTCCTGTGAAAATCACCCAATCACAAGCACACTTTAGTACTATTCACACCTCGCTGGGACATAACGACATGGTGATACCCTATATTACCCGGAAGCATTGACTCTAAGCTATGACTTAGTTGACCATTTACTTGGTCAATTTAGGTTGACTGTTTGGAGCCAATCACTTAACATGAGACAGAGGAGATGGTTAGAGCTTCTTAAAGATTATGACACAAATATCCAATATCATCCCGGCAAGGCAAATGTCATTGCAGATGCCCTTAGTCAAAAATCTGGTATGATTGCTAGTTTGGAGATTGAACCCCGTGTTCTCAATGACTTAGAGCGGTTGGATGTTGAATTGTGTATATGAGGCTATGATGGATTGATTGATGCCAAACCACCTAACTTAAATTAACCAAAGAATGGTCAACTAAGTCAAATAGCCTAGATCAATGCTCCGGGTAATATAATGTATCACCGGGTCGTTAAATCCCGTTGAGGTGTGAAATGTGACTTTAGCGTATTCGTAATCGGGTGTTATTCACAGAAAAGGGTTTGTTGTGAAAATTATTTGGAAATTATTAACAAATATAGCTTAGGAAAGCTATGTGATTGATTACGGGAATTTGGAGTACGAAGATTTGAGCTAAAACCTAAAAACTTACGTTTTTATTAAAAACGTATACAGACGAACAAAACAAAAAAGTACAACTGATGGACTAGGAGGGTTAAAAGTGTAAAATTGGTATTTTTACAATCCTATTAATCAAAGAAAATTTTAAGAAAATTAAAAACTATTTTTAATCTATTTAATTATTTATTATTAATTAATTACTAATTATCTATTTATTACTGATTCGCCTCAAACGGTCAGATAATTATTGATCAGCCACTTATGAATGGCCAACTGTAATAGTCAAACAGCTGAGGCAAATGCTTCCATGAAATACAGTGTTTTCCCGGGTCGTAATGTCCCAACGAGGTTGTGATGGTATTAAAAACGAATCTGTGATTAGTGAATGTGAACAGGTAAGGGTATAAAAGTGTGTGTGTGTTTAAACTAGGGTTTTATAAAGTAAAATAACTTAGGAAACTATCTTAATGATTACGTGAATCCTAGATAACTAAAACATATAAACGTACACCAATTTAAAATCAGACGCGACTGCGTACTGAGAAAAAGGTGAGTTTTAAGAAAAATAAACTAAAGGGGTTAAAAATGAAAATTCTATAAACTTATACTTAAAATAAAATTTAACTAAAAAGAAAAACTATTTTTTAGATTATTTTATTATTTATTATTAATTTGTTTAATTAAAAACTATTTAACTATTTATTTAAAACTAACTTAATTAAAACTAAAAATAATAAACACTACAAATTAAACTAAAAACTTACAAAAATATTTTCTAAACCTAAAATAGAACTTGAAGAAAGTATGAAAAATAAAAATAAATCTTTTTGTCTTTTTATGTATTTTCTATTAATTAAAAACTATTTATATTATTTAAACTATTTAAACTATTTTAAATTAAAAATAATATTAAACTAACTTAGAAAATTATGAAAAATTTTATATATCTAATTAACCATCATGGGAATCCTAAAAAATTATAAAAACTTTATTTTATGTATTTTTAAACTAGTTAACTAATTATTATTCTATTTCTTAATTAATATCTAATTAAACTATTTAAATTATAAAAACTATTAAATGAACAGTAAAAATTCTAGAAAAATTACTAAAATTATATTATGACTTATGGAAGCTAGGAAAAATATAAAATATAGGTGTTACTATATAAAAACTAATTATGCTATTTATAACTTAATTATTTATTAATTATTAATAAAACTATTTTTAATTCTAATAAATATCAAATGACAATATAAAAATCTAAGAAAATTATTATAATTACTTTAACCTATAAGGAAATTAATAAAAATATAAAAACACAAATTACTTAACTAAAATCTAAAAATGAAAATTAAAATTAAATTATATTAAATAGAAACTATCACTTAATTTTATATTGTTTTTTCTTGAATTTTCTTTTACAAATCTATTTTATACATAAAAACAACTGACTTTTGTAAAAACAATAATTTTATAACTTAATAATAAGCTAGATAAAAGCTACTAACTTAAGCAGTTGACCAAGTTTGACCAATCAAGCAAATAAGCTAAAACTGACTTGTGTGGGGCCCACCTTGGTTTATTCTGGTACTAATAAGTGAGTTGGACTTGTCAAAGCTTGATTTGGCCAAATAAGCTCAGTAGATAAGCTGATAAGCACAAATAAGCTAATCCAAAACTCAAATACTACACAGACTGGGGACAGATTATATGAGTATTTCTAGATGGGGTCCACAGTGACTCAGGTCAAACAAAGGGTCAATCCTAAAAGTCTACTAGGAGGGGGGTTCAATGGAACAAGTTTTGTGGTCTGGGGCCCACTATGGTGGCCACAAATCACCACCAAAGTGGTGGTGATGGGTGAGCTGCTGATGTGCAGGGGAGAAGGTCTCCCTGCAGTTGTGTTTGGGCACAAGTGGGGCCCAGCAGAAAATTACTAAAAATATAAGCTGATTGGGAACTTAAACTAGAGCTAGTAGTATATTACTAAAACAAATTTCAAGTCTTAAAACCTTCTACAAAAATCAAAACAATTGCTTGAAGTTTTGTAAAAATCTGTGAGATGCAAGTTTTGACTTTTGATAGAACTTGCTAGTTTGACTTATGTGAAATTCTATGGATCACTACAGATTGTATAAGTTATATTAAGCTATTGTAGACCTAAAATAAGCTAAAGCTACAACTAATAAGGTAATGGGTGGGTTTGTGGATCACAAATCCCTCACAGTTAACTGTGAGGGGTGATCAATTGTGGTTTTGACTTTTTGTGGTTTAATGCCTGAGTTTTAAGATTGCTATAACCTAGTATGACCTAAAGTAACATGAGTAAACTAACCTAGATGACTAATGATACCAAACACACTCAGTAACAAGCTGAGCCAAACACACTGTTAGGTCACCATTTTGTAAACACAAGTATGATTGATAAAGAAATGAGATGAGAATGAGAGTGGGATGATTATGAGAAATTTGAGAAAATGAAATGCAAGAATTTCCTTAATGTTTTCAAATAACCAACCAAGTATTACATAGACCTAAGCATACTATATATAGGGAAGGAGCTAGGGCAACACTCCCTCTCCTTCCTTTCTCCAAATCGTGTGGGCTTTAAGGCCCATGGATCATTAAACTTAAGCCTAGTAAACTTGAGACATTACATTAGTGTAAGTAATAAATAACTAAAGCAACCTATTATTACAAATGACCGAGACTTGATAAAATAGTAAAACTTTGGTTCCAACAATCTCCCCCTAAGGGTCGGTCATCAAGGTTGCTTGACGTCTTCGTCTTAATCTTTGACTTTCATAGCTTTAGATGTCTTCAGAAATGATTAGAATAATGATGGATGTACTTTGCTCTTTGACTTTGTTCTTTGATGATGTTGTTGTGATTATGTTATGAAGTAATCTGCCGTTCGTCACTCCTGCGTCTGTGGTGGTAGTTCGCCATTCCAACATGCTCATACATCTTTGAGTTCTGACTTATACATGCACGTATTCCCTTTCTTTCACATAAGATCTTTGGTCTTTAAACTTTGTAGATTCTTCCCTTTTTTTTTTGGCGTAGAATCTTACTTTGAACTTTGTGTTGCTTTGATCTTTGAGGGAGCTTTTGATGATAGCAAGATGCATGTATGAGCATGTGGAATCCGTCATCATGGAAGTGAGGTACCTGCGAGTAGACAGTTAGCAATAAATCACCGGTACTTACGGATAAGGAATTAGAGCTCATCAACAGCATATTGTGAAGACTCCTTCTAATCCTTATCCAGGCCGTTCCCATATCAGATACTCCCGAAGGAGCTTACGAGACCTACTAGGTAGCTCAATGACTGGGTGAGTCGCTGGGGATCACTCCACGACTGTAGACCGTAATGGAACCACCGCAAACACTAAGCGTAACCCTTGTGGGGTTACCGAAGGGACCTGCTGTCAGGGCTGTTTGATGTTGACCCTGGCAGGATTTCCGTTCAATCATTGAGAAATACATAAGTAATCCTCTCATAAACGTTCTTGGCAGATTGCTAAGATCTGCGAAGGACTCGATAGTTTACAACTGATGCTCATTGATGTAGAACACCAGTCGTAGAAATACTAAGTGTTCCTAAGAGATCTTTGATGTATCTCAAGGCTCTAGACTCTATAAGTGCACACCTAGGTTTCCTATGCGGAGACTGGGGATGTCCTTCTTCAATATCAACCGTCTCTAAGAGATAGGTCGATAGGTTACGCGGGTTCCCCTGTGAGAATGAAACAAGTCCTTTTAAGAGAACTTGAGTGGTTAAGAAGGTTTAGTGCATTGCGTCACTGGGTCCATGACGACTTTGTCTTCAATACCGGTGTTGTCTTATGCAACAACCAGTAGCATACGTATTGAACCCGGTGTCTGCCCTAAGGTTGAACATATGGAGGGCTATTTCTTTTCACCCTTTACTTTACTTTTCTTTTTAATTCTTCAACTCCTTCTTTCCCTTTCATTCATTTCTCCTTTTTTCGTATCATACCTAAGGACTTCTAATTCTACCTAAGGGAGATGTCCTTGGGTAGATCCCTCCGGCTCTGGCGGATCATAGGACTGATATTACTATCTTAAACACCTTATAACTCCGACAGTAGCCAAGAAACCTTTGATTGAAAATCTCTCAAAGTGTTTGTGATAATCAAATATTTTGGTTAACACTTTGAGAGTTTTGCGTACACTTTTGAAGGGCTCCCCCTGCACATGTGCTCATAAGTGTTTAAATAAATTTGCACATGCGGGAGGAGCAATCACTTTTGAATTGATCCACCTTCTGTGAACACGACCGATTCGAGACACGCTTACATCACTAGTTAGACTAGCTTGAAATTATTACCCGGCCTGATCAAGTTCACAGAAAGTTTCTCGAGACGGTACTTTTCTACTAAGACATATCCTTTTCGAGACACGCTTACGTGGTTAGTTAAAGAGATGCATTGTCAGCTTTTAGGTGACAACTAGCTCTAGTAACTAACTTGATGTTATTACCCGTCGAGGATAAGTCTTTTCGATATTACTAACATTTATTGCCTCGTCAATTCCTGGGTTAAAACTGAGTCTAGCTCGCACATGATACAACTTAAAGCTTTGACTTCGTATATTTTAATCACTTTTTCATTTTCTCCCCCTCAAAAATAGCATATAAGATGATGTTTTTGACAAAATTTTTTAGATTAAAATATGCCTTTTGAGTCTTACGGGGAGATTCACAAAGAACTTTTGATGTTGAGCAAAGTATTTTGTTTTGACAAGTGCTCCCCCTCAACAAGTGATTAGGTCTTATTGAGGTGAAATACTTGTCCTTTTGAGCAGAATTATGAAAAATCATAAAAGTTTGATTAATTCTACTCAAAAGTAAGAAGCCTTCGCTTCTTATGTTTAGGATTGAGGCACTGAAGCGTACCTCAGGGTCCTTTCTATACAAGATCGGGTGGTACACTGTTATGTGTGCACAAACCATCATGGAAAAATGATTCAATCAATGAAACAGTTGATATTGAAAAAATATGACCAAATGTACCAAGTTATTCATCGTCAGGAAGTGGAGCATTGAAGTTAGTGAACTGAGGTTCTGGTCTTTCGAAGTTTCTGACAGGAAACGATGGTCTGGCACCGATGTAGCTTTCCAGTCGTCTGATCTGTTCCCGTCGAAATAACCGTTCTTCAATCTTTAAGACAAAGTTACGAACTTGTCTTCTGGAGCTGGATTTCCATCTAGGTTGTTCCCCCTTAGCTATCTTACGTCGATCATCATTCAACCTTTTGACAAGCCCATCACGAACAAACTTGAGTGTAACATCACAGAATTTATGTACCTCATCGAACCTCATGAAGCTTTGTAGCTTTTTGCTGTTAATGTAGGTGAAACCAAACGGTTCTTGGATGAGAGTAAACTGTGGTGTTTCATAGAGACCATCAAAGTAGAACTGTGGCTTTGTCAAATTGATCTTTTGTTGGTAACTTTCCACTCCAAGCTGAAGATCTTCCACTCTTTCTTGAACAATCAGTCGTCGGATGTAAAGAAGTAGCGATGCAATGAAGTTGTACTGAACGTCTCTATCGAATCCGCGCATTCTACTCTGAACCTTTTCAAGATACATATCTTCTATGTCATTGAGATAAAGGTTGGGAAAGTCTGCTTCGGAGAACTTGTACTTCTTTTCATCTTGTCGTTTAACAACAATTTCACGCATGAAAATGTAGTTAAATCGTTTTGACTGCTGAATCTCCAAGATAGAGATGATCTTTGATTTCTGCTTCACATTTTCCAATGATGTCTCTCCTAATCTGCTTGTATAACCGAGACGACGACGATCAGGCCAATGTTGAATTCCATGTAGAGCATCTCTGTCGTAAGCTACGATGGAGTTGCTGAAAATACGGGTAGTTTCTTCAATGGCTGGAATTTCGTATCTAGCGGCTGGTACTGAGATTGTGAGTGAGGAAGCATATTTCTTCTTGGATATCTCTTGAGTGAGCTGGATGTTACGAAGATCTTTGTTGAAGAAGAAGCTGTAGGGTATCTTCGGTTTGTCAGGAAATCCTTTCAACGGTAATGGTTTGGTCCAGTCGGTGAAGTAAGGTTTTTCATGATTCTTGGAACTTAGATCGATATTCACTTCAGGATTTAACCAGTCAAAGTCGGCAGACATTGCACTAGCTATATTCTGCATGTGATATTCGTATTCGACTTTGTTTCCAGATCTTTTCTTGAGGAATTCTTGTGCATCCCTATTGATTCTCCTAAGCTCTGCCTTTGTGAGTTTGTTGATGTGAAGATCCTTCATAATGGCCTGGGTGAACTGAAGAGTGTTACCAGGAAGAGGTTCTTCTTCTTCCAGAGGAGGTTGAGCGTGGACCATTTCTGTCAGCCAATCATTCTGAGGATTGTCATCATTGTCAAGCCATGAATGACGTGTTTTCTTCTTGGATTTCTTATACTTGGATGTAGCATCTTTGTCTTTGGCTTTGGACGGTGATGATGGACCAGCATGAGAATCATGAGTAGGTGGAGCACGGTAATCGGTGTCAAGTTGATCTTGGAAGTCATCAGTTTGTTCCATGAACATTTCTTCATCTTCGGTTTGACCTTCACCAGTAGCTGAGGGTTGTTGTTGAGTTCCAGGAGGAGTGGAGTCCTTCTGTGGTTGTAGAGAGGATGAGGGACCTGTTCCAGACTTAGGTTTCTTGCCTTTGGAGTTTGGGTCAGGATCGTCATCTTTTCTTGTCCTCTTTCGGGATCCAGCAGCATCTTTGCATGACTCTTTTGACATATAAGCTACCATAGCATCATACAGGCCTTTTTCTTCAGCTGTCTGTGTGGTTTTGGTGGCAAGGTTGTCGAAGATTTTGACAAGCATGTCATTGAGAGACAATTCTTGGACGGTTGGAGCCACAGTAGAAGATTTTGCGGTGTGAAGCGTGAAGGGTGTAGTAGACAACATTTTCTTCGTAACACTTCTAATTCTGTGATCCAAGTTGTCATTGATTGGTTTGAGAAGGTTTGCAACTTCAGGAGTAATCATCTCAACCAGATTATCAGTGAGAAAATCATGTGTTGCAGTTCTGATAAAACCTTCGTAATCAGATTTCAAGAACTTGTCAATCAGCTGCGTAGAATCCTGGAATTCCTCAACTTGTTTAGTAAGTTTGGTAACCATGTCGGTGAGTTTGTTCACTTGCTCCTGAAGATCAACTTGTTGTTTTGGTTCATTGATCGAATGCTGTTTAGATGCGGTTTCAGATGGTGTGGGTGATGAGTGCTCTGGTGATGATTCGGACGAAGACTCGTTGTGAGAGTCTGAAGAAGAAGCCGGAGGAGTTGGATCCTTTGGCGGAGAGTCTTGAGGAGGTGGAGGTTGTGCTGAGGAAGTCTGCTGAGAAGATGACTTAAGAAACATGTTGGTGTCGAACGCGTTCTTCTCTTCGTTTTCCTTTCGACGACGTTCCTCTGCTTCCTCTGCTTCTCGTGCAAGAAACTCTGGAGTAATAAGATATTCATGTTCCTGATCCGTAGCTAAGTTCTCTTGACCGCCAACATTCTCCTCTAAAGTAGCAGTCTCAGTCATGTGGACATCTTCAGTCTTGTCTGTATCCTTAACGTTGTCATCAGGTTGTGGAGCTGATTCTGACGTTGTTGGAGGAACCATACTGCTTGTAGCCCCTACATGTTCTGACTGATCAATAGGTGGTGGTGTTGGAGGGTGTGATAGAAGTCGGCTTTCAAGGCTTGCTTTCCTCTGTTCTTTCCTAAGCCGCTTTTCTTCATCTCTAGTGTCGACAACTATACTTTTGAGTTTACGTTTATCGACCAATGGTTCAGCGATTGGTTCGTCTTCATCATCATTCGGCTCATTGATAGTGACACCTTTTCTTCTCCTTGTCTCTTCTTCATAAGTTTCCAGACTTTGTTGTACTGCAATCTCTGTTGCTGGAAATCCTTCATCAGGTGCTCTGTATCTCAGTTCATAGTCTGGTTCTTCTTCGTCAGATTCTGTATCGAACTCAGACTCGGTGTCAGAAGGTGGAGGAGTAGGTTCATCCCGAATAAAGTACTCAGGAGTTGCCTTCTTCTTTGGTTTGGAAGCAGGTTTAGGTTTGGATGTAGGTTTAGGTGTGGTAGTAGTCTTGGGTTTTGCCATTGAAGCAGACTTAGATCTTGTATGCGGTGATCCAGTGGTGCTCGTGGTACTCCCAGACTTTACACTTCCTTTGCTACGAGTCTTTGTAGTTGCTTCTTCCAGTTCCCCTTTGTAAGCCAGATCATACAACTTGAAGTTTGCCCTATTCTTAATGTTGTCATTCAGAAGGTATTCGGGAATCCTCATACCTTTGCTCTTGGTAGCGGAAGTGGTTGATTTGATGAATAATGTGGGGAAGTCGTCCTCGAAGAGGTGCTTCGGCTCATTAGGATCAGCCATCCTCTTGATGAATTCTGGAGAACTTTTGCAGAGATGTTCAATGATAAGCTTGGTGAATCTAGTGAATGGTATCATAGTCTTCACACGGTCGGTCTGAATACTGTAGATGATATCATTCATGATAGGAACTGCAAAGTCAATTGGTGTCAGAGTCACCATTCCCCAGAATGTTTGCAGGTGTTCGAGCCTTGGATGTTCATGACCACTTTTCCTTCCAGATATAGATCTAACAACCAACAAACAGAATGTTCTCCAAGGCTGAGGTATATACTTGACATTGAATTTGGAAAGCTTGATTAGAGGTTCATCATCATCAACCTCATATCCTAATTCAATGAAGAAGTCAAGAAGTTCCAGGTCAGGTAGTATCGGAGCAAATTCGTTGTCAGTTTGTGGCATGAGAAGAGCTGTTCGAAGAACGTCATGATCTACAGAGTAATCTTGGCTATCTAAGGTAACAGTGAAAGACTCATTATCCAAGTTGGTCTGAGCAGTAAGCCAGAACTGATGAAGATAGAACAGTGGAACTGAAGTAGAGCAGGTGAGAAGTGGTTTGCATGGATGTGCCAGTAGGATATCTTTCACAATCTTGCATGATTTCTCTGTGATATTCAACTTATTGAAATCGACTCTGGGATTGTTGTTGCCAATTGTGATATTGTAGTTCTCGGGAGTGATGTCATCCAAGGTGAGTAATGGAAGAGGTTGTTCTGCGACGTTCTCAGTGTGTTCAGCCATGTTTTTCTGAAAAGTATCACCATAAATCAAACATCTAAATGTGTTAGGAGTTAGCACAGTTTAGATATTGGATGTAGATATCTACTTGAAACAATTAAGCACAAATGCGTCATTTAGTTATGAGTCAGATAATGCATGTGGTAAATAAACACAACAAGACAAGCACAATTCACAACAATATCACATTACATCACACTAATGAATCACACCAATTATATAAGATTTCGAAAAAAATAATGCATCATGGTCCATTTATCGAAATAACTTATATTTCGAAAAAACATTGATTTTATCGAGAACAACTTATCGAGAAAATGGTGAAATATTACCGAGAAAGTGTCCTTATCGAGAAACTTTATCGAGAAAACCTTAACATTTATCGAGAAATTATTATCAAGAAATTTTATCGAGAAAAAATCATTACCGAAAAAACTTTATCGAAAAACAATATCGAGAAATTAAAGATTTCGAGAAAATGGAGTTCCTAGAAAAGATTTCGATAAATGAAGAAATTTATCGAGAAAGTGATTTCTCGAAAATTTCCTCAGAATATCGAGAAACTAAATTTTATCGAGAACTTGAGTTTCTCGATAAGTTTCAAAAGATTTCGATAGAACTTAGTTTTCTCGAAAATATTCTTATACAAGAATATAATCGAATTCACATGAGATTACTCCTTTGTAGACTTCACAAATCATGTTTCCACAGAAATTTGCATGTCACAGATATTATAATACACGAGACAAGAGTATCTCGATAATTTTCCAAACGAGGCATTCACGTTTTATCGAGAAACATGTAGGAGTAGTGAGAGACATCCAAGCAAGATTGATAAGGCACATAAGGGACTTAATAAGCAAATCCCACCACCAACATTAACCAAATAATCATAGAATCTTAACAACCCACTTCGACCCAATCTTTTTGAAATCGAGAACCACTCAAACATGTTAAAATGAGGTTAACAGATGAGGAATCATTAGAAACAAGTAAAGTGATAAAACCTCATCAAGAATTAACCACCATGACATGTAAACAACAATTTTCGAAGTCCTAGCCCTAGTTCTCGACATCACTAAATCGAGAGATCTAACCGTTGAAATTCAAAGTAACCAAGATCCTATGTAAGATATATCCTAGTGAATCCATGGGAACTTACAATTCAAAGATCAAGGTCGTGGTATGCTTGTTTGATTATGGACCGTAGGTTAAAGAAAGGGTTTTAGGGGTTATAGAAATTGTGATGGTTTGTTTGTACGGTTTGTTTGTTTATATTATTTTGAAACTTTGAGTTTTGTCCCTTTTGGTCCTTGGACTTTAAAACCAACAAACTAGTGTACTTAAAGTTTTTATAACCTTAAAGACTTTGACAGTATTGGTCCCTTAACAATAAAGTACTTAAACTGGAACCCTAAAGTACCTAGCAAGTCTATGGACATTGAGATGTGACTTCGTTAAGTTAACTTATGAAGAAGTAAAATCACCCGCACATTTTCCGAACCGTAAAAAAAACGAGAAATATGCAAGTATATCTATTTAAAATTGTAAAGAAAAGTTTAAGCGTGACTCCCCCTCAACACTTGTAAAGTAGGAACAAGGTGTTGAATGGAAGCGATATACATGCATTAGTTAGTTTTTTTTTTTTTTTTTTTTTTTTTTTTTTTTTTTTTTTTTTTTTTTGGTTTTCATTAGTTTATAGTAAAGAAAGAAAGATAAATATTATACAATGATAGTAGTGATGTTTGACGATCAGTGGTATTTTAAAAACTTTTCCAGATCCTCTGGTGTCAAACATCTCATACCAATCTGGTGAACTAGACTAGCAAACCTGGATGGTGCCAGAGATTTGGTAAGTAAGTCTGCCAATTGGTACTCAGTTCCAACAAAATAAAGTTCAACTGTACCCCTTTCCACATGCTCTTTGATGAAATGATAACGGAGATCGATGTGTTTGGATTTGCAATGATGCACAGTGTTGCAGGAGATAGCAATCGCACTCTTTGAATCACAGTAGATAGGAATCTTGTTGAATAGGTAGCCATAATCTTTAAGTTGTGATCTCATCCAAATGACTTGAGCACAGCAAGCCGACATGGCTACGTATTCAGATTCTGTAGATGACAAAGACGTGCAGTCCTGCTTCTTAGATTGCCATGACACAAGTTTGTCGCCAAGAAACTGTAATCCACCAGATGTACTTTTGCGTGTGTCTAAACATCCTGCATGATCAGCGTCTGAAAAAGCAATTAGTTCAAAACCAGAATCCTTCGGATACCAGATTCCCAAGTTAATGGTTCCCTTTATGTATCGAAGGATTCTCTTGACCTCACTGAGGTGTTTTTCAGTTGGTCTGGACTGATAGCGAGAGCACATGTAGACAGCAAAAACTATATCAGGTCTACTAGCTGTGAGATACATGAGGGATCCAATCATACTTCGGTATTTGGTAGGGTCAACGGGAGTCCCATGTAAATCAGCATCTAGTTTTGTGGTATAGCCCATTGGCGTATTATAAGTATCACAAGTTATCATTCCATGTTTCTTTAAGATTTCAAGAGCATATTTGGACTGATTTATAAAAATTCCACGGGGTGATTGATGAACTTGTAGTCCTAAAAAGAACGAAAGTTCACCCATCATGGACATTTCAAAATTTTCTTTCATTAATTTTGCAAAATCATTAGAATAACTTCTTTTTGTTGAGGCAAAAATGATGTCGTCGACATATATTTGAACAACAAGTAAGTCCTCCCCGTAGGTTTTTGTAAATAGTGTGGGATCCACTGATCCTTTAAAAAATTTATTGGCCAATAAGAAAGTAGACAGTTTGTCATACCACGCCCGTGGGGCTTGCTTGAGTCCGTAGAGAGCCTTTTTGAGTCGGTAGACATGATTAGGACGCTCAGGATCAACGAAGCCTTCAGGTTGACTGACATAAACCTCTTCACGGAGTTCTCCATTCAGAAATGCTGTTTTCACATCCATCTGGTAAACCACCATATTCCTATGAGCAGCATAAGCCAAAAAGATCCGAACAGCTTCATGTCGTGCCACTGGAGCAAATGATTCAGCAAAGTCGAGACCTTCAAGTTGAGAGTATCCTTTCGCTACCAGACGTGATTTGTTACGGATGACTGTCCCTTCTGCATCAAGCTTATTCTTCCAGATCCATTTTAACCCGATGACAAAGACTCCGTCAGGTCTTTCAACTAATTCCCAGACTTCTAATCTAATGAATTGCTGAAATTCCTCTTGCATGGATTCAATCCAGTTGTCATAAGTCATTGCATCTTTAATGTTCTTTGGTTCTTCATGACAAACTGTGAGTGCGTAGATGCAAGTTTCTCCATCTGTGTGAAGTCGTTGTCTTGTCATAACAGGTGCATCTAGATGGCCAATAATATGAACTAGTGGATGGTCACGAGTCCATTTATGTGTTGAAGGGTGTAGTTGATATGTATCTCGCATGTTGGCAGGATCCAAGTTGCGTGTTGACGACGCAGCTATATCAGGAACTGTAGTAGCTGGTGCAAACGGATTAATGAACGCATCAGGATCATGCTCTGCGGTTTGTGGAACTGATGGTTGTGGTGGATCTTCAGCTGAAAGGCGGGAAGTGGAACCAGTTTGTTCTTCTTGAGATGGTGATACAATTGGAGGACCGTCTTTCTCAACACTTGTAGAAGTTTGTTGAGGTGAGTCTGGTACTTGAATATGATCAGGTTGAGCAGCGGAATTAGGTGAGACCTCAGTAGGACGGTATTCAATTGTGTCATCAAAAAGTGGAGCAAACAAGGTTTCTAATTCTTTGCGGTTAAGAGGCAAAGGTTCAGCTGAAGATGCCGGTGAGTTGAGACGGTTAAATTCGGGTCCTAAGCTGTGTTGCTCAGAAGCCATCTGGGTGAGTTCATCGAAATTAGCGTGAATGGTTTCTTGAATTTCTTTTGTACGACGATTCCATATCCGAAAACCTTTGGAATTTTCACAATATCCAACGAACACTCCGATGTCAGCCTTAGCTTTGAGTTTACCTAAATCATCACGATCATTTTTCGGATAGCAAAGTGCTCCAAATACATGAAAGTAATCGATGTTCGGTTTTCTTTTGTGAACAATTTGATATGGTGTTTTGCGATGACGTTTTGTGATCATGCAACGGTTTTGAGTATAACATGCGGTTGAAACAGCTTCTGCCCATAAGTAATCTGGTAATTGAGCATTAATCAACATAGTTCTAGCAGCTTCCACTAACGTCCTGTTGCGTCTTTCAACCACACCATTCTGTTCTGGGCTTCTAGGTATAGACGTTTGATGTTCAATTCCCACTTTCTCATAGTAAGACCGAAGTGTCTGATTCTTGAATTCAGTACCATTGTCAGTTCTGACGATTCGTACTGTGTTTCGAAGCTGAACTTGAATTTTGGTGAGAAAGGTGATGATCATCGAAGGAGCTTGATCTTTACTTCGTAGAAAATAAACCCAAGTCCATCTGGAGAAGTCATCCACAATTACGAGTATGTACCGTTTACCGTTGATACTTTGAACACGCATCGGTCCACACAAATCCATATGAAGCAGTTGTAAAACATGATTCGTACTTTGCTCAGGTTTAGACGGAAAATGAGCACGAGTACTTTTTCCTTGTTCACAGGCTGGACATAAGTGATCTTTGGTGAAACGGAATCTTGGAAATCCATCGACAAGTTTATAACGAGCAAGGTCAGTCATGGTTCTGAAATTCAAGTGAGAAAGACGTTTGTGCCATAACCAAGATTTAGTTGACTCTGCTTTGGAGAGAAGACATATCGGAGATGTTGCAATCATATCTGACATTGATATTGTATAAAGATTGGAGCCGCGTGAGCCAGACATTAGATCGTTTCCTTGTAGGTCGCGAACAAAGCAAGTTTTCTCACGAAATGCAACTTCTAGATCCCCATCACAGAATTGACCAACAGAGAACAGGTTGTGTCCAAGGCCTTCCACATAGTAAACACGACTAATTTCAATGTTACCGCTGATGTAGTCACCATATCCCATTATAAGAGCGTAATGATCATTCCCGAATCTGACAGTTCCTATAAACTTTGAGACAAAGTTGTGTAGCAGTTTGAGATTGCCTGTCATATGTCGGGTGCATCCGCTATCAACAATCCAGAGAACAATCTGTACCACCTGCATCACCAGAAGAAGACACGGGTGGAACAGAAGTAAGGGTGGAACCCAAAGACAATGCGGGTTCCTGTTGGTTAGTAACACATGTAATTAACAATTTAGGAATCCATTTAAAATCTGGTTTGTATTGTAACCAACGTTGCCAGTTCCAACTAGTTTTTGCTTTCTTAATGTTAAATGCACTAGTAGTTGGCTCAGTCCTAGATTTGTTCTCGGCACCTATGGGGGTAACTGGGACATCATTAGAAACCGTAGAAGACGGCTTTCCTAAGTTAGACTTAGAGGCATTAGTGGGCCTAAAAGGAATGCGTGTCCTACGTTTCTTATGACGATTGAGAAGAGAATTAGCTAAACATTTTGTATGATCACCAGATGATACGCTTTTACGACAAAAAACACAAGATGCATTAATATTCAAAACATTCAAAGGTTCATCATTCGTTACATTTAGATTTTGATTACAATTTGCCAGATTAGAATCTAAATCGGATGCAACATGAGTTTTATTCAAAGTCCTAAGTTGGTCTTCTACTTCCTGAGCTTCTAGGTGTCCTCTCTTACGTTGCAAGATCCTATTCTTCTTTTTACTTTTTCGCTTGGGTCTGCTAACGCTAGAAGTGGAGACTAGTCCTGTAGAAGTGGAGGTATCAACATTAGTGTTTTGAACAACTTTTCCTTTATCAGTTTTGTTTATTTGATACATTCCTGGTGCTATCACCGTGGTGTCAACCATTTTTCCTTTTTGAAGTAGCTTAACTTTCTCTTTCAAATCAATGATGATGTGATTTTTGTCCTGAATTTCAGACTCAAGTAAACCATTGCAATATTTGATGTCGTCGCGGTTTTGTTGCCATTCGGCGTTTTCAATTTTTAAATCCGCAATTTCTTTCTCGTATTTGAAACATCGACCTTTTAAAGACTCGTTGTTTTTGCAAATCTGACAAGAGTTTGAAACATTTTGACTTTGAAACTTCAATTCCCTTTCAAGACTTTTAGCTTGACACCATTCAAGCCTTTGATTGAGTTGACAAATTTCTTTTGAAAATTGTTTTGTCACATCATCATTTTTAATTCTCAACTTTTCATTTTCCAGTTTAAGTGTCTCAATTTCCTCATTCAACAAGATATTATCAACACAATGATCATGCTTAAGCATAGAAGTACCAGAATTATAAAGATCATTCATGATAACAGACAAAATATCAGCACAGAGAACTTGTTCCAAGAGTCGATCGGCATCATTTTTGAAAACTTTAGTTTGTAGCTTTTGGACCAAAATCTCATTTTCAGCAGTATCAAAAACGTTTATCATATTTTTGACCTCCTTTTGAAGTTCCTGATCCCAACGTGTAGCACATAGACGAAGGTGTTGAACAATTGGTTTCATTTGTTTTTGAAAAATATCTCTCTTTTCTCGCTCGTAAGCGGATTGAAAAGTTTCGATTTTTATTTCTGAATTGCGTTCAATTGTTTCCTCCAAAATATCGATGTCTTCCATAAAGGTTTTGAAATAATTTAAGACACGACATTTTGGTAAACGTGTAAGTTCACCGGATGATGGTAAAGGACCATTTATTTGTGCTACAGGTGGGACAGGAGCTGCATTGTGAGATGAAACATATGACTCTTCGATAAACCATGATTTCTCAGGTAATTCCTTTTGAGTGACAAAAGATTTTGAAAGTGGAGGAGCTTTTGAATAGTCATATGGTGTCCAATATTGAACTTGACTCATTTTAGATCGACTCTCGTCTTCAAGTTCTTCTTCCTCCTCAGTATCAAAAACAACAGCACGCACAACCGTATTATCAAGAAAATAATCCATACTGTAAATCTTTGGAATTTCTTTGAATGCCGTGTGTAGAAACATTGAATTGTAATCACCAAGTGCATAACCGCAATTGGGTTTCGGTTTTAAAGTAAATTTCTGAATTGTTGTGACAGAGTTCCCGTGTTTGTAAACAATGTGACGAAATTCTTTGAGTTGTTTTTCAAGATCAACAATATCACCGAGTAAGTTGTCTATGTACTTCCTTTTCCGTATTTTATGTTCATGAAAATCTTTTTGACAACTTGACAATTTTGTTTCTGTTTTTGAAAGTTCAGTTTGAAGACATTCAACTTGTTTTTGCAATTCACCCTTCTCACTTTCAAGTTTCGAAATCAACTTTCCATGTGACTCAATTAAATCTTGTATTTTGCGTTGAAGATCTTGTTCTTTGTTGTAAGAATCTTGAAAAGCTTTTTCAAAACTTTTAGTGTGTTTAATCTTTTGTTCTTGATTAGAAAGCTGAATTTTATAACACTCAATGTCTCTTGCAAGTGTTGCATTAGTTTCTTTTAAAACTTTGTTTTTCTCGTTGCACTTTGCAATTAGCAATTGTTGAGCATTCAGTTGTTTAGATAACATTATGAGGTCAGGGTCTGTATCAAATGATGGTTCATGTTGTTCTAACTGATCATATTTATCATTCTCAATAGGATCATCAAATGAAACAACTGTGTCATCATCAAATATGACAACTGTGCTTATTTGTTCATCTGTTTGAGAGGATGAAGATGATGTAGATGGAACAACTTGCGCCATATCTGATTCAGAAGCAGAGGGTGAGATAATTTCATTTATAAAGCATGCATTGAGGTCATGTACCTGAGACAAGCCGTCAGTGTCATACACTGGACCTGAATCATTGAGCTTAAGTTCCTGCATGTTGGCCATAAGCATCACAGCTGCATTAGCTTCCAGATCTTCCATGTCATCATCATTGTGTACATTTGCCATGAAGTTGTTGTCTTGTTCAGGGAAATGTCCATCCTTTTCATCTTGAAGAGCCATGAGTAATGCCTGCTTGTGAAACTTACTACCTCGAGTTCTTGGTTTGGGACATGCTGTAGCTATATGACCTTGTTCATTGCAATTGTAGCACCAAACTGCATTCCCTGAGCTGGAGTTTCTTGTAGCAACTGAGTCAGACCTTTGTTGAGGAGATGCTGAGTTGTTTCTGAACCCGGTATTGTTACTAAACCTCTGACCATTCCCATAGTTTCCTGAAGAGCTTCCTGAACCAGATCGACCATAGCTACGATTCTGAACTTCCACTCTTCCATCATTAACAACAGCTTGATTTCTTGTGTTTGAAGATGAACGTTGACGGTTGTTAGTTTTGTTGGAGAATTTGCTGAATGCACGAGCAATAAGAGCAAGTCCCTGATTCAACGTATTAAAGTCATCATCGTCATCATCATAGGAGTTGGAGTAGTACACAGCATCATTGTTGTTTGATGAAACAAGTAGAGTAGAAGAATCGTGTGTAGATGAATCATAAGGGACCATTTGGTTCGAGTTGGAAGATTGTGGATAACTGAAGTAGTTCTGCTCTTGAACATATGCATGATTGGACATCGGTGGTGGAGCATAAGGAGATTGAGTAACGAGAGCCAAAGAATTTGGTGTTGAAGTTGGTGTGTAACCTCCTCGTAGAGCTCTATCTTTTTCCACTTCAGGTTCATGGTGTTTCAGAAAATCATACAACAAGCCATATGGAGCGTCATGAAGATTCTTCGTCTGTCGAACAAATGTCACATATTTATGCCAATCAGGGCCAAGACTACCAACAAATTTGGAGTTAACAGCAATCCTTGGTACAGTGATTTTGTGACGTTCCAGATCATTAACCACATTTGTGAAACGATGATAGTAGGATTCAAGTGACTCTCCAGGTTCAATTGTGATGTCAGTGTATTCCATGTATAGCTTGGATTCCATGTCATCTTTGTTCAATTGAGTGCCTTCCATGAGGAGATGAACGTGTTCCCACATAGCTTTGGCTGTTTTCTGAGCATCAACACTGCGATAGATCGGATTAGGTATGCCTTGAAGTATATAAGCCATTGCATACTGATCAGCTTCACGGTGTAGTTTCTGTTCTTCAGAGAGTGAAGATTCTGGAAGGGGTCTATCACCAGGAGGACGTGGAGGATCAGCATTAGGATCACCAGCTTCAAATCATGTTGGCCACTCAAATGGTCCTTCAAGTATCACTTGCTTTAAGAACTGCCCATGAGGTTTCTTGAGTTCAAGAAATCGTAGGAATCGACTTGACCATTGCACATAATTACCAGGTGTAAGCATTGGAGGTGTTTCAAGTGATCCTGCCTCATGTCGGGATTGTTGAGTTGTAATAACTTCACACATTCTGTCAAACCAGTGAGGTTGTTTGGAGGAAAACTGAGTGGTTTGTTGTGGCACTTGATATGGTAGTTGTTGAGGAATGAGCTGTTGTTGCATCATAAGGTATTGTTGTTGTGGATTGTATTTAGGAGGTTGTTGATTCATTGTGTGCGGAAGGTAATGTTGTTGTTGATACTGCTGAGGTTGTTGTTGCTGAGATGTTTGTTGTTGAACATGAGGAAAGTAGTGATTCGGTGGCTGAGACATCTTCGAACACTTGTGTAGAAATGGATCTTGTGGAAAGTGTAGAATTAACCAATTTATCGAGAAGCTTAGCACAACTCCAAATAAGATTTCGATAAGAAGTTTTCGAAAACTTGGCAGTTTGGATTTTCTCGAGAAAGGTTTTCGATACTTTGTTTAGTTATCGAGAAAGATGTATTTCGATAATTAAGCCGTATTATCGAGAAAAGATTTCGATAACTGAAGAAAATTTCTCGATAACTTTTGCGACAACTAAGATTTCGAGAACTTAAAGTATCTCGATAAGTCACAAAGATTTCGAAACTTTTTGGTAACAAAGATTTCGATAATGTGACAACTTTCTCGAAAAATCACAAAGATTTCGAAACTTGGTTTTCGAAACTATACAACTTCGAAAACTTTTACAATAGTCGAAGTACTTAACTTTCTTATACAAGAAAGAAAATACCGAGTCCACACAATCGAAGACGAGGGAGTGCACTTTATGAAGATCTCGATAATATGTAGGTTTTGTTTTGCAAAGAAAGCAATCCTTAAATTCGTTTTTCTTTCAAGATACTTGTACTTTTGTGTATAAAATGTGTAAATCTTAAGTAAAGTAGAAAACTTTATGAAAAATTTTAAACTTGAAAAGATTTCGATAAAGGTACAAGTAAGAAGAAATCGAATTTTGTTGTAAAAGTTTGGAACTTTATGGTTTGTTTTGATTTTAAACACAAGTTTGTAAGCAAAGATGTGAGAAAAACCAAGAAACAAAGCAAAAGTTTAAAATTTCACAAAAAAATTCGGTATTAAAAAAAACGAATTTGAGAGAAAAAAATCAATGAAAACAAGAACTACACCTTCCTCTAGCGAATGATACCACTTGTTAGGTCACCATTTTGTAAACACAAGTATGATTGATAAAGAAATGAGATGAGAATGAGAGTGGGATGATTATGAGAAATTTGAGAAAATGAAATGCAAGAATTTCCTTAATGTTTTCAAATAACCAACCAAGTATTACATAGACCTAAGCATACTATATATAGGGAAGGAGCTAGGGCAACACTCCCTCTCCTTCCTTTCTCCAAATCGTGTGGGCTTTAAGGCCCATGGATCATTAAACTTAAGCCTAGTAAACTTGAGACATTACATTAGTGTAAGTAATAAATAACTAAAGCAACCTATTATTACAAATGACCGAGACTTGATAAAATAGTAAAACTTTGGTTCCAACACACACCTTTAAATGACTGTTTGTAAGATTCTCAAAGCTAGACAAGATTTTAATCTATAAAACTGATTCCTAACACTAAATTATGCTTAACTAAGATCAAATGAACACAAATCAATCATGCCATAAGTAAAATACACAGGTTTGTCAAACTTGAGTATTTCACTGTGAGATTTTTGGTTTTTAGTACAAATGATTTCCAATGAAAACAATACTGATTTTAATTAATATTATAACTAATAAACAATATAGAAACCTAAAATTACTAAGTCTAAGCTGATTAAATACTCATTCAGTAAAATAGTAAAAATGGGTATAAAAGCTTACAAATGGAATTGGACTGAGATGATGAAACCAAGACCAAGATCACAACCTAGTATCCCCCATAGGATTCTAAACCATGTTCATCCAAATAACACCCTGCTCCTTGCTTCCAAACTGCTTGTAACTAGATTTTTATATTTTTCACTATTTTTATTCTAATTTTTCAAGTATTTTTCTTTTGTGAACTAAACAAACAACTTAGGTGTATAAAAGCTTAATTAAGATTTGTCAAGGCTTAAGTTAACTTAATATAACCAGAATAACAACTAGAAACAACACAAAAATTATTTGAGATTTTTGAGCAATCTTGAAAATGAATAAACTGAGATAACCAATAAAACTTGAAATTAACTTAATTTAAAGATCAAAGTACATTAAACTAACTGAGAACAAGTGTTTTAAACTGAAAATAACAACTAGAGTTTATTCTACACTACCTACGATTACATAAAATTAAAGCTACACTAATAATCTTTATCTTCTGCTTCAATTCCCTTTTGTAGCTATTTTCTGAGCTTGTGGGACCCACTGGGGTATTTCCCACCACATCCCAGCCATTGGATTGGTCTAATCAATCCACGCCGTTTAAATTTGTTTCTTGGCGCCAAAGTCTTCTTGGGTACTGTAGATTACGTGGGGCGGTTTTTAAGGGTTTAATGGGCTTTGGTAGCTTGTGTGAGGTGGAGGGGTGAAGTTGTGAGCTGGAGGGGTCAAGTTGGGTGGAATACCAGGGTGGTTTGGTTGCAGTGGTGGTGAGGGTGGTATTGGAGGGAAAGGGGTAAAGGGGGTGGTTTGGTTTTGTTGACCGGGTTTGACCCTGGAGTGGACTGGGTAGGAAGTTGGGCCTGGTGGACTATTGGATCACAAAAACAAAAAGGGGTGGGCTGGTTGTGTAACATGGGTTTGTTTGTTTGGTTATTTATTAGTTAGGGTCCGTTTGGTTTTATTGAAATTACAAGGACCAATTTTGTAATTAGGGAAAAGTTGAGGGTCTGAAATTGTGACAATCCCATAGTTATAATGAGGACCTAATTTGACAAGTGTGAATAGTAAAAGGGTATATTTGATTTTTTTCATTACTTAAAATACCCGGGGACTATTCTTGCCAATTTTTAAACTTCAGGGACCACTTTTGTAATTTTGTTAAAATTTCCAACCAGGGATCAAATTTGACAATTTGTGATTATCCAAGTACCAAAATTGACTTTTTATCCAAAATATTCCACCAGGGACTAATTCTGCCTTTATTTGAAAGTCCAGGGACCAAAACTGACAAACTGCCAAACTTGAGGGACCAATTATGTAATTTCACCAAACTTATCACCAAGGACCATTCCTGCAAAAGATTATTAGTATAAGGACCAAAATTGCTTTTCTCAAAGTTTTTACATCCCAAAGACCATTTCTGTCAATTTCCAAAGTTGAGGGACTAAACTTGTAATTTTATGAAACTTTGCACCAAAGGACTAAATATGTAACTTTATGATTAAAAAGGACCTTTGGTGACATTTTCATGTTTTTAGAATAACCAGGGACTAGTTTTGCCAATTTATGAAACTTGAGGGACTGAAACTGCCAATTATGCAAACTTTGTACGTTTTTCATCTGTTTTTGCATATTTTGCATTTGGAACATATAAAACACACCTTTAAGATATTTTAAGTATTTTGATACATATTTGAGTGTTTTTGTATGTTTTGGCAGCTCAGATTAGTATAAAATGATGAGTATTTAGACACTCATCAATCCCCCACACTAAACTATTGCTAGTCCCTAGCAATCTATTGAGAAAAACTTAATGGATTTGAAAAAACTCTTTACCAAAAGCCATCACTTCTGGAGTAGCCAGGTGTAAGAACTGTGGCACACCTGATAACCGTGTGATTTTGAGCAAACCACCAGCTGTCAACGGATTTGATTAGTCTTTACCAAAAGCCGTTTGCTTCTGGACTAGCCAACTCTTGATGGAATAGTCAACATCTTGGTGAGCTGATTACCAATTATGGATTTTTTACGGCCTTTACCACAAGCCATAATCTTGCGGGCTAGCCAACTCATTAGCTTTTGAGGATAATGGGAAGTTGAGGAACCATACAATTTTTGGCAAATTGCAAGCCATAAACGGGTTTGAGTTATCTTTACCAAGAACCGTTTGTTCCTGGATTAGCCAATCCAGTTGTGGGTTAGACATGGAGGATTGATACCATTTATTGCGTTCTAAGTGAGAAAAAATTTTAAAATTTTGGCTAAAATGGGGGTTCTTGATGGAACATATGTTTAAATTCGTTAGAATAACGAATCTCCCCCCACACTTAGAACTGAATATTGTCCTCAATATTCAAAGTACCGGGTGTTAACCCGACACTTAGAACGTAAGAAGAAAATATTCCATAGCCTTTATTTAAGATGTATATACATACAATTATTATTTTTTTAGATAAAACTTCTTAAATAGAAGCTATCACTATATGTACATTTTTTTTAGAGGATATATATATACAACATGTGGGGTATCTCCCCCACACTAGGGTGGTACACACGGGTGAAAACCAATGTTTTTGCTAATGTTTTTGATTCCCGAGTCACTAGCTTGACTCGACCCCGAATTCATTTGTCCATGGGGAAGCAAGTGGAAGAGACAATCTCAATCGGACTTTCATTCAAGACGTTTGGATAAACATTTGAAGCACGTGAAAGTTCCACACCGATGAGACAAGTAACCGGCTCATAATTTATAAATGAGAATGCCGGGATCAAAGATAATGTCTTCACTCCCGAAAGAGTGAAGAACAGGATAAGCCACAGGATATATGAAGAAAAGAAAGAAAGTCATGATGAAAATCATAACTAACTCTTCTTCCTCAATAGGAGAATTCATTGTTTCATGAATCTCCTCATTTAAGCTCATTTGATCAAGACATATTATGGGTATGTCTAGATCAAAATAGAAATTATCATACTCCGGTAGAGATATGATATTAGTGAGTTCACAGGAGAACTCCTCGTAAAGAGAATCATTCACAAGATGTAAATCCGTGAACTCATGTTCCGTTGTGAACTCATCACAATCCTCATTCTGAATATCAAAGAGTGGATTATCAGAAATCGAACTGAATTCGGATTCGAATTCATATAGAGGATTGGTGAGAGTAGTCTTGACTGCTTCGGGAACAAAGTGATTATCATTCTCTTCTTCTGAGTTGACAAGCTCAGAAGGTAATTCCTCCACATAACTGATGTCTCCAGAAGATAAAGAATTATCATCAGTATGTGAAGTACTAAGCTCGATATTGGGATTAGAATTTAAAAGATTTTTAGTTTCTCCCATATCAGTTTCAAAATCAAGAATATCATCATTACTTCCAGATAGAAGTGGAATGATGTGAGTGAGTTCTGCTCTGAAATCCTCAAGAAAAGGATCAACATCAGAATGAGGTAGTGATGCCTCAACATACTCAATGTCTCCATAAGATATACAATCATTACTGGAATTAGAGACATTCTCAATTTGATCATTTGGATTATCAGGAGGGGTAGGAATATCACACATATGATCAAGAATTCCCTGTGACTCTCTTGGGATTGAGACAAGGTTCTCAACACTAGACTTTATGAATTCGTCAGATTCCTTTGCAGGAATTGTGTCAAGATGCTCGTCCCCCATGCTCAGAGAGTGAGTGGGAACCTCGGGTGTGATAACAGACTCAGGGAGTTGAGAAGGACTAGCAGAAATGGAGTCTACAAGTTCCATTATTTCTACTGCTGGTGATTCAGTTATATTCTTTTCTCCCTGTATATGCATGGAAGAAGTCTCAACAGATGAACTTGATGAGTCTTTTTGAATGATAACAATGTTATCATCATCATCACTGTCATCATCGTCCTCATAAAAAGCAGCATAACTAATATTGGCACGTATTTTGGCTACTCTTTGCTCAGCAATTAAATCTTCCATGCTTCTTTCGTCTCTAGCAGCATGTTTTTCAGCAAGTAATTCCGTGATAGATTTATCACGAGAATATTGAGTGAGTGGAGACTGTGGGGGTGTGGATGTGTCAAAACCGGAAGGTTGACATTGATCATCATTATGAGGACCCCCACAATATACACAAGAAGAACTTAGTGCATTGTGAGACGACATATTAGCCAACTCCTCCTTAAGATCTTTGAGTTTCTCAAGAACCTCTATATAAGGGTCTTGCTGGATGTGAGGAGTAGCTTGAATTATTTGGCACTGTGGAGGTGAGTCTTGAAACGAATAGTCATAATTGTTACAAGGAAATGGATTCCTTGTTTGACAATCAGAGCTAAAATGTGGACCTCCACAGTACTCACAACAGTAAAACTGTTGAGTCTGGCTTGGTGTATTTTGATACGAAGCATCATTGATATTTGGATAATATGATTCTTGCTCGTATGAATGTGATGGGTAGTTGGAAAAATTTGAGGAGTCGTTGAATGAGTTTTGATTAGGATCATAAGCAAATGAATTACTCGATCCACAAAACAAACAACTCCCGTTTTGAATATCATTACCACATTGTACACATGTACACCAACGACATGGAAAACCGAAAAGCGGCTCACCACAACCGTCACAAGGAACAAAATATGGAGGTGGGACAAGTGGTGTGCTCTGAGAGCTAGCAATTTCCACCACTTCCGTTATGGTCTCGGGTTTTTGTTTTTGATAATTGTGAAGGTTGGGTAAATCGTTCTTTTCAGTCACTACCCTAAGCTCTGTACGTTTGCTTGACAAACTTTTAACCGTAAACCGTGAAAGATCATGATTGATTTTTGAAGGTTTAGGAGCATTTGTGAGCTCAGGTTTTTGGACAACCATGGTTTGGACGTATTTAGCACCTCCATCGTCAGAGGAAAGTACAAGGTCCTTTGTCACCTTGGTTTCATGATCTCTTTCCCTCACCGGAGAGGGAATAGGAATCGAAGGTCCATCATAATCAACATAACATCTCGACATTTTTGACAAGGCCATAAGTTTTTCAACTTCGCTTTTACAGGCCCTTTGTTTAAAGAAATCGTCATCGAGAGATGCCATTAGAATTAATTATGGGACAAATGGAAGAAAGTAGAATCAAAGGGTTTAGGGGATGAGAAATGAAGAATCAAATAGGTAGGGGTGTAAAGGTGAATATTTTTGTGTTTTGTTTTTAAAAATATGGATAAAAGATGGTAAATATACAATGGATGTATATCCAGAATCACTAATACGCAAAATCGTTTAAAATAAGCGCACAACCTCCCCGGCAGCGGCGCCAAATTTTGATTCGCCTCAAACGGTCAGATAATTATTGATCAGCCACTTGTGAATGGCCAACTGTAATAGTCAAACAGCTGAGGCAAATGCTTCCGTGAAATACAGTGTTTTCCCGGGTCGTAATGTCCCAACGAGGTTGTGATGGTATTAAAAACGAATCTGTGATTAGTGAATGTGAACAGGTAAGGGTATAAAAGTGTGTGTGTGTTTAAACTAGGGTTTTATAAAGTAAAATAACTTAGGAAACTATCTTAATGATTACGTGAATCCTAGATAACTAAAACGTATAAACGTACACCAATTTAAAATCAGACGCGACTGCGTACTGAGAAAAAGGTGAGTTTTAAGAAAAATAAACTAAAGGGGTTAAAAATGAAAATTCTATAAACTTATACTTAAAATAAAATTTAATTAAAAAGAAAAACTATTTTTTAGATTATTTTATTATTTATTATTAATTTGTTTAATTAAAAACTATTTAACTATTTATTTAAAACTAACTTAATTAAAACTAAAAATAATAAACACTACAAATTAAACTAAAAACTTATAAAAATATTTTCTAAACCTAAAATAGAACTTGAAGAAAGTATAAAAAATAAAAATAAATCTTTTTGTCTTTTTATGTATTTTCTATTAATTAAAAACTATTTATATTATTTAAACTATTTAAACTATTTTAAATTAAAAATAATATTAAACTAACTTAGAAAATTATGAAAAATTTTATATATCTAATTAACCATCATGGGAATCCTAAAAAATTATAAAAACTTTATTTTATGTATTTTTAAACTAGTTAACTAATTATTATTCTATTTCTTAATTAATATCTAATTAAACTATTTAAATTATAAAAACTATTAAATGAACAGTAAAAATTCTAGAAAAATTACTAAAATTATATTATGACTTATGGAAGCTAGGAAAAATATAAAATATAGGTGTTACTATATAAAAACTAATTATGCTATTTATAACTTAATTATTTATTAATTATTAATAAAACTATTTTTAATTCTAATAAATATCAAATGACAATATAAAAATCTAAGAAAATTATTATAATTACTTTAACCTATAAGGAAATTAATAAAAATATAAAAACACAAATTACTTAACTAAAATCTAAAAATGAAAATTAAAATTAAATTATATTAAATAGAAACTATCACTTAATTTTATATTGTTTTTTCTTGAATTTTCTTTTACAAATCTATTTTATACATAAAAACAACTAACTTTTGTAAAAACAATAATTTTATAACTTAAAAATAAGCTAGATAAAAGCTACTAACTTAAGCAGTTGACCAAGTTTGACCAATCAAGCAAATAAGCTAAAACTGACTTGTGTGGGGCCCACCTTGGTTTATTCTGGTACTAATAAGTGAGTTGGACTTGTCAAAGCTTGATTTGGCCAAATAAGCTCAGTAGATAAGCTGATAAGCACAAATAAGCTAATCCAAAACTCAAATACTACACAGACTGGGGACAGATTATATGAGTATTTCTAGATGGGGTCCACAGTGACTCAGGTCAAACAAAGGGTCAATCCTAAAAGTCTACTAGGAGGGGGGTTCAATGGAACAAGTTTTGTGGTCTGGGGCCCACTATGGTGGCCACAAATCACCACCAAAGTGGTGGTGATGGGTGAGCTGCTGATGTGCAGGGGAGAAGGTCTCCCTGCAGTTGTGTTTGGGCACAAGTGGGGCCCAGCAGAAAATTACTAAAAATATAAGCTGATTGGGAACTTAAACTAGAGCTAGTAGTATATTACTAAAACAAATTTCAAGTCTTAAAACCTTCTACAAAAATCAAAACAATTGCTTGAAGTTTTGTAAACATCTGTGAGATGCAAGTTTTGACTTTTGATAGAACTTGCTAGTTTGACTTATGTGAAATTCTATGGATCACTACAGATTGTATAAGTTATATTAAGCTATTGTAGACCTAAAATAAGCTAAAGCTACAACTAATAAGGTAATGGGTGGGTTTGTGGATCACAAATCCCTCACAGTTAACTGTGAGGGGTGATCAATTGTGGTTTTGACTTTTTGTGGTTTAATGCCTGAGTTTTAAGATTGCTATAACCTAGTATGACCTAAAGTAACATGAGTAAACTAACCTAGATGACTAATGATACCAAACACACTCAGTAACAAGCTGAGCCAAACACACCTTTAAATGACTGTTTGTAAGATTCTCAAAGCTAGACAAGATTTTAATCTATAAAACTGATTCCTAACACTAAATTATGCTTAACTAAGATCAAATGAACACAAATCAATCATGCCATAAGTAAAATACACAGGTTTGTCAAACTTGAGTATTTCACTGTGAGATTTTTGGTTTTTAGTACAAATGATTTCCAATGAAAACAATACTGATTTTAATTAATATTATAACTAATAAACAATATAGAAACCTAAAATTACTAAGTCTAAGCTGATTAAATACTCATTCAGTAAAATAGTAAAAATGGGTATAAAAGCTTACAAATGGAATTGGACTGAGATGATGAAACCAAGACCAAGATCACAACCTAGTATCCCCCACAGGATTCTAAACCATGTTCATCCAAATAACACCCTGCTCCTTGCTTCCAAACTACTTGTAACTAGTTTTTTATATTTTTCACTATTTTTATTCTAATTTTTCAAGTATTTTTCTTTTGTGAACTAAACAAACAACTTAGGTGTATAAAAGCTTAATTAAGCTTTGTCAAGGCTTAAGTTAACTTAATATAACCAGAATAACAACTAGAAACAACACAAAAATTATTTGAGATTTTTGAGCAATCTTGAAAATGAATAAACTGAGATAACCAATAAAACTTGAAATTAACTTAATTTAAAGATCAAAGTACATTAAACTAACTGAGAACAAGTGTTTTAAACTGAAAATAACAACTAGAATTTATTCTACACTACCTACGATTACATAAAATTAAAGCTACACTAATAATCTTTATCTTCTGCTTCAATTCCCTTTTGTAGCTATTTTCTGAGCTTGTGGGACCCACTGGGGTATTTCCCACCACATCCCAGCCATTGGATTGGTCTAATCAATCCACGCCGTTTAAATTTGTTTCTTGGCGCCAAAGTCTTCTTGGGTACTGTAGATTACGTGGGGCGGTTTTTAAGGGTTTAATGGGCTTTGGTAGCTTGTGTGAGGTGGAGGGGTGAAGTTGTGAGCTAGAGGGGTCAAGTTGGGTGGAATACCAGGGTGGTTTGGTTGCAGTGGTGGTGAGGGTGGTATTGGAGGGAAAGGGGTAAAGGGGGTGGTTTGGTTTTGTTGACCGGGTTTGACCCTGGAGTGGACTGGGTAGGAAGTTGGGCCTGGTGGACTTGGATCACAAAAACAAAAAGGGGTGGGCTGGTTGTGTAACATGGGTTTGTTTGTTTGGTTATTTATTAGTTAGGGTCCGTTTGGTTTTATTGAAATTACAAGGACCAATTTTGTAATTAGGGAAAAGTTGAGGGTCTGAAATTGTGACATTCCCATAGTTATAATGAGGACCTAATTTGACAAGTGTGAATAGTAAAAGGGTATATTTGATTTTTTTCATTACTTAAAATACCCGGGGACTATTCTTGCCAATTTTTAAACTTCAGGGACCACTTTTGTAATTTTGTTAAAATTTCCAACCAGGGATCAAATTTGACAATTTGTGATTATCCAAGTACCAAAATTGACTTTTTATCCAAAATATTCCACCAGGGACTAATTCTGCCTTTATTTGAAAGTCCAGGGACCAAAACTGACAAACTGCCAAACTTGAGGGACCAATTATGTAATTTCACCAAACTTATCACCAAGGACCATTCCTGCAAAAGATTATTAGTATAAGGACCAAAATTGCTTTTCTCAAAGTTTTTACATCCCAAAGACCATTTCTGTCAATTTCCAAAGTTGAGGGACTAAACTTGTAATTTTATGAAACTTTGCACCAAAGGACTAAATAAGTAACTTTATGATTAAAAAGGACCTTTGGTGACATTTTCATGTTTTTAGAATAACCAGGGACTAGTTTTGCCAATTTATGAAACTTGAGGGACTGAAACTGCCAATTATGCAAACTTTGTACGTTTTTCATCTGTTTTTGCATATTTTGCATTTGGAATATATAAAACACACCTTTAAGATATTTTAAGTATTTTGATACATAAGACTGGCAAGCATATTTTCAATCTTGCCTTGATTTTGATCAATTTTGTTGTTTGTTTGCATCAACTCACTCTTCAGCTCTTGACCCTGTTTGGTTATTGATGATTTGAAATCATTTTTCAAATTTGAGATTTGATTTTGCATTGCCCTCATTTTGGTCTCATTAACTTTGATGTAGTTATTGAGCTCGTTTGGGAGGGGATCTTGATAATTTGGAGCTGAATACCCTTGATTACCCCTTTGGGGTGGGTACTGATTGACGGGGGCAGGATTTTGATTTTGCAAATTAGGCCCCCTTGGTGGATTAGGATTAAACCTATTTGGATTTTGAGGAAAACCGGGTGGTCCACCCTGATTGCTAGCCCGGTAATTTGGTTCCACTTGAGGACGGTATTGGTTACCTCCTTGGTTGGAATTGCCGGCTATTGCATTTACTTCGAATGGATTGCCTTCAGTGGCAGTGCAATTATAATATGAATGTGGACCACCACAAGTGACACAAACTTCTATCTTTTTGATTTCAGCTTATGGAGAAGGAGAAGAATCTTTCTTGCTTTGGGCGAGAACAAATGCATGGACAGCTTCCGTGAGTTTATCAAGTCTAGCATCGGTGCTAGACTGAACCACGGGCGATGAAGAAGAAGGAACAACATCCCTTTGGGAAACAACCGATCTGCTTCGGGGAATGCGGACCTTAGATTTATTCTCAATGATCTCTAAAGCATCCTTTGTGGTGCGATTCAAGAAGTTACCTCCAGCGGAGGCATTTAGAGAGTCTTGATCGGATTGGCTTACACCATTGTAGAAAGTATCAAGTGTCATGAGATCAGAGAAACCGTGGTGAGGGCATTTTCGGAGCAACTCCTTGTAACGATCCCATGCCTCACTAAAGGATTGATCAAATTTCTGAGTGAATTTCATGATCTCGTTCTTGAGACTTGTGGTTTTGGAAGGAGGAAAGAATTCATTCACGAACTTTTTCACAAGATCTTCCCATGTCTCAATAGATCATGGAGGTTGTTTTTCAAGCCAAATCCGGGCTTGTCCCTCCAGGGAGAATGGGAAGAGAAGAAGTTTGATTGCATCACAGGGGACATCTTTGCATTTGATGGTGTAAGTGATTTTATTGAACCATCGAATGTGATCTTGAGGATCGTCCCTCTCATAACCATAGAATTGACGTGATGTGGCCAGATTTATTAATCCTGTTTTAAGCTCAAAATTATCGGCCATGATTGTTGGAACAACGATAGCATCTCCGTAACCCTCGACGGGTGCTTGGAGAAGCTCGTTCATAGTGGGTTCAGCCGCCATGATGACAGCTGGAGGTGGAACAGTACGGATCTCAGATCCGACTGTTGGTGCAGAACGTCTTCGAGGTATTTGAGGTTTCGAGACCAGCTCACGTAATGGGCTAGTGGACCTTGAAGAATGAGTGCGCATGCACTAGGGATAAAAACTTTTTGGACAATATTTTTGTTATCGTCCCGCAATCCAGACTCGTTTCTCCTTAAGAATCACCTTAAAGAAAAACCGAATCAGAAAACGTTATGATATGTTTTTGTTGGTTTTTTTTTACCTTTTTTTTTGGTGTTTCAACACTTTAGGAAAAGTGTCAATGACATTTTTATGTGTTTTGATTTTGAAAATATTCACAAGTGATGGTATTTGTACAGTGAGTGAGGTGAGATAACACTAATCTCAAATAACGCTAAATAAACGCGCACACCTCCCCGGCAGCGGCGCCATAAATTGATTGATGCCAAACCACCTAACTTAAATTAACCAAAGAATGGTCAACTAAGTCAAATTGCCTAGATCAATGCTCCGGGTAATATAATGTATCACCGGGTCGTTAAATCCCGTTGAGGTGTGAAATGTGACTTTAGCGTATTCGTAATCTGGTGTTATTCACAGAAAAGGGTTTGTTGTGAAAATTATTTGGAAATTATTAACAAATATAGCTTAGGAAAGCTATGTGATTGATTACGGGAATTTGGAGTACGAAGATTTGAGCTAAAACCTAAAAACTTACGTTTTTATTAAAAACGTATACAGACGAACAAAACAAAAAAGTACAACTGATGGACTGGGAGGGTTAAAAGTGTAAAATTGGTATTTTTACAATCCTATTAATCAAAGAAAATTTTAAGAAAATTAAAAACTATTTTTAATCTATTTAATTATTTATTATTAATTAATTACTAATTATCTATTTATTACTAATTAAATTAATTAGAATTATTAAAAATACTAAAAAGGCTTAGAAAATTAAGAAAAATTTTAAAAATCTAATTAACCATTACAGGAATCCTAAAAAATTATAAAAAGTTAATTCTAAGTATTTTTTTACTAATTAATTAATTATTAATCTAATTACTTATTAATTTCTAATTAAACTAATTATATTATAAAAAATAGAAAATGAACAGTAAAAATTCTAGAAAAATTTATAAAAATGTTTTAACTAAAATAAAAGCTAGAAAAATTATAAAAACTAGGTTATACTATATAAAAACTAATTATGCTATTTAATTGATTAATATTAATTAAAACTAAATTAAACTAAAATTAATTAGAAATACCACTAAAAGACAAAATAAAAATCTGGAAAAATTTATAAAATTATTTTAACCTAAAATAGAATTTCTAAAAATATAAAAGTGATATGTTGCTTAGAAATAAATTAAAAAGAAAAATAAATTGATAAATCTTATTAAATAGAAGCTATCACTAATTTTAAAGTTGGTTTTTTGGATTTTTTCTTTTTCTAAACTAATTATAAACTAAAAATAAGTACTTTTAACAAAAACACTTTCACTACACCCCAATAAATAAGCACTTGAAGTGCTTATTATACCCACAGTTGACTTTTGTTGACTGTGGAGTATTTTTAGCTCAAATGGGGAGATGTGGGGTCCACAATGATTAATGTTGGTTTCTCTGAGTCCAAAGAACAAGAATAAGCAGATAAAAGCACAATGGGTTGGCTGAATAAGCCAAAAAGCTCAAATAAGCACTTTGGTTATTGGTTTCTGAATCAGAATTGGGACAAGGTTTAAGCACAAAGATAAGTGGGGTCCACTGGTCTGAAGGTCAAACTAAAGGTCAATACCTCAAGTCTGGTAGGAGGGGGGTTGATGGGAACCAAAATCAAGAGTCTTGGACCACTGTAGTGGCCACAAACCACCACAAAAGGTGGTGGTGTGAGGGTGAACTGCTGAGACAGGGCAAGTTTCTTGCCCTGCAACTCACTTTGAGGCCTGGTGGGCCCTACTAAACAAAATCCATAAAATCTGAAAAAAATCTCAAAAATCAACAAAGTGGTAGAGATTAAGCTTGTAAAAGCTCAGACTCTAAAACCTAGTATCCATCAAATTAAAAGCTTCCAAAGTTTGATCAAAATCTGAGATGGCACAATTGACTTTTTAGGAAAACTTGTAAGTTTGACTTATTTGAGATTCTAATCACTAATACTGACTTAATAAGTTACTATAAGCTATATTTAACCTAAATTAAGCTAAAGTTATGACTTATAAGCTAAATGATGGGTTTATGAACCTAAAATCCTTCACAGTTAACTGTGAAGAGATTTAGAATGTAATTTTGACTTATAGCAATTTACCCTAAGTGTTTTATGATTTGGTTAACTGCTTTAGACCTATTGTAACTTGTTTAAACAGAAAATGACCACAGAAACACAAGTGAGCTCAGGGAACTCACTTATCCAAACACTCCTTAAAAATCAGTTTGAGATAAAAACTTGATTCAAACAAGTGCTCAACACAATCTAATGCATAAAACTACTATATTTAAGCAACAATTGAGTAATTTAATCAGTAACAAACAACTATACTATATAATAGAGTAGAAATGAAAAGATAAGCTCACAATAGCCTTCCAAGCTAATTGATTAGGAACCAAGGAACCAAGTTAACCAATCCTATGCCCTCCCATGAGGTACCTAACCCACAGCCATCCTAAATACACTGTGCTCCTTGCTTTCTTTTTCTTTTTCACCAATTTTTCATTTATATTTGATTTTTCTTGATTTTTTTAGTAAATATTTAAAACTGAGCCTAGTATGATCTTACAAGCTTATAAAGCTTTCCAAACCTTGTTTTTAAGTTTACATAAGCTTCTGAATTACTTGAACTCACATTAGAAACTTTAATTAGAACTTGGAAATTTAAATTGAGACTTTGAAAAGTGAAAATGAGAATTAAGCTTTAAACTAAACTTTCATTGATAAAAAGAGTTACAATGCTTTGAAAATAAACTAAAAATACAATAAAACTAAGAAAATTACACACCACAAAGCTCATATGAGCTTAACTATATATCGACCTAAAACTCTAGCCCTAAGCCTTCCATATGGCTTCTTTTTGAAAACTGAGAGTCCCACGTGCCTTGCCTTGACCCTCTGACCAAATCCTCATCGTTTAATTAGGCATTGATCAATCCTAGCCATTGATTGGCTTTTTGGCGCCAAAATTAATACGGGGCAGAACTGAGTGGTATTGGTGAGGGGTTGGTGATGCATTTATGGTGGTGGGAATTTATTGTGGGGGGCTTGGTTGGTGAAAAGGTGAGGAGGGGGGGGGGATGTATGCCCTGGTTTTGCGTTGGATTATTGGGGGAGAAGACGGGTCAACGCAAAGTTTGACCGGGGGATTATTTAAAACGGTTTATAGGGGTTGGGCTAATGTTGTTTGGGCCTGGGTTGTTTGCTGGATCAGGCCAATGGGTGGGGTGGTATTTGGGTTTAGTTTTGGTTTATTATTAAAAGGGGTCCAGTTGGCTTGTAATTTCAACAAGGACCATTTTTGTAATTTTGCCAAACCCAAGGACTGAAATTGTAACTTTTCCCAATGTAACCATGAAGACCATTGCTGCCAAATACCAATAATACAAGGACCAATTTTTGCATTTTCCAACTTTTTCCAACTTTCAAAAATTCCCAGGGACCACTTTTGCCATTTTTTGATTTTTCAGGGACTAAATATGTAATTTTGGAAAACTTGCAACCCAAATGTAATATTTTGTGATTATTTGACTTTTAAAACCTTGGGTTGACTTTTCATTAAAAATAAATGCATAGGGACTAAAATTGACAAGTTTTGAAACTTGGGGGACTGAAACTGCCAATACTGCAAACTTTGTACGTTTTTTCTTTGTTTTTGCACATTTTTCTTTTAAAACACATAAAACATAATCCCTGGGATAATTTAAGTATTTTGATATCTTTTTGATTGTTTTTGTGCGTTTTGGCAGTTTAAATATATCAAAAACGATGAGTGTTTGAGCACTCATCAATCCCCCACGCTGAACTATTGCTAGTCCCTAGCAATCTTTTTAGAAAACTTGATGGATTTTAAACTCTTTACCAAAAGCCATCACTTCTGGAGTAGCCAGGTGTAAGAACTGTGGCACACCTGATAACCGTGTGATTTTGAGCAAACCACCAGCTTCCAACGGATTTGTCAAGTCTTTACCAAGAGCCGTTTGCTCCTGGACTAGCCAGCATCTTGATGGACCTAGTCAACATCTTGGTGAGCTGATTACCAATTATTGGTTTTCCACGGCCTTTACCACAAGCCATAATCTTGCGGGCTAGCCAACTCATTTGTTTTCGGGGAGTTGAGGAACCATACAATTTTGGGCAAATTGCCAGCCGTCAACGGATTTGATTTATCTTTACCAAGAGCCGTTTGCTCCTGGATTAGCCAATCCCTTTTGTCGCTTAGACAAGGCGGACTGATTACCACAAATTTTTTTTGAAATAAAGTGAAAAATTTTTGAAAATTTTGGCCAAAAACGGGGGTACTTGAAAGATGTTTGTTAAAATTCGTTAGAATTTCCCCCCCCCCCCCACACACACTTAGAAATGAATATTGTCCTCAATATTCAAAGTCCCGGCTATTATGCCGAAGCTATGAACGTAAAAAGCCAAGATTCGAATCTAACTGTGGACATACCAATTTCACTTTATTTCTATATATACATCTTTTTTTTTTTTTTTTTTTTTTTTTTTTTTTTTTTTTTTATTTATTTATTTATTTATTTTATACATTTTTTTCAAACAGCGGGGGGTTGGCCATTCCCCCACACTCGGTGGTAGAAAATAGAAAGAATCAGAGATACGGGTGAAAACCCGTATTGTTGCTAGTTTTTGATCATCGAGTCGCTAGCTTGACTCTATCCCCGAATTCAATTGTCCTTGGGGAAAGTTTGGAGATCCGGGACGACCATGGATGGTACGTCCTCTCCAAAGTAGTGCTTTAACCGATGTCCATTCACTTTGAAGTTAGGACCGTCATTTTGAGATAATTCGACGGTACCATAAGGATAAACTTTTGTGATAGTGAATGGACCAGTCCATCGGGTTTTGAGCTTTCCCGAGAAGATCTTGAGTCTAGAGTTGAAAAGAAGGACTCGATCACCAACGTTAAAAACGCGATTTTTGATTTTTGAGTCATGGATCTTCTTTATCTTTTGTTTATAGATCAACGAGTTCTCGTAAGCTTGATCACGAAGTTCGTTTAATTCATTTAGTTGAACTTTTCTGTGATCACCCGCCGTTCTGAGGTCGAAATTGGCATGCTTGAGGGCCCAATAGGCTTTATGCTCAAGCTCGATCGGAAGATGGCACGCTTTCCCGTACACAAGTTTATAAGGCGTACACCCAATGGGTGTTTTGTAAGCCGTACGGAAAGCCCAAAGTGCATCATCTAATTTGACCGACCACGATGCACGATTCTCACCTACAGTTCTTTCCAAGATTCTTTTAATGCCCCGATTGGACACTTCGACTTGTCCACTCGTTTGAGGGTGGTACGCAGTAGAAAGACGGTGAGTCACACCGTACTTTTGCATGACTTTGTCAAACTTGTCATTACAGAAGTGCGTACCACGATCACTAATAATAGCACGTGGAGTTCCGAATCGGGCAAAAAGAGCTTTTAAAAATTTCACAACTACTCGGGCATCATTTGTGGGTAAAGCTTTCGCTTCAACCCATTTTGACAAATAGTCAACTGCCACGAGTATGTATTTGTTGCCGTGAGAGGATGGAAATGGCCCCCATAAAGTCGATGCCCCAGATATCAAAGATTTCACAAACTTGAATTGCATTCTGAGGCATTTCATTCTTTTGTGAAATATTCCCGTGACGTTGACAAGCGTCACAGGACTTGACCAAATCTTGGGCATCCTTGTAGATCGAGGGCCAATAAAAGCCGGAATCAAACACCTTTTTGGCGGTGTAGTTGGGATTGTGGTGGCCCCCCGTGGGACCAGCATGGCAAGCCTTTAAAATTTCAGCGGCTTCCTGACCATACACACACCGCCGGATGACTTGATCCGCGCATATCTTGAACAAGTAGGGGTCGTCCCAAAAGTAATGTTTTACATCTTTGAAAAATTTATTTTTTTGTTGGGACGACATCCCTTTCACAATGAAGTTACCCGCAAGATAGTTTGCAAAGTCGGCAAACCATGGGGTAATCGAGTCTCCACGAAATGAAACCACATTGAGGGTTTCGAGAGGAAATGTTTCATTTATTTCCTTTTTCTCGAAAGCATTTTGGTGAGGGTTTTCAAGACGGGAGAGATGATCAGCAGCTAGGTTCTCAGCTCCTTTTTTATCACGAATAATGATATCAAATTCCTGAAGGAGGAGAACCCATCAGAGGAGTCTCGGCTTTGCATCTTGTTTTGCAAATAGATACTTCAAAGCCGAATGATCCGTATACACTATGCTTTTAGTCAGAATCAGGTATGGCCGGAATTTTTCAAAAGCATACACCACAGCTAATGATGAGGCGAAAAATGATCCGTTTTTAGGGGGTCATTTAAGCCCGAATCCGACTTTATTTGATCAAATATTGCCCTAAATCGTTCCTTTTGTGATTTTAGGTGTTTAGAGAGTGAATTCTGGAAAAGAAGCTATTTTGGACGTTTTTGAAGCATAAAAGTGAAGAAAACGGCTAAGTACCAAATTTCCATACTGAAAATACAAGGTGACGGCGTCAAGACCACCATCTTGACGGCGTCAGACATGAGGAATTAAACACCGAAGGTGGTGACGGCGTCAGAAGGATTCGTGACGGCGTCAAAGTGGCAAAATTATTATACCGTGGGTGGTGACGGCGTCACATAGGCCGTCATAAGTGGATCAAGGCCGTCCGAGGAAGTATATGGCGGCCAGGTGACGGCGTCACAAGTAACTCTTGACGCCGTCAGCCTGTTTTTCCTATATATAGTTTTCTAGTTTTTTTCATTAAAAGAGAGAAGTTTTGGTGAAACCCTAAAGACGATTTTGGTGCCTCTTTTACAGGTTTTTCAAGGGTTCCAAACCCTTGAGACCTTGCATTGTAATTGAGATAAGTGTACTTTCAATTCAATCAATATGTCTATGTGTTGGTTGTTTATATCTTGTTCTTGTCTCAATTCCATTATGCTAGGCTAGATCTCTCTTGTGTTTGCTTAGATCTAATGAAACCTAGATGTTGATTATGTGTTGATTATTTGTCTATTCTTGTTTTGAATGAATGATTTTATATGTTAGGCTTAAGAAAACTGGCAGATCTCCAAATGGTAACATGCTTGAACGTCTTAAGAAACATGAACCGAGGCGTACTAGGTCTTTATTGGTTGTATTTAATGCATGAGCCACTGTTTACAATCCCTATAGTTGTGCTGGGTCATGGTGTAGGAGGAGATAAGAGCTCATAGAGTTGGGGAGTTATGTATGCCACCCCACGAATGGTATTAAGGAATACAATCCGTCATTCATACAAGTGTAACAAGTAATTAACATGTAAAAGATATCTAGGGAGTAATGAAGTCTAAGTAAACACAATTTCTCCAATTACTGCTCACAACTTTAGTATAATTTAGTTTAATTTCATTTTCATTATTTTAATAGCTTTGGGTTAGTTGAATAGCAAGTAATTCCGCCCACTCCTTCAAAACCCGAGATTTTACTTGCTTTCATAAAAATATAAAAATACAAAAATAATCATCTCTTACCTCTAGAACTATTAATTAGGTTTTCTAATCCTAGCGACACTATTCCTAAGCTGAACGATCAATCCCCCGGTACTTGTCACTATACTATACTACAACGATCATGTACACTGCCTGGTGGGGGTTGTAAGCTTCTCGAGATCCCTCGAGAGGTAAAGCAAGGTGCGATTCCCACGCATCAGCTAATAATTCTTTTTCAGTGGTGGTGTAATGACTTTGAGCCTCGGTCATAGTCTTGCTGGCATAGTGTATAGGCTGAAAATGTTTTGTTTTGCGTTGCCCCAAGACTGTCCCCATAGCATAATCACTAGCATCACACATGAGCTCGAAGGGCAAGTCCCAATCGGGGGCAACAAGAATCGGTGCCTCGGTAAGCCTTTTCTTTAATGTTTCAAAGGCTTCGATGCACTCAGGGGAGAAGATAAAAGGAGCATCCTTCTCAAGGAGATGGGTCATAGGCCGGGCGATTTTAGAGAAATCTTGAATAAACCTACGGTAAAAACCAGCGTGACCCAAAAAGCTCCTAACACCTTTCACAGTCGTGGGATGAGGCAATTTTGCAATGACGTCCACTTTGGCACGGTCAACCTCCATCCCATTTTTTGAAATTTTATGGCCGAGGACAATGCCCTCTTTGACCATAAAGTGACTCTTCTCCCAATTTAGACATAACTTTGTGTCTTCACAACGTTTTAGCATGCTGTCTAAATGGGAGAGACATGATTTAAACGAATCCCCAATGACCGAGAAATCGTCCATAAAGACCTCCATACTTTTCCCGATCATGTCGGAAAAAATGGCCATCATACATCTTTGAAACGTGCCCGGAGCATTACATAGGCCAAATGGCATACGTTTATATGCGAAGGTTCCATAGGGGCACGTAAAAGTGGTATTTTCTTGGTCTTGTGGGTCAATGGGAATCTGAAAGTAACCCGAGAAACCATCGAGGAAGCAATAGTACTCATTCCCCGCTAATCTCTCGAGCATCTGATCCATAAAGGGCAGAGGAAAATGATCCTTACGGGTGGCGTCATTCAATTTACGATAATCAATGCAGACGCACCAACCCGTAACCAAACGAGTTGGAATTAACTCATTTTCCTCGTTTGTGACAACAGTAATGCCACCCTTTTTTGGAACACAGTGAACTGGGCTGACCCAAGGACTGTCCGAGATAGGGTAAATCAATCCGGCATCAAGAAGTTTTAAAACCTCTTGTTTGATAACCTCGTGAATTTTTGGATTCACCCTTCTTTGATGTTGGACCGTAGGTTTGAAGTCATCCTCCATTAATATCTTGTGAGTACAAAACTCAGGGTCGATGCCCTTGATATCGGAGAGACGCCAAGCAATTGCTCTTTTATGAGACTTCAAAACCTGTATAAGAGCAGCCTTTTCCTCAACACTTAAGTCTTTAGCAATAATGACGGGTAATTTATCATCACCCTCAAGAAATGCATATTCAAGATGAGGCGGCAATTCCTTAAGTTCAACCGCGGGAAAGTCATCAGTTTTCTCAACATTTTTGACTTCCTCCTTATGAAGTGTTTGTGGTAGAACATGAAGATGAGAGGGATCTTCGTTTAATAACTTTTCAAGCGTGAGAATATCCCCCTCGAGGTCAACCTCCTGGTTATCGATTCCATCGGGAGTCGAATCACTGTTGAGATAGGCCTCAATTTCTTCTAAGACGAAGTCACTTCCCTCAAACGGAGTAAGGGAAGGAGAAGAATTGGCAATAATGGGGTAAGAAGGTGGAGTGAAGTTTTCACTCGGAGAATCATCGACAAAACCTAAAACCTCTTGAGCGTACTCCTCAGACGCGACATCAATGACATCAATTCGGTTAACCGTTTCGACGTCATAATTAGAGGAGTACCTCGAAGTTTGATCGAGGTTAAAGGTTACAGCTTCATTACCAACACGAAGAGTTATTTCCTCTTCGTGCACATCAATTAACGCACGACCCGTCCTTAAGAATCCTCTCCCAAGAATGAGAGGAACTCGTGGGTCAGCATCGAACTTAACAACAATGAAGTCAGCGGGGAAATGGAACTTTCCTACTTTCACGAATACATCTTCGGCAATGCCGAGAGGATGAGAGATTGAACGGTCGGCAAGCTCGAGAGTCATGCACGTAGGAGTAAGTTGAGGAAGAGAGAGTTTCTCCCACACTGAGTAAGGCATCAGGTTGATGCTAGCGCCAAGATCAGCTAAGGCGAAGCATTCAACCATCCTAGGGAAAACACATGGAATGAGAAATCTCCCAGGGTCTCCAAGCTTCTTGGGAAGCTTCTTTAAGATAACTGCTGAGCAGTTTTCATTCAGAGGAGTCTTTGCCATTTCGTACAGTTTTTCCTTGTTGCTTAACAAGTTCTTGATCATCGATGCGAATTTGGGCATCAGGATGATAGCATCCGCAAGGCTAACGTCAAAGTGCAAATCTTGAAAGATTTGATAAAACTTATCCATTTGGTGACTAGCCTTTTCACGGAGCTTTTGCTCATTAAGTCTTGACGGGTATGGTAGTGAAGGTTTGGATTTAGGGTTCTCTCCAGGAGTTGTTGATGGTTCAAATACAACTCCCGGTTTTGGTACAAGTCCAGATTTTGGTACAATTTCTGGAACAACCTGAGGGTGGACGTGTGCGGTACTTCGTGGGCTAGTAAATTGCACCTTGTACGTGGTTGCCTCAGGCTCAATTTCAACTTCCTCGGGGTAAAGAGGAGGAGGAATAGGAGGGACTGGCGGCTCTTCATAAGCTTTACCACTTCGTGTAGTAATAGCTTTGAGTTCACCCTTGGGGTTAACAAATGTATTAGCCGGGAGACCTCCTGATGTAGAGGGTGGAGTGAGATGATTCATAAGACTGGCAAGCATATTTTCAATCTTGCCTTGATTTTGATCAATTTTGTTGTTTGTTTGCATCAACTCACTCTTCAGCTCTTGACCCTGTTTGGTTATTGATGATTGGAAATCATTTTTCAAATTTGAGATTTGATTTTGCATTGCCCTCATTTTGGTCTCATTAACTTTGATGTAGTTATTGAGCTCGTTTGGGAGGGGATCTTGATAATTTGGAGCTGAATACCCTTGATTACCCCTTTGGGGTGGGTACTGATTGACGGGGGCAGGATTTTGATTTTGCAAATTAGGCCCCCTTGGTGGATTAGGATTAAACCTATTTGGATTTTGAGGAAAACCTGGTGGTCCACCCTGATTGCTAGCCCGGTAATTTGGTTCCACTTGAGGACGGTATTGGTTACCTCCTTGGTTGGAATTGCCGGCTATTGCATTTACTTCGAATGGATTGCCTTCAGTGGCAGTGCAATTATAATATGAATGTGGACCACCACAAGTGACACAAACTTCTATCTTTTTTATTTCAGCTTGTGGAGAAGGAGAAGAATCTTTCTTGCTTTGGGCGAGAACAAATGCATGGACAGCTTCCGTGAGTTTATCAAGTCTAGCATCGGTGCTAGACTGAACCACGGGTGATGAAGAAGAAGGAACAACATCGCTTTGGGAAACAACCGATCTGCTTCGGGGAATGCGGACCTTAGATTTATTCTCAATGATCTCTAAAGCATCCTTTGTGGTGCGATTCAAGAAGTTACCTCCAGCGGAAGCATTTAGAGAGTCTTGATCGGATTGGCTTACACCATTGTAGAAAGTATCAAGTGTCATGAGATCAGAGAAACCGTGGTGAGGGCATTTTCGGAGCAACTCCTTGTAACGATCCCATGCCTCACTAAAGGATTGATCAAATTTCTGAGTGAATTTCATGATCTCGTTCTTGAGACTTGTGGTTTTGGAAGGAGGAAAGAATTCATTCACGAACTTTTTCACAAGATCTTCCCATGTCTCAATAGATCGTGGAGGTTGTTTTTCAAGCCAAATCCGGGCTTGTCCCTCCAGGGAGAATGGGAAGAGAAGAAGTTTGATTGCATCACAGGGGACATCTTTGCATTTGATGGTGTAAGTGATTTTATTGAACCATCGAATGTGATCTTGAGGATCGTCCCTCTCATAACCACAGAATTGACGTGATGTGGCCAGATTTATTAATCCTGTTTTAAGCTCAAAATTATCGGCCATGATTGTTTGAACAACGATAGCATCTCCGTAACCCTCGACGGGTGCTTGGAGAAGCTCGTTCATAGTGGGTTCAGCCGCCATGATGACAGCTGGAGGTGGAACAGTACGGATCTCAGATCCGACTGTTGGTGCAGAACGTCTTCGAGGTTTCGAGACCAGCTCACGTAATGGGCTAGTGGACCTTGAAGAATGAGTGCGCATGCACTAGGGATAAAAACTTTTTGGACAATATTTTTGTTATCGTCCCGCAATCCAGACTCGTTTCTCCTTAAGAATCACCTTAAAGAAAAACCGAATCAGAAAACGTTACGATATGTTTTTGTTAGTATTTTTTTTACCTTTTTTTGGTGTTTCAACACTTTAGGAAAAGTGTCAATGACATTTTTATGTGTTTTGATTTTGAAAATATTCACAAGTGATGGTATTTGTACAGTGAGTGAGGTGAGATAACACTAATCTCAAATAACGCTAAATAAACGCGCACACCTCCCCGGCAGCGGCGCCATAAATTGATTGATGCCAAACCACCTAACTTAAATTAACCAAAGAATGGTCAACTAAGTCAAATTGCCTAGATCAATGCTCCGGGTAATATAATGTATCACCGGGTCGTTAAATCCCGTTGAGGTGTGAAATGTGACTTTAGCGTATTCGTAATCGGGTGTTATTCACAGAAAAGGGTTTGTTGTGAAAATTATTTGGAAATTATTAACAAATATAGCTTAGGAAAGCTATGTGATTGATTACGGGAATTTGGAGTACGAAGATTTGAGCTAAAACCTAAAAACTTACGTTTTTATTAAAAACGTATACAGACGAACAAAACAAAAAAGTACAACTGATGGACTGGGAGGGTTAAAAGTGTAAAATTGGTATTTTTACAATCCTATTAATCAAAGAAAATTTTAAGAAAATTAAAAACTATTTTTAATCTATTTAATTATTTATTATTAATTAATTACTAATTATCTATTTATTACTAATTAAATTAATTAGAATTATTAAAAATACTAAAAAGGCTTAGAAAATTAAGAAAAATTTTACAAATCTAATTAACCATTACAGGAATCCTAAAAAATTATAAAAAGTTAATTCTAAGTATTTTTAAACTAATTAATTAATTATTAATCTAATTACTTATTAATTTCTAATTAAACTAATTATATTATAAAAAATAGAAAATGAACAGTAAAAATTCTAGAAAAATTTATAAAAATGTTTTAACTAAAATAAAAGCTAGAAAAATTATAAAAACTAGGTTATACTATATAAAAACTAAATATGCTATTTAATTGATTAATATTAATTAAAACTAAATTAAAATAAAATTAATTAGAAATACCACTAAAAGACAAAATAAAAATCTGGAAAAATTTATAAAATTATTTTAACCTAAAATAGAATTTCTAAAAATATAAAAGTGATATGTTGCTTAGAAATAAATTAAAAAGAAAAATAAATTGATAAATCCTATTAAATAGAAGCTATCACTAATTTTAAAGTTGGTTTTTTGGATTTTTTTCTTTTTCTAAACTAATTATAAACTAAAAATAAGTACTTTTAACAAAAACACTTTCACTACACCCCAATAAATAAGCACTTGAAGTGCTTATTATACCCACAGTTGACTTTTGTTGACTGTGGAGTATTTTTAGCTCAAATGGGGAGATGTGGGGTCCACAATGATTAATGTTGGTTTCTCTGAGTCCAAAGAACAAGAATAAGCAGATAAAAGCACAATGGGTTGGCTGAATAAGCCAAAAAGCTCAAATAAGCACTTTGCTTATTGGTTTCTGAATCAGAATTGGGACAAGGTTTAAGCATAAAGATAAGTGGGGTCCACTGGTCTGAAGGTCAAACTAAAGGTCAATACCTCAAGTCTGGTAGGAGGGGGGTTGATGGGAACCAAAATCAAGAGTCTTGGACCACTGTAGTGGCCACAAACCACCACAAAAGGTGGTGGTGTGAGGGTGAACTGCTGAGACAGGGCAAGTTTCTTGCCCTGCAACTCACTTTGAGGCCTGGTGGGCCCTACTAAACAAAATCCATAAAATCTGAAAAAAATCTCAAAAATCAACAAAGTGGTAGAGATTAAGCTTGTAAAAGCTCAGACTCTAAAACCTAGTATCCATCAAATTAAAAGCTTCCAAAGTTTGATCAAAATCTGAGATGGCACAATTGACTTTTTAGGAAAACTTGTAAGTTTGACTTATTTGAGATTCTAATCACTAATACTGACTTAATAAGTTACTATAAGCTATATTTAACCTAAATTAAGCTAAAGTTATGACTTATAAGCTAAATGATGGGTTTATGAACCTAAAATCCTTCACAGTTAACTGTGAAGAGATTTAGAATGTAATTTTGACTTTTAGCAATTTACCCTAAGTGTTTTATGATTTGGTTAACTGCTTTAGACCTATTGTAACTTGTTTAAACAGAAAATGACCACAGAAACACAAGTGAGCTCAGGGAACTCACTTATCCAAACACTCCTTAAAAATCAGTTTGAGATAAAAACTTGATTCAAACAAGTGCTCAACACAATCTAATGCATAAAACTACTATATTTAAGCAACAATTGAGTAATTTAATCAGTAACAAACAACTATACTATATAATAGAGTAGAAATGAAAAGATAAGCTCACAATAGCCTTCCAAGCTAATTGATTAGGAACCAAGGAACCAAGTTAACCAATCCTATGCCCTCCCATGAGGTACCTAACCCACAGCCATCCTAAATACACTGTGCTCCTTGCTTTCTTTTTCTTTTTCACCAATTTTTCATTTATATTTGATTTTTCTTGATTTTTTTAGTAAATATTTAAAACTGAGCCTAGTATGATCTTACAAGCTTATAAAGCTTTCCAAACCTTGTTTTTAAGTTTACATAAGCTTCTGAATTACTTGAACTCACATTAGAAACTTTAATTAGAACTTGGAAATTTAAATTGAGACTTTGAAAAGTGAAAATGAGAATTAAGCTTTAAACTAAACTTTCATTGATAAAAAGAGTTACAATGCTTTGAAAATAAACTAAAAATACAATAAAACTAAGAAAATTACACACCACAAAGCTCATATGAGCTTAACTATATATATCGACCTAAAACTCTAGCCCTAAGCCTTCCATATGGCTTCTTTTTGAAAACTGAGAGTCCCCTGTGCCTTGCCTTGACCCTCTGACCAAATCCTCATCGTTTAATTAGGCATTGATCAATCCTAGCCATTGATTGGCTTTTTGGCGCCAAAATTAATACGGGGCAGAACTGAGTGGTATTGGTGAGGGGTTGGTGATGCATTTATGGTGGTGGGTTAGTTAGGTGAGGGGAATTTATTTTGGGGGGCTTGGTTGGTGAAAAGGTGAGGAGGGGGGGGGGGGGATGTATGCCCTGGTTTTGCGTTGGATTATTGGGGGAGAAGACGGGTCAACGCAAAGTTTGACCGGGGGATTATTTAAAACGGTTTATAGGGGTTGGGCTAATGTTGTTTGGGCCTGGGTTGTTTGCTGGATCAGGCCAATGGGTGGGGTGGTATTTGGGTTTAGTTTTGGTTTATTATTAAAAGGGGTCCAGTTGGCTTGTAATTTCAACAAGGACCATTTTTGTAATTTTGCCAAACCCAAGGACTGAAATTGTAACTTTTCCCAATGTAACCATGAAGACCATTGCTGCCAAATACCAATAATACAAGGACCAATTTTTGCATTTTCCAACTTTTTCCAACTTTCAAAAATTCCCAGGGACCACTTTTGCCATTTTTGGATTTTTCAGGGACTAAATATGTAATTTTGGAAAACTTGCAACCCAAATGTAATATTTTGTGATTATTTGACTTTTAAAACCTTGGGTTGACTTTTCATTAAAAATAAATGCATAGGGACTAAAATTGACAAGTTTTGAAACTTGGGGGACTGAAACTGCCAATACTACAAACTTTGTACGTTTTTTCTTTGTTTTTGCACATTTTGCTTTTAAAACACATAAAACATAATCCCTGGGATAATTTAAGTATTTTGATATCTTTTTGATTATTTTTGTGCGTTTTGGCAGTTTAAATATATCAAAAACGATGAGTGTTTGAGCACTCATCAATCCCCCACACTGAACTATTGCTAGTCCCTAGCAATCTTTTTAGAAAACTTGATGGATTTTAAACTCTTTACTAAAAGCCATCACTTCTGGAGTAGCCAGGTGTAAGAACTGTGGCACACCTGATAGCCGTGTGATTTTGAGCAAACCACCAGCTTCCAACGGATTTGTTAAGTCTTTACCAAGAGCCGTTTGCTCCTAGACTAGCCAGCATCTTGATGGACCTAGTCAACATCTTGGTGAGCTGATTACCAATTATTGGTTTTCCACGGCCTTTACCACAAGCCATAATCTTGCGGGCTAGCCAACTCATTTGTTTTCGGGGAGTTGAGGAACCATACAATTTTGGGCAAATTGCCAGCCGTCAACGGATTTGATTTATCTTTACCAAGAGCCGTTTGCTCCTGGATTAGCCAATCCCTTTTGTCGCTTAGACAAGGCGGACTGATTACCACAAAACTTTTTGAAATAAAGTGAAAAATTTTTGAAAATTTTGGCCAAAAACGGGGGTACTTGAAAGATGTTTGTTAAAATTCGTTAGAATTCCCCCCCCCCCCCCCCCCCCCACACTTAGAAATGAATATTGTCCTCAATATTCAAAGTCCCGGCTATTATGCCGAAGCTATGAACGTAAAAAGCCAAGATTCGAATCTAACTGTGGACATACCAATTTCACTTTATTTCTATATATACATCTTTTTTTTTTTTTTTTTTTTTTTTTTTTTTTTTTTTTTTTTTTTTATACATTTTTTTCAAACAGCGGGGGGTTGGCCATTCCCCCACACTCGGTGGTAGAAAATAGAAAGAATCAGAGATACGGGTGAAAACCCATATTGTTGCTAGTTTTTGATCATCGAGTCGCTAGCTTGACTCTATCCCCGAATTCAATTGTCCTTGGGGAAAGTTTGGAGATCCGGGACGACCATGGATGGTACGTCCTCTCCAAAGTAGTGCTTTAACCGATGTCCATTCACTTTGAAGTTAGGACCGTCATTTTGAGATAATTCGACGGTACCATAAGGATAAACTTTTGTGATAGTGAATGGACCAGTCCATCGGGTTTTGAGCTTTCCCGAGAAGATCTTGAGTCTAGAGTTGAAAAGAAGGACTCGATCACCAACGTTAAAAACGCGATTTTTGATTTTTGAGTCATGGATCTTCTTTATCTTTTGTTTATAGATCAACGAGTTCTCGTAAGCTTGATCACGAAGTTCGTTTAATTTATTTAGTTGAACTTTTTTGTGATCACCCGCCGTTCTGAGGTCGAAATTGGCATGCTTGAGGGCCCAATAGGCTTTATGCTCAAGCTCGATCGGAAGATGGCACGCTTTCCCGTACACAAGTTTATAAGGCGTACACCCAATGGGTGTTTTGTAAGCCGTACGGAAAGCCCAAAGTGCATCATCTAATTTAACTGACCACGATGCACGATTCTCACCTACAGTTCTTTCCAAGATTCTTTTAATGCCCCGATTGGACACTTCGACTTGTCCACTCGTTTGAGGGTGGTACGCAGTAGAAAGACGGTGAGTCACACCGTACTTTTGCATGACTTTGTCAAACTTGTCATTACAGAAGTGCGTACCACGATCACTAATAATAGCACGTGGAGTTCCGAATCGGGCAAAAAGAGCTTTTAAAAATTTCACAACTACTCGGGCATCATTTGTGGGTAAAGCTTTCGCTTCAACCCATTTTGACAAGTAGTCAACTGCCACGAGTATGTATTTGTTGCCGTGAGAGGATGGAAATGGCCCCATAAAGTCGATGCCCCAGATATCAAAGATTTCACAAACTTGAATTGCATTCTGAGGCATTTCATTCTTTTGTGAAATATTCCCGTGACGTTGACAAGCGTCACAGGACTTGACAAAATCTTGGGCATCCTTGTAGATCGAGGGCCAATAAAAGCCGGAATCAAACACCTTTTTGGCGGTGTAGTTGGGATTGTGGCCCCCCGTGGGACCAGCATGGCAAGCCTTTAAAATTTCAGCGGCTTCCTGACCATACACACACCGCCGGATGACTTGATCCGCGCATATCTTGAACAAGTAGGGGTCGTCCCAAAAGTAATGTTTTACATCTTTGAAAAATTTATTTTTTTGTTGGGACGACATCCCTTTCACAATGAAGTTACCCACAAGATAGTTTGCAAAGTCGGCAAACCATGGGGTAATCGAGTCTCCACGAAATGAAACCACATTGAGGGTTTCGAGAGGAAATGTTTCATTTATTTCCTTTTTCTCGAAAGCATTTTGGTGAGGGTTTTCAAGACGGGAGAGATGATCAGCAGCTAGGTTCTCAGCTCCTTTTTTATCACGAATAATGATATCAAATTCCTGAAGGAGGAGAACCCATCAGAGGAGTCTCAGCTTTGCATCTTGTTTTGCAAATAGATACTTCAAAGCCGAATGATCCGTATACACTATGCTTTTAGTCAGAATCAGGTATGGCCGGAATTTTTCAAAAGCATACACCACAGCTAATGATGAGGCGAAAAATGATCCGCTTTTAGGGGGTCATTTAAGCCCGAATCCGACTTTATTTGATCAAATATTGCCCTAAATCGTTCCTTTTGTGATTTTAGGTGTTTGGAGAGTGAATTCTGGAAAAGAAGCTATTTTGGACGTTTTTGAAGCATAAAAGTGAAGAAAACGGCTAAGTACCAAATTTCCATACTGAAAATACAAGGTGACGGCGTCAAGACCACCATCTTGACGGCGTCAGACATGAGGAATTAAACACCGAAGGTGGTGACGGCGTCAGAAGGATTCGTGACGGCGTCAAAGTGGCAAAATTATTATACCGTGGGTGGTGACGGCGTCACATAGGCCGTCATAAGTGGATCAAGGCCGTCCGAGGAAGTATATGGCGGCGAGGTGACGGCGTCACAAGTAACTCTTGACGCCGTCAGCCTGTTTTTCCTATATATAGTTTTCTAGTTTTTTTCATTAAAAGAGAGAACTTTTGGTGAAACCCTAAAGACGATTTTGGTGCCTCTTTTACAGGTTTTTCAAGGGTTCCAAACCCTTGAGACCTTGCATTGTAATTGAGATAAGTGTACTTTCAATTCAATCAATATGTCTATGTGTTGGTTGTTTATATCTTGTTCTTGTCTCAATTCCATTATGCTAGGCTAGATCTCTCTTGTGTTTGCTTAGATCTAATGAAACCTAGATGTTGATTATGTGTTGATTACTTGTCTATTCTTGTTTTGAATGAATGATTTTATATGTTAGGCTTAAGAAAACTGGCAGATCTCCAAATGGTAACATGCTTGAACGTCTTAAGAAACATGAACCGAGGCGTACTAGGTCTTTATTGGTTGTATTTAATGCATCAGCCACTGTTTACAATCCCTATAGTTGTGCTGGGTCATGGTGTAGGAGGAGATAAGAGCTCATAGAGTTGGGGAGTTATGTATGCCACCCCACGAATGGTATTAAGGAATACAATCCGTCATTCATACAAGTGTAACAAGTAATTAACATGTAAAAGATATCTAGGGAGTAATGAAGTCTAAGTAAACACAATTTCTCCAATTACTGCTCACAACTTTAGTATAATTTAGTTTAATTTCATTTTCATTATTTTAATAGCTTTGGGTTAGTTGAATAGCAACTAATTCCGCCTACTCCTTCAAAACCCGAGATTTTACTTGCTTTCATAAAAATATAAAAATACAAAAATAATCATCTCTCACCTCTAGACCTATTAATTAGGTTTTCTAATCCTAGCGACACTATTCCTAAGCTGAACGATCAATCCCCCGGTACTTGTCACTATACTATACTACAACGATCAGGTACACTGCCTGGTGGGGGTTGTAAGCTTCTTGAGATCCCTCGAGAGGTAAAGCAAGGTGCGATTCCCACGCATCAGCTAATAATTCTTTTTCAGTGGTGGTGTAATGACTTTGAGCCTCGGTCATAGTCTTGCTGGCATAGTGTATAGGCTGAAAATGTTTTGTTTTGCGTTGCCCCAAGACTGCCCCCATAGCATAATCACTAGCATCACACATGAGCTCAAAGGGCAAGTCCCAATCGGGGGCAACAAGAATCGGTGCCTCGGTAAGCCTTTTCTTTAATGTTTCAAAGGCTTCGATGCACTCAGGGGAGAAGATAAAAGAAGCATCCTTCTCAAGGAGATGGGTCATAGGCCGGGCAATTTTAGAGAAATCTTGAATAAACCTACGGTAAAAACCAGCGTGACCCAAAAAGCTCCTAACACCTTTCACAGTCGTGGGATGAGGCAATTTTGCAATGACGTCCACTTTGGCACGGTCAACCTCCATCCCATTTTTTGAAATTTTATGGCCGAGGACAATGCCCTCTTTGACCATAAAGTGACTCTTCTCCCAATTTAGACATAACTTTGTGTCTTCACAACGTTTTAGCATGCTGTCTAAATGGGAGAGACATGATTTAAACGAATCCCCAATGACCGAGAAATCGTCCATAAAGACCTCCATACTTTTCCCGATCTTGTCGGAAAAAATGGCCATCATACATCTTTGAAACGTGCCCGGAGCATTACATAGGCCAAATGGCATACGTTTATATGCGAAGGTTCCATAGGGGCACGTAAAAGTGGTCTTTTCTTGGTCTTACGGGTCAATGGGAATCTGAAAGTAACCCGAGAAACCATCGAGGAAGCAATAGTACTCATTCCCCGCTAATCTCTCGAGCATCTGATCCATAAAGGGCAGAGGAAAATGATCCTTACGGGTGGCGTCATTCAATTTACGATAATCAATGCAGACGCGCCAACCCGTAACCAAACGAGTTGGAATTAACTCATTTTCCTCGTTTGTGACAACAGTAATGCCACCCTTTTTTGGAACACAGTGAACTGGGCTGACCCAAGGACTGTCCGAGATAGGGTAAATCAATCCGGCATCAAGAAGTTTTAAAACCTCTTGTTTGATAACCTCGTGAATTTTTGGATTCACCCTTCTTTGATGTTGGACCGTAGGTTTGAAGTCATCCTCCATTAATATCTTGTGAGTACAAAACTCAGGGTCGATGCCCTTGATATCGGAGAGACGCCAAGCAATTGCTCTTTTATGAGACTTCAAAACCTGTATAAGAGCAGCCTTTTCCTCAACACTTAAGTCTTTAGCAATAATGACGGGTAATTTATCATCACCCTCAAGAAATGCATATTCAAGATGAGGCGGCAATTCCTTAAGTTCAACCGCGGGAAAGTCATCAGTTTTCTCAACATTTTTGACTTCCTCCTTATGAAGTGTTTGTGGTAGAACATGAAGATGAGAGGGATCTTCGTTTAATAACTTTTCAAGCGTGAGAATATCCCCCTCGAGGTCAATCTCCTGGTTATCGATTCCATTGGGAGTCGAATCACTGTTGAGATAGGCCTCAATTTCTTCTAAGACGAAGTCACTTCCCTCAAACGGAGTAAGGGAAGGAGAAGAATTGGCAATAATGGGGTAAGAAGGTGGAGTGAAGTTTTCACTCGGAGAATCATCGACAAAACCTAAAACCTCTTGAGCGTACTCCTCAGACGCGACATCAATGACATCAATTCGGTTAACCGTTTCGGCGTCATAATTAGAGGAGTACCTCGAAGTTTGATCGAGGTTAAAGGTTACAGCTTCATTACCAACACGAAGAGTTATTTCCTCTTCGTGCACATCAATTAACGCACGACCCGTCCTTAAGAATCCTCTCCCAAGAATGAGAGGAACTCGTGGGTCAGCATCGAACTTAACAACAACGAAGTCAGCGGGGAAATGGAACTTTCCTACTTTCACGAATACATCTTCGGCAATGCCGAGATGATGAGAGATTGAACGGTCGGCAAGCTCGAGAGTCATGCACGTAGGAGTAAGTTGAGGAAGAGAGAGTTTCTCCCACACTGAGTAAGGCATCAGGTTGATGCTAGCGCCAAGATCAGCTAAGGCGAAGCATTCAACCATCCCAGGGAAAACACATGGAATGAGAAATCTCCCAGGGTCTCCAAGCTTCTTGGGAAGCTTCTTTAAGATAACTGCTGAGCAGTTTTCATTCAGAGGAGTCTTTGCCATTTCGTACAGTTTTTCCTTGTTGCTTAACAAGTTCTTGATCATCGATGCGAATTTGGGCATCAGGATGATAGCATCCGCAAGGCTAACGTCAAAGTGCAAATCTTGAAAGATTTGATAAAACTTATCCATTTGGTGACTAGCCTTTTCGCGGAGCTTTTGCTCATTAAGTCTTGACGGGTATGGTAGTGAAGGTTTGGATTTAGGGTTCTCTCCAGGAGTTGTTGATGGTTCAAATACAACTCCCGGTTTTGGTACAAGTCCAGATTTTGGTACAATTTCTGGAACAACCTGAGGGTGGACGTGTGTGGTACTTCGTGGGCTAGTAAATTGCACCTTGTCCGTGGTTGCCTCAGGCTCAATTTCAACTTCCTCGGGGTAAAGAGGAGGAGGAATAGGAGGAATAGGAGGGACTGGCGGCTCTTCATAAGCTTTACCACTTCGTGTAGTAATAGCTTTGAGTTCACCCTTGGGGTTAACAAATGTATTAGCCGGGAGACCTCCTGATGTAGAGGGTGGAGTGAGATGATTCATAAGACTGGCAAGCATATTTTCAATCTTGCCTTGATTTTGATCAATTTTGTTGTTTGTTTGCATCAACTCACTCTTCAGCTCTTGACCCTGTTTGGTTATTGATGATTGGAAATCATTTTTCAAATTTGAGATTTGATTTTGCATTGCCCTCATTTTGGTCTCATTAACTTTGATGTAGTTATTGAGCTCGTTTGGGAGGGGATCTTGATAATTTGGAGCTGAATACCCTTGATTACCCCTTTGGGGTGGGTACTGATTGACGGGGGCAGGATTTTGATTTTGCAAATTAGGCCCCCTTGGTGGATTAGGATTAAACCTATTTGGATTTTGAGGAAAACCTGGTGGTCCACCCTGATTGCTAGCCCGGTAATTTGGTTCCACTTGAGGACGGTATTGGTTACCTCCTTGGTTGGAATTGCCGGCTATTGCATTTACTTCGAATGGATTGCCTTCAGTGGCAGTGCAATTATAATATGAATGTGGACCACCACAAGTGACACAAACTTCTATCTTTTTGATTTCAGCTTGTGGAGAAGGAGAAGAATCTTTCTTGCTTTGGGCGAGAACAAATGCATGGACAGCTTCCGTGAGTTTATCAAGTCTAGCATCGGTGCTAGACTGAACCACGGGTGATGAAGAAGAAGGAACAACATCGCTTTGGGAAACAACCGATCTGCTTCGGGGAATGCGGACCTTAGATTTATTCTCAATGATCTCTAAAGCATCCTTTGTGGTGCGATTCAAGAAGTTACCTCCAGCGGAGGCATTTAGAGAGTCTTGATCGGATTGGCTTACACCATTGTAGAAAGTATCAAGTGTCATGAGATCAGAGAAACCGTGGTGAGGGCATTTTCGGAGCAACTCCTTGTAACGATCCCATGCCTCACTAAAGGATTGATCAAATTTCTGAGTGAATTTCATGATCTCGTTCTTGAGACTTGTGGTTTTGGAAGGAGGAAAGAATTCATTCACGAACTTTTTCACAAGATCTTCCCATGTCTCAATAGATCGTGGAGGTTGTTTTTCAAGCCAAATCCGGGCTTGTCCCTCCAGGGAGAATGGGAAGAGAAGAAGTTTGATTGCATCACAGGGGACATCTTTGCATTTGATGGTGTAAGTGATTTTATTGAACCATCGAATGTGATCTTGAGGATCGTCCCTCTCATAACCACAGAATTGACGTGATGTGGCCAGATTTATTAATCCTGTTTTAAGCTCAAAATTATCGGCCATGATTGTTGGAACAACGATAGCATCTCCGTAACCCTCGACGGGTGCTTGGAGAAGCTCGTTCATAGTGGGTTCAGCCGCCATGATGACAGCTGGAGGTGGAACAGTACGGATCTCAGATCCGACTGTTGGTGCAGAACGTCTTCGAGGTTTCGAGACCAGCTCACGTAATGGGCTAGTGGACCTTGAAGAATGAGTGCGCATGCACTAGGGATAAAAACTTTTTGGACAATATTTTTGTTATCGTCCCGCAATCCAGACTCGTTTCTCCTTAAGAATCACCTTAAAGAAAAACCGAATCAGAAAACGTTACGATATGTTTTTGTTGGTTTTTTTTTTACCTTTTTTTTGGTGTTTCAACACTTTAGGAAAAGTTTCAATGACATTTTTATGTGTTTTGATTTTGAAAATATTCACAAGTGATGGTATTTGTACAGTGAGTGAGGTGAGATAATACTAATCTCAAATAACGCTAAATAAACGCGCACACCTCCCCGGCAGCGGCGCCATAAATTGATTGATGCCAAACCACCTAACTTAAATTAACCAAAGAATGGTCAACTAAGTCAAATTGCCTAGATCAATGCTCCGGGTAATATAATGTATCACCGGGTCGTTAAATCCCGTTGAGGTGTGAAATGTGACTTTAGCGTATTCGTAATCGGGTGTTATTCACAGAAAAGGGTTTGTTGTGAAAATTATTTGGAAATTATTAACAAATATAGCTTAGGAAAGCTATGTGATTGATTACGGGAATTTGGAGTACGAAGATTTGAGCTAAAACCTAAAAACTTACGTTTTTATTAAAAACGTATACAGACGAACAAAACAAAAAAGTACAACTGATGGACTGGGAGGGTTAAAAGTGTAAAATTGGTATTTTTACAATCCTATTAATCAAAGAAAATTTTAAGAAAATTAAAAACTATTTTTAATCTATTTAATTATTTATTATTAATTAATTACTAATTATCTATTTATTACTAATTAAATTAATTAGAATTATTAAAAATACTAAAAAGGCTTAGAAAATTAAGAAAAATTTTACAAATCTAATTAACCATTACAGGAATCCTAAAAAATTATAAAAAGTTAATTCTAAGTATTTTTAAACTAATTAATTAATTATTAATCTAATTACTTATTAATTTCTAATTAAACTAATTATATTATAAAAAATAGAAAATGAACAGTAAAAATTCTAGAAAAATTTATAAAAATGTTTTAACTAAAATAAAAGCTAGAAAAATTATAAAAACTAGGTTATACTATAAAAAAACCAATTATGCTATTTAATTGATTAATATTAATTAAAACTAAATTAAACTAAAATTAATTAGAAATACCACTAAAAGACAAAATAAAAATCTGGAAAAATTTATAAAATTATTTTAACCTAAAATAGAATTTCTAAAAATATAAAAGTGATATGTTTCTTAGAAATAAATTAAAAAGAAAAATAAATTGATAAATCCTATTAAATAGAAGCTATCACTAATTTTAAAGTTGGTTTTTTGGATTTTTTCTTTTTCTAAACTAATTATAAACTAAAAATAAGTACTTTTAACAAAAACACTTTCACTACACCCCAATAAATAAGCACTTGAAGTGCTTATTATACCCACAGTTGACTTTTGTTGACTGTGGAGTATTTTTAGCTCAAATGGGGAGATGTGGGGTCCACAATGATTAATGTTGGTTTCTCTGAGTCCAAAGAACAAGAATAAGCAGATAAAAGCACAATGGGTTGGCTGAATAAGCCAAAAAGCTCAAATAAGCACTTTGCTTATTGGTTTCTGAATCAGAATTGGGACAAGGTTTAAGCACAAAGATAAGTGGGGTCCACTGGTCTGAAGGTCAAACTAAAGGTCAATACCTCAAGTCTGGTAGGAGGGGGGTTGATGGGAACCAAAATCAAGAGTCTTGGACCACTGTAGTGGCCACAAACCACCACAAAAGGTGGTGGTGTGAGGGTGAACTGCTGAGACAGGGCAAGTTTCTTGCCCTGCAACTCACTTTGAGGCCTGGTGGGCCCTACTAAACAAAATCCATAAAATCTGAAAAAAATCTCAAAAATCAACAAAGTGGTAGAGATTAAGCTTGTAAAAGCTCAGACTCTAAAACCTAGTATCCATCAAATTAAAAGCTTCCAAAGTTTGATCAAAATCTGAGATGGCACAATTGACTTTTTAGGAAAACTTGTAAGTTTGACTTATTTGAGATTCTAATCACTAATACTGACTTAATAAGTTACTATAAGCTATATTTAACCTAAATTAAGCTAAAGTTATGACTTATAAGCTAAATGATGGGTTTATGAACCTAAAATCCTTCACAGTTAACTGTGAAGAGATTTAGAATGTAATTTTGACTTTTAACAATTTACCCTAAGTGTTTTATGATTTGGTTAACTGCTTTAGACCTATTGTAACTTGTTTAAACAGAAAATGACCACAGAAACACAAGTGAGCTCAGGGAACTCACTTATCCAAACACTCCTTAAAAATCAGTTTGAGATAAAAACTTGATTCAAACAAGTGCTCAACACAATCTAATGCATAAAACTACTATATTTAAGCAACAATTGAGTAATTTAATCAGTAACAAACAACTATACTATATAATAGAGTAGAAATGAAATGATAAGCTCACAATAGCCTTCCAAGCTAATTGATTAGGAACCAAGGAACCAAGTTAACCAATCCTATGCCCTCCCATGAGGTACCTAACCCACAGCCATCCTAAATACACTGTGCTCCTTGCTTTCTTTTTCTTTTTCACCAATTTTTCATTTATATTTGATTTTTCTTGATTTTTTTAGTAAATATTTAAAACTGAGCCTAGTATGATCTTACAAGCTTATAAAGCTTTCCAAACCTTGTTTTTAAGTTTACATAAGCTTCTGAATTACTTGAACTCACATTAGAAACTTTAATTAGAACTTGGAAATTTAAATTGAGACTTTGAAAAGTGAAAATGAGAATTAAGCTTTAAACTAAACTTTCATTGATAAAAAGAGTTACAATGCTTTGAAAATAAACTAAAAATACAATAAAACTAAGAAAATTACACACCACAAAGCTCATATGAGCTTAACTATATATATCGACCTAAAACTCTAGCCCTAAGCCTTCCATATGGCTTCTTTTTGAAAACTGAGAGTCCCACGTGCCTTGCCTTGACCCTCTGACCAAATCCTCATCGTTTAATTAGGCATTGATCAATCCTAGCCATTGATTGGCTTTTTGGCGCCAAAATTAATACGGGGCAGAACTGAGTGGTATTGGTGAGGGGTTGGTGATGCATTTATGGTGGTGGGAATTTATTGTGGGGGGCTTGGTTGGTGAAAAGGTGAGGAGGGGGGGGGGGTGTATGCCCTGGTTTTGCGTTGGATTATTGGGGGAGAAGACGGGTCAACGCAAAGTTTGACCGGGGGATTATTTAAAACGGTTTATAGGGGTTGGGCTAATGTTGTTTGGGCCTGGGTTGTTTGCTGGATCAAGCCAATGGGTGGGGTGGTATTTGGGTTTAGTTTTGGTTTATTATTAAAAGGGGTCCAGTTGGCTTGTAATTTCAACAAGGACCATTTTTGTAATTTTGCCAAACCCAAGGACTGAAATTGTAACTTTTCCCAATGTAACCATGAAGACCATTGCTGCCAAATACCAATAATACAAGGACCAATTTTTGCATTTTCCAACTTTTTCCAACTTTCAAAAATTCCCAGGGACCACTTTTGCCATTTTTGGATTTTTCAGGGACTAAATATGTAATTTTGGAAAACTTGCTACCCAAATGTAATATTTTGTGATTATTTGACTTTTAAAACCTTGGGTTGACTTTTCCTTAAAAATAAATGCATAGGGACTAAAATTGACAAGTTTTGAAACTTGGGGGACTGAAACTGCCAATACTGCAAACTTTGTACGTTTTTTCTTTGTTTTTGCACATTTTGCTTTTAAAACACATAAAACACAATCCCTGGGATAATTTAAGTATTTCGATATCTTTTTGATTGTTTTTGTGCGTTTTGGCAGTTTAAATATATCAAAAACGATGAGTGTTTGAGCACTCATCATGGATATTAGGCTAGTTTGAAGGTGGAATCAAACCTTATACTACGAATTAAGGAAGCTCAGAAGGACAATGGCGAACTTTGGGCTATAGTGCAGAATGTTGAAGGGGGTAAACAACCAGAGTTTAGAGTTGATGACGATGGTGTTGTGTGGTTTTAGGATCGCCTTTGTGTGCCAAATGATCCTAAATTACGTGAAGCTGTGTTGACTGAGGCTCATAGTCCCCCATTCACTATTCATCATGGTTCTACCAAGATGTACATGGATCTTAAGCAGCACTTTTGGTGGAATGGCATGAAACAGGATGTAGCTTTGTATGTTGCCAGATGTATGACTTGCCAGCAAGTCAAGATTGAACATCAAAGGGCTAGTGGTTTGCTGCAGCCGTTAGATATTCCTACGTGGAAATGGGATGAAATTTCGATGGATTTTGTTACGGGTTTGCCTCTCACTCGGAGAAGACATGATGCGATTTGGGTGGTCGTCGATCGGCTAACCAAGTCAGCTCATTTCTTACCTATTCGTATGGATTATCGTGTTAGTAAGTTGGCCGAGATTTTTCAACAGGAGATTGTTAGACTTCATGACACTCCGATTTCTATTGTTTCTGACAGAGATCCGCGTTTCACTTCTCGGTTTTGGAAGGGTCTACATAATGCTTGGGGTACACGTCTTAAGTTTAGCACGGCTTTTCATCCACAGACAGATGGTCAGTCAGAGAGGAGCATTTAGACTTTGGAAGACATTGCTTTGGAGTGGACTGGTAGTTGGGATGATTATTTGTGCTTGGTGGAGTTTGCCTACAACAATAGTTAGCATGCTAGCATAAAGGTGGCACCGTATGAACTTTTGTATGGACGGAAATGTAGGGCACCCATTTGTTGGAACGAAGTGGGTGAGCGTTTGGTCGAAGGTCCGAAACTTATCGAGATCACTAACGAGAAAGTGGCTATTGCTAAGGAGAAGCTAAAAGAGGCTCGTACTCGACAGAAGAGTTATGCAGATAAGCATCGACGTGACTTGGATTTTCAGGTTGGAGGTCGTGTATTTTTGAAAGTTTCGCCGTTCTGTGGAGGGAAACGTTTTGGGATCAAGGGCAAGCTTAGTCCTCGATTCATTGGACCATTTGAAATACTGGAACGTATTGGGGAGGTTTCTTATCGTCTGGCTTTACCTCCGCAGTTATCGCAAGTTCATGACGTCTTCCATGTATCTCTTCTGAGGGGATACAATTATCATCATTTGCATGTGGTATGTTATCCGTTTGATCAGATTCGGACTGATATGTCTCTTCCGGAAGAACCCGAAGCAATTTTGGATCGACAAGATCGAGTAATGAGAAACAAGGTAATTCCATTTGTTAAAATTCTTTGGAAGAATCACCCAGAGCGTGAAGCTACCTGGGAGACCGAGGAATCGATGCGAACAAGTTATCCTCATTTCTTTTCGTAGTCTGGTATGTCTTCATTCCGTTTTCATTTCAATTTCGCGGACGAAATTTTCTTTTCAAAGGGGAAGAGTTGTAAAACCCTAAATTCTCAAACATTTGATAAAAAAAAACCTAAATTGCCCCTCAACTATTAATCTATGAGAATCATTATTAAACTAAAACCTAAGTAATCAAAATCCGAAAACTCTTATAAAATATTTAAACAACTACATTGTAACTTGTTTAACTAAACATTTAATCTTGAAATCAGAAAGCTACCTCCAAATACATGTACACGTTTTCCACTTCTCTTGTTAAGCCAAATTCAATCACAAATTAAAGATATTAAACGTTGGGATTTAAACTATGTAGATAACTAAAACAAAAGCCCACTTAACATTCTGGAAATTTAAATCGACATAGTCAATATGGAATCCCCCTAATCACGGATTTTGATCACTTTCCAACTATAATTGCATGCTCCTTATTCTTAACTCCTCACAAATATACGGTTCATTCTCACCAAAAATATTTCACACACAAAACAAACCCTAGCACAAGACATATGGCTGCTTGCTTTCTCTTCATTCACATGTGACAAAGGTGTTCTAAGGAGGCTAAAAAGGGTGGTTTTTTATCGTGGATAAGCTGGTACGAGTGGGAGTTTTGGTTTTGCTTTGGTTCGGTTTGGTGGAATCCTTGTTCTTGGTTCTGTTCATTCGATCACCATCAAAGGGTAAACGTATCAACCCTTGGTTATTCCACTCTCATTTAATATCTATAATATGTATTTTGATCATTAAAAGAATCGGCTAAAAAGGGACATATATGTATACACATAAAGCTGCACATGAAATCATATAAACACAATACATAACATAACCAGATACGAACTTGTGTAGTCGACTGATATTACATGTTTCAAAATCGAATATTAGTCGCATGAAATCATGAAACGCATGGGTCGATCCTTGTTTCCATTTTGGACCTTTCGAATCTGCTTACTATATACGTCTCTTTTCTGGCCTTCGGCACTCGTTTCGACCTCTAGTATACGTCTAAAATCTGATAATAAAACCTGAAGAATTACATGAGGCTTGCATGTTTTTAAATACGTGAATTAGGGACTTGACCATGCATGAACAAATAAGTTTTGGGTCACATAAAATTATGAACACTGTATCGCATGAAAGATAATAACATGTATGTCGAACAAAATATTTTAGTGTGTGGGGCATGTATCGATCTTGTTGCTGTTGGGGATGTCAAAATGAGTTTTGTTTTGATCTTTCATATGAAATAAAAATCTTGCATACATGTGAAGTATTAAGTGAAGGAAAACTTTTATTACTTGTATATATAGATCTGTTATTTTCATAGAGTCTAGGTGATTAGTTTTATTTTGTGTTTGATATTTTGGTCTGGTGCATGAAATTTTAACAAGGATTGAATATATGTCACATGCATGGTACACATATATACATATTCACGTTTAATAAAAAAAATGGGAGAAGAATTGATTTTAATTTCGAAATAAAGAAGGTTAGTGCAAAATGTTTTAAAAGGAAAAGGCTACTGTGTGGATATTAGAAATGTGTTGTGTGTGTATATATATATATATATATATATATATATATATATATATATGGAAAATTACTAAAATGGCCCGTTGCTCTACGGGTTAGGCATATCTAGCCCCATTTTTGAAAATTCTCGTTTTAGCCCGGTTGCCCAGGGCAACCCATATCAAACCAACAATGGGGTGACACGTGTCCAACCATAACAGTTGCTAATACGTTCATGGAACTTATTGTATTTTGGGCAACTAATACATGAGCAAATGGGTATTTTTGTCATTTTACCTTCATTAAAATAATAATAACCTTTAACACACAACCATCTTTGCCTACAATTGTAAAATTTTATTAAAGAACTGAATAAAAACAGCAACACACAAACCCGTTCGTCTACAATTGCGAATCATCACACCATTACAGAGTCACAAGTCATTAAAACCCTGTTTCCATACATTTTATGTAATTCGATATGCCAATTACGTTGTATACCTGTAAAATCGCTGTTCAATCTACAGTAAAATTGCTTAAAGAAATCAAAAAAATCTTGGCAAAGAATGAAAAGCGGGAAAGGTTGTTTATGAAGACGGTGTTTGGTCCGTGGTTGGACATTCGGGATTGCGATAATGACTCCCGTTTGATGCATCACGTTTTATAACATCAGGTAAAAGTTTCAAACATAAAATTCGATTCCCCACCATTGCAATTCAAATTTGGGAATCATTTGTTAGAGTTTTGGCGGAAAGAGTTCTGTTTAATAACAGGGTTTCGATTTGGGCAAGTTATAGTTAGTAAAAAGAACCCATTTGCATTTCGTGACCGTGTATTTCCTGAAAAAAGAGCAAAAGGTATAAATTCTGTATATGCAAATGATTGTTTGGAAATACTTAAAGATGAAAATAGGTTTGAAGCTCTTTCAGATGATGATGCTGTTAGGCTGTGTCTTTTGGTAATTGCTATTTTGGTGTTTATGGGTAATGAAGACATGAATTGTATCCCCAAGCATTTACTGTCTTTGGTGGAGGACATTGATGCTTGGAATGTTTTTCCATGGGGGGGGGGGGGGGAATACATGTGGGATAAATTTTACCAACGGACTGTCAATATTGTTCACAGACATAAAAAAGATCATTTGGCAAAGTTGAAGCAGAATCCAAAGTTCAATACGACATACAATATGTATGGTTTTGCTTGGGCGTTCAAGGTATGCCATACTTACTATAATCAACTAAAGTGCACCAGGTTGGAGTAAACTCTTTATGCTGTGTGTCACAATATTTCGAAAGAATGTCTAATCTTTATACTTTTGATTAATGTTGTATTTACTTTGAATTATTTCCAATTTCTTATAAATATATGTATCTGGTCTACACAATGGTTGTTATTGTGTTGCATACATTTCCTAATTATTCGAGTAATATATACCTGCGCCATATACCCATAGATTTCATTTGTAAAAGTTTTAATTGAGTTTTTTTGCCACTAGATATATGGTTTATATATACTTTTGAACTAGTGTTATAACCTGTACTTTCAAAAGCTTTATTGAAGAAACTAAACAATCTAAATAAATATCACATGTACTCCAATTTATGCTGCGTACATACGCACCTACATTGTGACAAGTGCATGTTACAGATATGGATATTGGAGACTTTTCCTAAAAGCAGAACTTGGTGGAAGAAAGACAAGAAGGTCATTCCACGAGGTCTTGCTTGGTCTAAACGTGAAAAGTTTGGAAGATTAGACCAGGCCATACTATTTGGCCAGGTGTACACCACACTATCGTCGAAGGCACATTTATTGGAAATTTATTTAAATTTTTTGCACAGACCCACGTATATTGTATTTGTTTTTTTTAGGATTCAATCCCCCTAATCGGACTGTATGCAACAAATATAGAACTCAGACAACCATGGTGTAATGATAGCATCCCTTTTATCAAGGGTTTGGCAGATCCAGACCCGGCACTTCAGGGTGAACAGACTGATGATGGACACGAAGCTAACAACGGAGACGATGAGCAAGGAGACGATGAGCAAGTAGCTGACACAGCAGAATCTGACGAAGAAGATGTTGACGCAGACAAACAGCAACATGGACTGTTTTTGGAAAATTTAAATGAGGGTGATGTTGAAAACGCTAATTGTGTCAAAACATTGCTACCTCAAAAGGAAATGAATGTTTCAACAACTGCTATTTACAGCGAGTTATTGCATTTGCAATCAAAGCTGACGTTCATATCGAAGTACATTACGTCTGTCACAAAACAAGACGTCGTCGACCTATTTGATGATGTGAAAACAAGAGTTTCAGAGATAGAGACACTTATGAAGACTAACCCTGATGGTGGTGTTGTTAATGACAAACAAAATGATGTTGACCCAAATGCTAGGGTTACCACCAAAGATCTACCATTAGAGACTGATGTCAACCCCGATACTGACTTGGTTTGTATTTACCTTTTATGTTTTTTCACCCGAGTTATATTGAATGTCATTTCCTCTTTAACGTGTACACTTATATCATTTTGTCAACTACAGACTTTGGCACCACCTTTTGAAGCATCTCTTGATGTTGGTGTTGTAAATCATTATACTGACCGAATAGTTGATGCTCATCAAATTGACGGAGTCATTGATGATGATCTTCATGTTGATCCCAATTCAAAGGAACTTGACAATCCTTTTCATTCCAAGGCATGTATTTAGTTTTATGTTATTTCCATACTTTTATTAGTATCTGAATTTCTCGTTGATGTATAGCCTTATCGAATTTTGTTGAGGTCTAAACTTATATCATTTTGTGAACTACAGACCTTGGCATCACCTTGTGAAGCTGATCTTGATGTTGGTTTTGATAACTACGTTACTGAGCGAGCAGTTGATGCTGATCATACTGACGAAGTCATTGATGATCATCATGATGTTGATCTCAATTCAATGGAAGTTGACAATCCTGTTGTTTCCCAGGTTTGTGTTTCATTTTATGTTCTTCCAAACTTTCATAGGTTTGTGTTTTATTTTATGTTCTTTCCAAACTTTCATTTTAGTCGTTAATTTGATTAGTTGAAATTTGAAATGTATGTTCAACTGCAGCCGACGTCATTAGGTTGTGAAGGTGTTAATGGTGTTAAGGACAGTGACAGTGATGCAGCCCATCACATGGAAACTGACAAGGAATGTGGGACGGTACGGGTAAAGGAATCTTAGCTGGGATCGATCGACGTTCTTATAGAAGCAATACAGTTTATGCAGACCCTGACGTCCCTGTTCTTGATGCACATGAACCAGCTACTCAAGTCGGTGCATTTAATGACAATGCCATTAAACAAACATCATCCACTGACCACGTTCACGTATGTTATATTTAATAAATACTTTTTCAACATATAATGTTATATACTTGGCCATTTATGTATACATGTATATTGTACCAGGATGACATGTTCCATGATGATGTAGACATGTTACTGAACGATGATGCCGATGCCGATGCCAATATGGTTTCGTTAGACACAATTCCATTTGATAATGAAATTGTGGACGGTGTTGACAATGATTTGCTGATGGAACAACCATCCGGTCCTGTGCACAGAGAACCAACCATACCTTCACAGCCAGATGTTGAGGTATATGCTTCATTATATACTTTGGTTTGTTCCTATGTCTTGTGGGCGCTGCTAATCACAACCTATGATATGCAGAAAGATCAAACAACACCATCACAACAGATTCTCGTCCACCAAGGATGTGCAAATGTGGTCGGTCCTACAGACAAACCTTGCTTGGACTCTGTTTTTTCCAATTGAAAATCAAAGAAAATTCAAAAAAAGAAGAAGCCGGCCAATGGACAAGCATTGGCAAGAAACTTTTATCTGATAACTAGTCCGGAAAAGGAGGATGAGGTATCCACAAATTTTAACCTAGTCAAAGGTCAACGCGGCCGAGTCACAAGAGCATCTTGTTCCAGAAAGGAGTCGATTGACCCTATTGTCATTTCTCAAGTAAAGCACCGTATTACATTAATATTTACATCACTATCTGCTTGGTCTCTGCTTACGTACGTTATGTATGTTTTCAGGACGTATGTGGAACCACAAGAACACGGTCAATTACTGAATGCTATTCGGTCAACGTAGATCCTTTTGTAGAGGTATTATATTTTGTTTTTTTATTATGCATATCAAATATTATTATTTGTTTACTATTAATAATTTGTTTGTTCTTTTAGGATCTGTCTCGACACCCCAAATGCAAAAAAGACAAGGTAACTTTGCCGGATTCTCTTCGTACTTACTTAAGGCAAATACAACCAACAGAATTTACGTTTCCATGGGCCGCTCGTTCGATTATTGTTGGTGTGGATTTTTGGCTAACGTTGGCGTGTCTTGAACATTGTAGCGGTGGTTGGTTCTATGGCTATGTAAGTAACCATCATCAGTAACCAGACTAAGTTTTTATATACTTTATGTTTTGTTACATTTGCACTTCGTATTGATTCAGTAACCACAATAAGGGTGTATACTTTATGTTTATTTTTGTTTAACATATAATATTTTGCTTTTGTACACATCACTTGGACGTATGGTTTGACCTGATGTGGTCTGTTAGACCAAGCAATGCAGATTGGACTTTGGCAGGGTCTTATTTTGCTAAACACATCATGGATGGTGATATGTATGCTCATTATTCAAATGGCAAAGGCTACCCCGTGCATTGGCGAGATGTCGAAAAGGTTAGTTTACGACAAATAATCTTATAATATACAACTTTAATTGCATACATAGTAATTTGTACATGTTTGTCTATATTAGGTGTATTTTCCCGTTAATGAACCTGACAAACACTGGTGTCTGGTTGAGCTTCATCTGGGTACTGGAGTTCTTTCCTTTTATGACACGCTTGGGGTTGTCGATGGGAAGGGCACACGGTGGTGGAGAAATATGAAGAGAATTTTGCCAAAACAGCTTACCATATATCTGGACCAGCATGGGATATTGGATAGCAAGGGCATCTCAGCTAAGGACTATAAATAACATGTCATTGTCCTGCAGTCCCAGAACAAGGCCAGGAATATGGTGATTGCGGTGTATGGGTTTGTATCATTTTGTACAGGCTGTGCCATAACCAACCATTGGAAGTAGATGACCCTCTTCAAACAGCTATAGCATATCGTGAACGGATGCTTGAATACTTCTGGAAGCACAAGCAGCCAATAAAAAAAATTAACGGTATTTGAATGTACTAAACTTTTTTATTTTTCAATGCTATAGACTTTTAATTACACAGTTTGCATTTGCCTGCATATGCAGTGATTGAAAATGTTATTAACCAAACAGTTAAGTAACTAACCAAGCACAGTTGACTTGCTACCAATCGAAATGTTAGTTAGGTAGTATATTATTATACATATAACCTGGTGTTACGACACAGGCAGTTTAGTACAACACACGGCAGAAACAACAAATATACGCTACAAATCCCACTACCTTTGCTACGAAAGACAATTACGGCTCCTTATAAAAACTTCGTTGTTGGTTTGCTTCATCACTATATGCTGCCTTGTTGATAAACACTTTCTTGGCTTGCTGTACCTTGGCCTTAACACTGCCGTATGGTTTTACACTTTGTTGTTGCTCCTCACTGAATACTTCACGTCTTAGGGCTTCTAGATCTGTAGCTGGCAATTGAAACCTTGGTTCAGTAGCATTAGGCCCATACCTCTCATAAATCTCAGGGAATATAACCTCTCTTAGTACTTTCTTTTCCCAATTTAGATCTATAGCTGGCAATTGATACTTTAGTTCAGCAGCATCACGCGCCCACCTAACTCGTTTACCATTGGACATATTTGGGTGAAAGTGTTTCCAATATGCTGCCTTATATGCTATGAATGTGTAGTAAGATTACAGTAGCTGCATATGTAGCACTACTTGTCTAGTCTTAAATAACATAAAGCATACAACATGGTGAGTCACATGCAAATAGTTCACAATATGTGTTGTCTTGATTAGATAAATCCTGTCCACATATTAAGTCAATTTGCAATTAAGTTTCTTATGTGGATACAACGAATTGATGCCTGACACAATATGCTTCACCAATTGTGCCATATATTAAGTGTTTTTGGTTTCTCAAAATTTGACACAATTCACAATGATGAACAATATTATTTTGTTGAATGAATTGAATACGGTGTGTTATTGACCCGGGTCAATAAGTTGCCCGTAATATGGTAAGTTGCCCGTTTAGTTTAAATAGTTGCCCGTTTTAAATGAATTCAATTGAATAACATGTGTTTTCTGCCCGCTGGTAAAGAAGTTGCCCAATATTTCAATAATTGCCCAAATTTAATTTAAGTAGCCCAATTATTTATAATAGTTGCCCAATATTTATAAAATAGTTGCCCCAAATCTGGAAGGTAGGTTACGCTACAGTATACACAAGTACGAGTACTTTAATTTAATTTTAAGGCCACTTGATAGGTGTAATAATAATTAATGACACTCCTATATATTTGTGGCATACTTCCTATTGCCTTAATATATCGCAGCCATTTCCCATCCATTTCCTCAAAACTTTCAACACAATGTCTGACAACATACCTTTGGATGTTCAGCTAGAAATCATGAATAGGCTACCCGTAAAGACTATAATCGTGCTACGTAGGGTTTCAAAGATATGGAAGGCAAACATAGATTCACAACCCTTCATCACTTCATATGGTGCTCGTGACACTGATGAGTGTCTTTTTAATCTAACATTTGATCAGGGTTATAAAGGGTTTATGGCATCTGTATCTGAAAAATTTATCATTACCCCACTTGATTCACACCTACAACTTGCAGCTATGAGACCTGTAGGCAATTCTTGCGGCCTAACGTGCTTCATTTATGGTACCACTATGATGGCTGTTATTTAGAACCCATCCATAAGAAAATCTGTTGGCATATTCACCCCTTTTTACACTGACCAAATCGAATGTTCAAAGATTTGTTTCGGTTTTGGTGTCCGTCCGGACATTCTAGACCCGACTGTTGTCAAGGTTTCCTATCCTGTTTTCCAAACTGGTTTTTGGTTTGTTTAAGTTTTTTCATTGAACAATATGACCTGGTCTCGTCTCCCAGATTTTCATTTGTCACGTCCAACCCTAAGATTGAAGAGAAAGAGTCAGGCAGTTGTAGGTCATTTTATCTATTGGGCTGCTACCGAAAGGTTAGTTAGTACAAAGGGGGTTCCGTACAAGGAATACAGTTTGGATTCTTTTGATAAGGTTACCTCCCAATTTAACATCATAGAGATTCCTTCTCTTTTGAAAGTTGTCATGCCAACTCCTTTTTCTGTTTGCGAGCTTGGAAACTCTGTTGTAATTTCTGGAATGATCATGACTTCTGAGGTCCCACTGTTTGTTGGTTGGCTGTTGGATGTGGATGGTGCATCTATAACACGATTTTCAAATCTGTTCTGTATCCCTACTCCTATGGTGAATAAGCTGCTCGGCTTTACAAGTAACCGAGGTCCAATATTCGAAGCCAATGTTGGCCACATCTTGGGTCACTCAGTTTTTGTTTTCGATCATCGTCTTGAACAATTTGTTAGTTTGGGAATTGAAGGAAATGGTGGTTCCTTCTACATTGCTCCGCACAAAGAATCTCTTCTTCTGATAAATCACAGAGACCGTGCATTGTACAGTATGTATACATTTTAATATATCATTATATTGTTTCGCCTATGATACATTTTGCGTATTGTGGTACACGGTGAATTTCATAACTATTGTATTGCATTCTTATTCAATTTAAAACATTAACACAAATTTTTCTCCTATTCGTTAGCAGGTATTCCTGGTGTTTGACAATGTGTTCAGTTATGGATCAAGCGTTGTGGTTTGACAAGGTGTTGTGTTTGGGTAGGAAGTCGGGTGTGACGAGTATGTGGAAGCTGGCTACTCTTATCAATGGATGCCTTTGAATAACATGTCAAGTTGTAATAATTCAGACTATTTTCTAGTAATCGTTGTGGTTTTTACTGGTTGTCTTCTATGATTCCATGAGAATATGTACTATTTGAATTATCTTATGATGTTAGTGGTTCACTTTATGATACTGACTCTTAATGTTGTAATAGTTTGCAATACGCGTACCCAAATAACAAAAACCCAACTAATTTATGACATTAATATTTTGGGCAAATTATATGGACATTTTGGGCAACTAAGCGTCAGGGACGCAATAAGTTTTAGTCCTTTTGGTCAACTTGTATTAATTCAAGGCTTTCAAGTTTCCATAACATTTATTTGACTATACACGTCCATTACATCTATAAAACGAGGCAACACATCCCACACACAAAAATCTATCAAATAACAGCACATCTTATCATCTTCACTTGTAATTTTAAAAATAAATTATCAGGGACTTCATTATCAATGACTTCATCAAAATGCAGTTCGAGCGTCGCACCTAATTCCGTTTTGGATTCGATATTTGCTGTCACTTGTGAGACAGACATACCGAAGGCGTTTAAGATTTACTTTCAACAACAGATTGATCATGAGAAGGCTTTTACAAATGATATTCGTAATAAGATAGTTGATGTTAATCTAGTATAACAATGCTATCTACAGCGATTCGTGAGATGGAGAGCCGTAGTGACAAAGATGCTTTCATGGACGCTGTTTACTGTTTAAAACAAAATAAGGCTAGGTTGGAGCTGAAGTTGTCTCGATTGACCCAGCTAGAAGCTGACAATTTAAAAGGTGTTAAGCAGCTAGAAGTTCAATCTGATATGATGGATTTGTTTGAAGCAGACTATGAAATGTCATAGATTATCGTTTTTTTTATTTTTTATTTTTTTTGCATTAGGTTTATGTTTTATGTTTAAATAATGCTTTTGTACTGTATGGTTAATGGCTATATAATGTCATACGACTTTTTTTTATTTAATTTTTTATTATGATTTTTTTATTTTTTTGTAACGTATTTTCACCCCAACAAATTACTACGTACGATATTGTGTGGTACTTTTTAACTTAATGAGGCCTACTATTAGAGACTATCTGGTTAAGTAATTACTATTGTTGGTTGCCCTATGAAAACAACCCACTCCATGTGTTGCGCTATGTATTATTTCATAACAAGTTGGTTGTCTCCATATACGTAATTGCAGATCTTTGTAGAAACTGTAAATATAGTTTAGAAAATGTGAGTTATCCTTAACTGTTACTTATCCTTACCATGTGGGTATGATGAATTGGAAATGTTAGTTATCCTTACATTTATTTTATAAACCATTCTAACTCTTGTGTGCCAATACAAACCACCATATTTAATCTTTTGCATTATATACTTTAATTTTTTTGTTTCTAAATTTTATGGCTTCACCATCTTCAAGTAATGATTCAAAGAAACGCAAACGTTCAATGGAAACTTCTACTCCTGGAATAAACGAAGGTATGTTTTTTCTAATACTCAAACATGTATGTTATTTAAAACACTTATTGCCATGGTATATCAATGCTTTAACCACATAATTTACTCAAACAACTTTGGGCAACCATTATTTCTATACCTGTGCAACCATTATTCAAATTACTTTGGGCAACTCATATTCGTACACCTAGGAAACCATTAGTTATGTATGTTTACAACAGTGTAAGATACATAATGCCACACCAACCACACAATCAATGTAACACACGTAATGCCACACCACCAAGTACAAATTCCATCATAGCAAATCTAAGCGAATATCATGTCAGTCAAATTCATGTTTGGAAAAATATTTTAAAAAGCGAATATCATGTCACCACTTAATTTATGTAAACAAGTATGGGCAATTGTTTTAATGTATAACTGTGCAACCATTATTGAAATGACTTTGGGCAACTCATATTCGTACACCTGGGCAACTAATAGTTATGTATGTTTGCAACAGTGTAAGAAACATAATGCCACACCAACTACACAATCAATGTAACACGCATAGTGACACACCACCAAGTACACATTCCATAATAGCAAATTATTCATTATTTTCTTTTTCCACATCTTTTGCATCAAAAGCTTGGTACACTTCAAGTCATTCACCCAAAAGTCATATGCAAAGTGTTTGCTTCAACGAAGCAGGTCATCTAATAGCATTTTTACATAGTTAACAAGTCATGTAAGAAACTCTAAATTGCGGTTGCTAAGTTGCAACATACTTCTAAGCATACAGCATGTTTCTTCACCCTTTTTGCACTTTCAAAGGGAGTAAATAGGGTATAATAATTTTTCTTGGGAATACCAAATTGTAATTATTCATATTTCAATCAATTGAATGCAGCCATGTCGAAAGGTGTTCCAATACACAACTAAAAGGGTTTATACCATGTATTTGGTAATGGCAATTATTACCCACACAACTTTTAAGTATATATACGATTACATTACTTATCAAAACTCTAACATTTAAAACCCTATATCTCAAAAAAAAAAAACTATCAACGTATTGACCATTATTTATTTAAAAATGGCAGACACACCAAATCTTAATGAATTGAAAGATGCAACTGAATCTGGTAAGCTTGGCGATGCCTTCAAGCTGCTGATAACTCATGACAAAGTAGATGAGCAAAGTTTTATCGGTCGTATAGGGGAGGAGAGTAGCCAGTTGAGGGCAGTTATTCAAAAAAAGGAGCAAACTCTAACTGAGGCAGCTTCCTCATTTACTCGTTTCAATGTTGTGGCTGCAACTGCTCAAGCTTGCCTTATGGAAATACAGATGAAGGATCGACGCAAACTTGATCTGTTGGCTCTATTACTGTTGCTGTCTCATGAAAGCATGAAGGAGAAGGATGAGTTTTTGAAGAGGATTGAAGAAGCTGAAGAGGATGACGAAGATTAGGATCTGTTGGTCATTTTCCTATGTGTTTTGATGTATGTAGATATCTCTTTTTTATTTGAATGGCAACCATGTGGATGTAAAATATTTCTATGAATGCAAACAACTCATAAGCAGTCGTTTATGTTTTCAGTATTAATCGTGTATTAGCTTTAAGAATTAAACAGCAACATACTACTAAAAGTATAGAGTCTAAAAGTTGGTCATGGACTGTTAAAATGACTGTAGCCACTTATACTATGTGTTCAAAAATCCGCCATCTGTGTACTTTAGGCAACCTTGTGTACGTAGTAGCACCATTCACTGTTTCTACTTTAAACACAACGAGCATATAATCTTGTGAACAACTGACAACACCATTTATGGCATGTACTTTGTGCAACCTGACCCGATGTAATTTGAGCAATTGGTTAGCGTTTCTGGGCAACCAGTTTGTGTGGCACAAATTACAACACTATTTATGGGCAACCAGTTTCTGTGGCTCAAATTATAACACTATTTAGGGACCCGACTATTTATCTAGGATTGTTATGCATACAACATTAGTTTGTTTACTCATCAATTTGTACAATATTAATAGTACCTTATACTTTTTGCACCATATTTTGGTAAATCCATGGAGTCAAAATTACCAATTTACGAACAACTGAAGCACCAGAAGGGTGCGAGGCAAATGAATCGGGTGCTCTATGATCTGTTTCACAGAGAGAGAGGCTAAAATAGGTGATGATAAAGACTATGGGAAAATGATCCATGAAATACAGGTCCGTGTTGAGCACAGGCATGTGATTATACTGGAACTTCAAAATCTGGGTTACCATAGGGACTTTTTTGCACCACTGGAGTCACTCATCTTGGCGGAAGGTGATGATTTTGATGAAATTCATTTTTTGATTCAAAGGCGCAGTACAAGTATCAGACGTGCCGCTGAGAATTCAATGATCATGAAGAACCTAAGGAATTACATATGAATCTTAGTTATCTAAACCTTTGTTGAACTATTTTTTTTTTCTTGTTAATGTTTTTGTATGTTTTTTTTTTATTATTATTAATTTTTGTAATTTATGTTTTATTTAAGTTATGGCATCCATAGTTAATGTTGGTGGTGGGTCATGTTTTCATGTATCGACCAAGTTGTTTACTTGTGGCATTAACCGTTTGTCAGTTGTTTAATCGTATGGAAATTAAATGTGGTTTGGGAGTATTGTATTTCCAGTTTCATAAGGGCATTAACATTGGAATTTCCATGAAGCATTAAAGTAACAAATGTAACATTAACCCGTGCATATTAACACAACTAGAGTACATCGACACATTTATTCACTTAAATATAAATTATTATTTTTATTTATGCTAAGGTTAAGTACCAAATAAAAAATGAATCCGGCCAAGATATGTAGAAGTCGACTAGATACACAAATGGACTTCATTCAACAGATAAAAAAACTTTGTTGTTACTTTTAATGTAATACTCCAACATAGGGTTTTTTTTTTAATTTGATACTGACAAAGCCATGTTTTTGTGGTCTATAATGCCAATTTGTGAACCATCTTACGGGTAACCAATATTTACAAATGTAAATCAATAATGTATGTATTATAATAATTTAAAGTAGATTCGTGTGTCTGGGATATGTACATACATGAAAGGCATGAAAGTTATGGGAAATTTACATCTATTTGGATATGGGTCCCAACCATATTGGGGTTTATTTGTGTTGGGCAACCTAATATTGGACTTTGGGCCATAATATTTCTTTTGGGCTACTAACTATACGTTGTTATGTACGTCTATTCACCATTTACAGTTGTACTTTGGGCAACTTTTTATTGTTTATATAACTCTTCACCATTTACAACAGAACCAGCAAAACCCAGAAAAAAAACATACCCAAAATCCAAACCCAACCAAACACAGAAATAAAACTAGGATTTGTTTATAAGCAAATGGATTCTTGTAAATCCGATAAGTTCAAGGTGTTTATGCGGTATGAACAGGCTTTGATTCCCGTTTTACTTCCAACTAACATTAACTTTGCCAAGCTTGTCAAGTATGTGTCGAAAAAGTTTAACTTGAACGATGCAGTAGCAATCATTTTATCGTACAACATTAGTGAAACCAAAACAACCCTACTTAACGACGACGATGTCGAAGTTTTCAAATTTGGAAACACCGTTTCATGTGCATACATTAGTCGTCGACCACTCTCCCCATATCCCTGTAGTCAATTTACTCCAAAAGACCCAATTGCTACTCACTAATATTAACTGTATGCCACTCCCACCACACTCACCCACTGTTGACTATAACATCAAAAAAGGTGGTGTAAAGGTTAATGATCTGTTTGACGATAAGGATACTTGCATCTATGAGATCAGTGTAAAATGTTTAAAAGAAGGGTATCAATTTTGTGTTGTCAGATCGAACCCGACACGATACAATGTGAAGTGTACCCAACCAGAATGTACGTGGCACATATACAGTCGTCAAGTTGGGGATACTAGTGTATTTAAAGTCACATCAGTAAACGACACCCATTTATGTTCGAAAATCGTATTCAATCCAAATCACCGAAATGCATATGCAAAAACATTGGCTAGAATAATATCCCCAAAGCTCGCAGATCCGACAAGAGTGTATAGGCCAAAGGACATTGTACATGATCTGAATTTGGATATGAATATTGACGTTTCATACAAACGAGCTTGGAGAGGCAGGCATTTGGCACTAGAATCAAATCAGGGATGCCCAAGGGCATCATTTGAGCAACTGCCATTATATTGTCATAACCTAAAGCTGGCAAACAGGGACACAGTTACACACATAGAGACCGACGATGCCAGACGTTTTAAGAACCTATTTATCGGATTTGGTGTTGCGGTAAGCATGTTATTATCCTTTTTATCTTGTTTGGTTAGTTGGAAATCAAATTTCTTATTAAGGGTTTGTTATAAATTACTTACTTTTAAAATCATGCAATACATTACTATAAAACAAAGTATAATTAAATAAGGAAAACCCATAGTTAATGAAAAACACAACATTATTCTAAATAAGCAGTAGGAATTATGCATAGCATACGTTATACACCATAGTCATATTCCATATTCATAGTCATACAGGAACATGTAGCTCCATACACAGGTACATAAGGTTCAACATACATACTTGTTTATAAACCGTTTTATTATATACTACATACTAATTCATAAAATTAAACCATTTTACTTAATTGGTATGACAACATATAGCAAAAATCAACAAATCCATCTTACGTGCATACGGCACCTGCCATGTCAAACAACAACCAAATACATTCGTATTAGCTTAACAATAAACTAAATGCATATCAAATTGAATAAAGGTTTTCAATTTGATGTACCATTGTATTTGTTAGATTGACAGATTAAGAGTTTCCTGTGCTATCTACGGCCTCTTATCATAATTGATGCGGCACATCTAAAAGGGCTATACCAAGGAACAAATATGGTTGCTGTCGGAATGGACGAAAACAATCAGATTCTACCGATTGCTACCGGTGTTGCTGAAGGCGAGAGTGCTGAATCATGGACCTGGTTTATGACGAAACTCAAAGAATGCATTGGGGACATTCCTAATTTGGCAATCATATCTGACAGACATTATGGAATTACCGCTGCATGTAACGCTGTATTCCCAAATGCATTTCATGGCTATTGTTGTCGCCATTTGATGTTAAATACAAAGATGCACAACGAGACACTGAAATGTTTATACTGGAAGACATGCAAAGCATACACAACGGATGCTTTTCAAAAGCTAATGTCGGATATACGTTCGGCAAGACCGCATGCTTACAAAAAACTTGTTGAAGCAGGGGTCGAGAAATGGTCAAGGGCACATTGTCCTAGGCAGAGATACAATTACTTAACTTCAAACAGTGTTGAATCCATAAATGCTTTGACAAAGCTTGTGCGCCACCGCCCAATCACGGCGCTGATTGAATGGTTCAGAGCTCTGCTTCAGAACTGGTATTACCACCGCCGGGCAAAACACGCAGGTAATAAATGATCCAATTTGTTATTAAGTTTACTGTCGAATTATGAGGTACTAGTGGTTAATAATCATAATTTATTTTCTACTGTTAGATGCCCCGGATGACGATCTTTCTGAATGGGCGACTGCGAAAGTCAATGCCAGAATGGCCAAAAGTGCTAGCTGGAAGGTTATGGGGATTGAGAAGTACAGAGTGTATGAAGTACGCGACACGAAGAAACGTCATATTGTTGACTTGGAACAGGGGCATTGCACTTGTCGGCAATGGCAGATTTCAGGCTTACCGTGTGGACATGTCTGTGCTGTGGGTAGATTTGCTGGCCTTACTAGTGTCAAGAAACTGGCTAAAGCTTGGTTTTATAATACTACACTTAAAGGAACATACAAAGACATCATTTATCCTTTAAAAGACGTGACAGAGTGGGACACTCCAGACGACATCTGATGCGTGGGAATTGCACCAGGCTTTACCTCTCGAGGGATCTCGAGAAGCTTACAACCCCCACCAGGCAGTATACCTGATCGTTGTAGTATAGTATAGTGACAAGTACCAGGGGATTGATCGTTCAACTTGGGAATAGTGTCGCTAGGATTAGAAAACCTAAAGACTAGGTCTAGAGATGAGGGATGATTCTTTTTGTATTTTTATGTTTTTATAAAAACAAGTAAAATCTCGGTTTTTGAAGGAGTGGGCGGAATTAGTTGGTATTCAACTAACCCAATAACTAAGATGCAATCAAAATAAAATAACAAAAATAAAAATAAACTAAATAAAGATAGAGGTGTGAGCAATATATGGGAGAATTGTGTTTACTTAGATTTCACTACTCCCTAGATATCTTTTACAGGTTAATTACTTGTTACAGTTGCGTGGATGACAGATTGTATTCCTTAATACCATTCATGGGGTGGCGTACTTACTTCCCCAATCCTATAAGCTCCTACTTCACTCCTATGTCGAGCCGGCTAAGAAGCTCCTAACATGGGATCACTAGAACTCGCTCATGCATTAAATACAATCATAAAAACCTAGTACACATCGGTTCATGTTTCTTAAGACGTTCAAGCAAGTTACACAATGGAGATCTGCCAGTTTTCTTAAGCCTAACATTGAAATCATTCATCCATTACAACTATAAACAAGCAATCAACCTATAATTAACATCTAGGTTTCATTACATCTAAGCAAACACATAAAAGATCTAGCCTAGCATGTCAAAATCAAGACAAGCATAAGATATATTCAAACAACACATAGACATATTGAATGAATTGAAAGAGGACTTATCTTAATTGAACATGAAAGGTTTCAAGGGGTAAAAACCCTTGAAAATACTGTTACAAACGACCTAGGGTTTATTAGGTTCGACCCTAGTATTCTCCACACAAGTTCCTCTATTAATGAATGAAAAATAGAAAAGTATATATAGATTTTGTGAGGTGACGGCGTCAAGAGTAAATGTCTGACGCCGTCATCTCGCCGCCAAATAAATTCTCGGACTGCCTAGATCTGGGTTTGACGCCATCACGTGTATTCCAATTGCAGGCCGTCACCAAAATAACTCTTGACGCCCTTCATCTGATGCCTTCAGGTTTTCTCTGGGTCGTCATGGATTTTACTCATGACGCCGTCACAATTTCCTTCTTTACGCCGTCAGGTACTGTTCTCAGCATGGAAAATTAAGTCTTTGCCGTTTTCTTCACTTTTATGCTCCAAAAACGTCCAAAATGCTTCCTTTTCCATAATTCACTCCCAAAGTACCTAAAACCACAAAAGGAACGATTTAGGGCAATATTTGATCAAATAAATTCAATTCCAGGCTTAAATGACCCCCTAAAAACGGTTCATTTTTTGCCTCATCATATACCCTTACACTTGAGATTTGCTTGTCCTCAAGCAAATGTTCTTTTATTCTAGTCAAAATACAAGTTAGGGGTCATTTAACACTAATATAAAAGTAATTACAACAAATAATCGTTCCACTAAAGACCAAAGACAAGCACGGAGGTCATACACTAGCACCTCACAAATAGTGTTTAGATACTCACATCTCTCGGGTGTAATAAAGTAATATCACAATATGGAAATGGAAAACATCTCTCACTACCTGTCATAGCAAAATAGATTACCATAGGCTTGGGAAAAGATCAAACATCCACCACATCTCTCGGGTTGTAACGTTAGGTGTAGGGATATGGAAAACACGGTTTTGTTGGATATAGGCAGTCTTTATTGGTGGCGAGTTAATAATCTTGGTTAATTACATGTACAATATGGCGTTGCTAAGCCAAGACTAGACTCGACTTAAGCTAATAAATCAAAAATAACAAAAACATAAAATGAACATAGAATGAAAAGGGATGGTAGTCCGTATGTTTTTCTCTTTTTCTTTTTCTTTTTCTATTTTTTTTTCCTTTTTCTTGATTTTTTTTTTATTTTTTTTATTTTTTTTTTTTGCATACACTCTTACCCTACCATCCAAAATAATACATCATAGGGAATGAATATTCCCCTTACACTTGAATTTTTACATACTTTACAAAAAACTAATCTAATGACTCGAATTAAGAAAATCAAAACACTTGGAGTACTTTTAAGATTAACGTACATATGGGGGTAATAAATGATGTTCTTCCCCATTACTCCATAAAATAAGTACTTTACCCATGAGTCCCAATCGTCCTAAAACAATATGTACAAGGATATGACTCGACTTAGCAACCATGTAATCAATTAGATAATTAACTAAGGGTTTAACAAATAACAATAATGCACTAAAGATGAGTGCATACGCGGAAGGCTAAGGCGATTTGGGTGTACAATTAAGTGGGGTGTAACAAATTCTTCTTTTAAGTAATATGCTTAAAGTTAGAAACGAAAAGATAGGCTCGGAGGGGTGTACTAGGGGTTTCGTGTACTAAAAATGAGTATAACGCTAATGATGTGGGAGAAATTAATTGACTTAACTAGCCAAGTAATATGACTTAAATGGTCAAGTAATTATGATACGGGTATAACACAAGGGTGATCCTAATGCCTATTATCATGTAGTAAATCCTACTACACGAATGTAGTCTCACTAGCGGTCTCGGGATGCATCACTAACGCAAGTTCTAGAATCTAAATGTTACCGGTACACTCATAAACACTAATAGTAAATGCTTTTCCTATCAAATCTAAAGGCGAACTTCACATATTTGGGTGGAAAATTTTTCTGAATAGTACGGTTTTGTGCTAGTCATACAATCTCCTATCCATGAGACGCTTGCTATGGCTAAAGTTTCACTCCTAAATGTTGTAAAAAATTTTAAATTTGGCGCTAAAATTGCACTAACAAGTATTTCTCATAGTTTTATTACACATCTACTATCAAACAAATAAACTCAAGCGAAAGTGTATCTGTAAGGTATCATCATTTTACCCTCCCCTTACACTTAGGATGAACATTGTCCCCAATGTTCAAGTAAAGAATGTAAAAGTGAAATAAGTAAAAAGAATGAAATCAAATATTCCCCTGATTCGCTCGGTATGGATAATAAGGTGGCCAGGTTTGATCTTCCTCCAAGAAAATGAACAATCAATACCTGGATAAGACCAAGTCCTTAATTAAAAACTTTGACAGGTTCACAATAAAACAAGTGCCTAGAGGGGACAACAGGAAGGCTGATGGGCTTAGCAAGATCGCATCCACGAGCTTTGCGCACTTATCAAAACAGGTATTGGTAGAAACCTTACAAAACAAATCAATCTTGGAGATGGAAGTATCCACGGTGATAGAAGAACAAGATCCTACATGGATGACACCTATCATTGAATTCATTAGCAAAGGAGTCCTGCCGTAGGATCATAAGGACGCTCGAAGAATACGGCGCACAACGCAGCGATTTGAACTACGGGACAACATCCTCTATCGACGTTCTTTCTTGCAACCTTGGCTACGATGTGTCGGACCCCTTCAAGCAGACTATGTACTCCGAGAAATCCACGCTGGATCATGCAGCATGCACTCAGGGCCGTGATCTGTTGTAGCGCGCGCTCTACGGTCGGGGTATTATTGGCCAACTATGCATCGCGACGCGCGCGATATGATAAAGAAGTGCAGCAATTGCCAAGTACACAGGCCAATTTCGCGCCAACCACAACAAGAGCTAACACCCATTACCTCACCATGGCCGTTTTACAAGTGGGGCATTGACATCGCAGGACCCTTTCCAGTTGCAGCAGGAGGGCTAAAATTCCTCATCGTAGCCATAGATTACTTCACGAAGTGGATTGAAGCAAAGGCGGTGGTGCGCATCACGGGCAACCAGGTCAAACGCTTTGTATGGGATAACATTGTTTGTCGCTTCGGACTACCTGGAGAGATTATATCAGACAATGGAAAACAGTTCTGCGACAACCCATTCAAAGATTGGTGCGCACAATTGAACATCACACAACATTTCGCTTCAGTAAAACACCCACAAACCAATGGTCTGGTTGAGCGAGCAAATCGCAGTCTAGGGGAAGGAATAAAAGCACGCCTTGACAGACACAAAGGAAGGTGGGTGGACGAGCTCTCACATGTCTTATGGGCGCATCGCACCACAATCAAAACCAGTACTGGAGACACGCCATTCTCCCTTGTCTACGGAACAGAAGCCGTCATACCGGCTGAGATAGGAATGCCAACTATACGAACAGCAGAGGTCAACATCACAACAAATGTTGAGGAACGGCGCATATACTTGGACTTACTGGAAGAAAGACGTGAACGCGCAGCTATACGCGAAGAAAAGGCTAAGGCAAAGATGAAGAAGTATTATGATGCAAAGGTCAAACACACTTCCTTCAGGCCAGGAGACTTTGTATACCGCGCCAATGATGCAAGCCACGCAGAAGACATAGGAAAGCTCGGACCTAAATGGGAAGGACCCTACGAAGTCACTGATGCACTAGGCAATGACGCATACAGGCTGCGCGATATGGAAGGTTACGGCCTAGCGCGCACCTGGAACATCTGCAATCTTAAAAGATGCTATCTTTAGGCGAGGCTACGGCCAATACACAGACACCTTTGCACTTTAGGATGTGCCCAATAAGTGTTTGTTTTTTCTTTTCTTTCCTAGGAAATTTTATTTTTTACTTTTTCAAAAACTTGCAAGTATCAATAAAATGTTATAGTTTCTAGCTAACTCCATAACATATTTCACTTTATTGCGAACATTCTTATATATGCCAATATTGTTATCTTATATTTTTGCCTACATGGCGTGCATGCACTAATTAAAGACCCACGAAGGCATAAAGGATGAGTAAACCTACTAATTCACTCGTTGAGTAAGAGGGTTGCAAACCCATCAACATTGGATCACGCATCCTTGCTAAGCGCCTTACTTTTGAGACGTTGAAGTAAGTTTTCTGTGCGCACCCCACGAAGGGTGCGCAAATATTAAGTACACCGTACAAAGCTTAGCAAATAACGAGCCAAGACTCTTGGTCAAATAATAAAACTTCGCAAACATTAATGCAAGTATATTTTTTAAGTCACACACTTAATTTATGCATAAAAGAGTATCTTATTCCATATTTTTATACAAAAATTACAAGCATAAGATACACTTTGTAATTTACACAATACATATACACAAAACAACCTACACGCTATGGCGATGCTCAGGGCTATCCTCCGGTGCAACGGAACTTCCTGCCTCTTGAAGCTTCCTCAACAGCAACGCATCTTTAGGCGATACAGTCGCTACACTCACAGGAATCCCATCAGACCTGGGAATGTGTGCAGCGCCAATACCGCATAGGACAGCTTTGCCCTTAATCCCTTTTTTATGGGCTGCTCTCTATGCGTGGCACTCCAATACCTCCTTCAGAGGAACCTCTTTTTCAAGAGCAAAGGGGTTCAGCATATGGCGAGGCTGCACAAACACTGGAACCTGCAGCTGCGACTCATCGGGCTTGAGGAAGTAGTCTGGCTGCGCCTCGACATCCTCCAAAATATGGCGTTCCAGGGTCAACCCCTCCATAATTACCTTTATGGGGTTGTCCTGGTCGCGCTCCAACTGCGCAATGTGAGGCACCTCAAGAAGTTTCATCTCCTCCATAACCTGCACCAGCTCGTCATACGCACTCGCGTTATAGCCAGGTACCTCAGTCAAGGCCATGTTCAACAACTTGGCCTTATGGAGATCCTCCATAGCTTGCGACTTCCCACGCTCCACAGCGCATTGCACCACCTTCCCAAAGGCCCCCAACACCTCTTGGGACTCCAAGGTGCCCATAGCAGGTAGGCGCAACCCATGGCTGATCAGCCACCTACATCAACAAGGACAACTTGTGTTACAAAGAAACATAACAACAAATAAGTAATAAAAGCAACATTGCACAAAAACGATGCAAAGACGTACCTGCGCTCAGCTATGGTCGACATCAGATGAGGGTATAACTCCTCATCATACTCTATGCTTAGGCCATGCAGCTTATCCTCCTGCGCCTGAACAATCTTCTCCATGCGCACCTTGAACTCAGCAATATTCGCGAAGTGCTCCTCCTTCTTCTCCTCCAGATACCTTACTGCCCAAGTAAGGTTGGCCCTTAACTGATGAAGTTGTCCGCGCGCTTGCTCCAGCTCAGCCATCGCGGTCAACTTCTCATTGGTGACCTTATCAGTGTACACCCTGAAGGACCCCACTTCCGCCTGCGCTTCAGCCAGCTGCGCACGGAGAACAGCTATCTCTTCATCTTTCTGGGCGAGAGTGCTACTCTCCCCGACGTACCTCGTCTTCAACTGAGCGACTAGCTCAGCTTGACGCGCAGCAGTAGCAGCCAACTCATCCATCAGTTGCTGCGCAGATACGCCTTCATCAACCTTTGCTCCCTCCTCCTTGTTTTCATTCTGAGGAGGCACCACCATCTCCACGAAGGCCCCATCATCCTTCGCGGCATCATCGCTACAATAAGTGAAGAAACAGTTAGTACATACTACGACAAGTAATAAAAATATATGAAGCATGCGGAATACGACTTACATAAACGGAGAGGTCTTTGCAGCCTCTTTATCCGCATCAGGGGCAGATGTCTCCTCCTCTGCAGACGACTCTTCATCTCCGATGATATAGCGTCTCCTCTTGGAGGTACCACTGCTACCAGCCTCTCCCTTGCGCTTCAGCTCCTGCGCTACCTCCTCAGGTTTCAACACCTCCTCAGGCTTCAATATCTCCACACTATCAGATGATTCAGCGTGCGCCTCCTCCTCCTGCACCATCTCCACATTTAGCGCCACGCTTTGTACGGGCGTAACTTGGAGAGGCGGCGAATCTTCATGGGCAACAGGCCCCAACACCGTTAGATGACCCGCAGTCGCTGCCAAAAGCGGCTGCTCATTCTCCCTCAGAGGGCGCACGCCAATGGTCACCTGCTTTGGCTTTTCCAGCTTCACTACTGCAAACAGATCCATCTCTGCGACAAAACAACAAAAGAAGAAATTAGTTATTAAACGTGCACATATAGAAAAACTTACATGATTAGAAGCAAAAGGGACGAACACCCACCCCGGCCTTCCTCGTCAATGAAGGTTGGCACCTCGTCAACACCCCCGAAATAGCTGCGACTCAACCCCACATGCACCAAAAACTCCTCCGAATAAAGGTTAATGGGGATGCGGTTGGCATCAATGGTCTGCGCATCGGCCAACCTATAGGAACCGGGTACGGGGCGCCCATACCTTGGCAACGTATCTTGAGTATAAAACTCAAAGGGCGATGGAAACACTACGTCATCAACCCAGAAAAAATACTCCCTCCAAAGCCTCAGGGAGTCTACCTTCTCGGTATAGCACTGAAGCTTCCCCGCGCGCTTCGCAAAGGATACCCATCCATGCGACCACGTTGTGTGGTAGAAGGCGCGGAACAGGTCAACAGTCGGTTCTATCGCAAGTAAACGGCAGTTTACCTCAAAATTCGACACCTTAGCCGCACCTATACAGTGCAGCTGTGAGATGTGTAGGCGATAGTGATTGAGCAAATTGCTCAGGAAAATAGATATCGGTACGCGGTAATTAGCGTACTCGAAAAAACGCGTGTATAGTCCTATTTTCCCTTCGGGGAAATCGGCTATACACGCATCGAAATCTGGAGCCTCTGGATGCACATCCAGAGGAATGAAGTAGTCAGATGAAAACTGACGCACATCATCCTCACTCATCGCAGAGCGAAACTCCTCTAATTGGGCAACCATTTTCATAAATTTACTAGAATACGCACCCACATTTACCTAATCAAATAGTTACTTTCTTTGCAAAAAACGCTTTGAAGAAGTGTGCAAATGGTGAGTATGTGTTTTTACTGTGTGTTTTGGGTAAAATGGAGGCGGTGACTCTTATATAGGGAGTCCAAAAACCCTAGATGAAGCCCACGTGGATCCCACTCACAAAACGTGTGGCTAGAAACCGAAACGGTACATGCACTTTTTCCCGTTTTCCTAGGGACACGTGGACACAACCCCCGATTTTCGAGGCATTTCTTTGAGATATCTATGACTAGGTACATTGTACTCAATATTGGGCGGTAATATTTAAAAGTTCTCCCGCCACGCTTACCGTTGTTGTGACTAGTCTAGCATCCGCGGCTATGAGCCGCGCACACTAGACTGGGGGGACATGATGACGTATAACCTATACATGGGCCACGAGCCCAAATATTAAACATTACTAAGGCCCAAAGCCATCATGCGTGGGCTATTATAACTTGGGCCGCATTAATAATGGGAATGGGCTCACATAAGCCCAATCCCAACTAAACTATATATACGGTTTAGATAAGGATCTCCTATTTATGGAACATATATCCTTAAACCGGATAAGCACCACATGTGCGAAACGTAAGGAGCACGAACCCTACAAGGATTCTGCGCCTATATAAGGAATGACATAATTCTCATTAAAGGTACGATTCACAAACCCTAAAACTCTTTACGAGAACCCTAAAACCGATTACTTACTCTCACGCCGGAGTCTAATCGTGGGAGACAATCCCACGATAAGCCTAACGGTGTTGTTTATTCTCTTAGTGCGCAGGTTTCAAGCATTAAAAAGCGAATTGGTACGAGAGCAAGATCCTAAATTAGGAACGCCCAACTTTTGTATCAACACTAAGTAAACACAATTCTCCCATATATTGCTCACACCACTAGTTTAATTTAGTTTATTTTCATTTTTAGTATTTTATTTTGATTGCATCTTTAGTAATTGGGTTAGTTGACTAGCAACTAATTCCGCCCACTCCTTCAAAACCGAGATTTTTAATTGCTTTCATAAAAACTAAAAAATACAAAAAGAATCATCCCTCATCTCTAGACCTAGTCTTTAGGTTTTCTAATCTTAGCGACACTATTCCTAGCTGAACGATCAATCCCCCGGTACTTGTCATTATACTATACTACATCGATCAAGTACACTGCCTGGTGGGGGTTGTAAGCTTCTCGAGATCCCTCGAGAGGTAAAGCCTGGTGCAATCCCTACGCATCAGCCACTTAAACCTATGACTCTCACTCAACACCTAGTGTTGACTTTTAAGCATGTATCCGAGGTATATAGCTGTTACGGATCTATGGTGTAAAACCCTAAATTCTCAAAAATTAAAAAAAAAACCCTAAATTGCCCCTCAACTATTAATATATGAGAATCATTATTAAACTAAAACCTAAGTAATCAAAATCCAAAAACTCTTATAAAATATTTAAACAACTACATTGTAACTTGTTTAACTAAACATTTAATCTTGAAATCACAAAGCTACCTCCAAATACATGTACACGTTTTCCACTTCTCTTGTTGGGCCAAATTCAATCACAAATTAAACATATTAAACCTTGGGATTTAAACTATGTAGATAACTAAAACAAAAGCCCACTTAACATTCTGGAAATTTAAATCGACATAGTCAATATGGAATCCCCCTAATCACGGATTTTGATCACTTTCCAACTATAATTAAACGCTCCTTATTCTTAACTCCTCACAAATATACGGTTCATTCTCACCAAAAATATTTCACACACAAAACAAACCCTAGCACAAGACATATGGCTGCTTGCTTTCTCTTCATTCATACGTGACGAAGGTGTTCTAAGGAGGCTAAAAAGGGTGGTGTTTGATCGTGGATAAGTTGGTACGAGTGGGAGTTCTGGTTTTGCTTTGGTTCGGTTTGGAGGAATCCTTGTTCTTGGTTCTGTTCATTCGATCACCATCAAAGGGTAAACGTATCAACCCCTGGTTATTTCACTCTCATTTAATATCTATAATATGTATTTTGATCATTAAAATAATCGGCTAAAAAGGGACATATATGTATACACTTAAAGCTGCACATGAAATCATATAAACACAATACATAACATAACCAGATAAGAACTTGTGTAGTCGATTGATATTACATGTTTCAAAATCGAATATTAATCGCATGAAATCATGAAACGCATGGGTCGATCCTTGTTTCCGTTTTGGACCTTTCGAATCTGCTTATTATATACGTCTCTTTTCTGGCCTTCGGCACTCGTTTCGACCTCTAGTATACGTCTAAAATCTGATAATAAAACCTGAAGAATTACATGAGGCTTGCATGTTTTTAAATACGTGACTTAGGGACTTGACCATGCATGAACAAATAAGTTTTGGGTCACATAAAATAATGAACACTGTATCGCATGAAAGATAATAACATGTATGTCAAACAAAATATTTTGGTGTGTGGGGCATGTATCGATCTTGTTCCTGTTGGGGATGTCAAAATGAGTTTTGTTTTGATCTTTTATATGAAATAAAAACCTTGCATACATGTGAAGTATTAAGCGAAGGAAAACTTTTATTACATGTATATATAGATCTGTCGTTTTCATGGAGTCTAGGTGATTAGTTTTATTTTTTGTTTGATATTTTGGTCTGGTGCATGAAATTTTAACAAGGATTGAATATATGTCACATGCATGGTACACATATATACATATTCGCGTTTTAATAAAAAAATGGGAGAAGAATTGATTTTAATTTCGAAATAAAGAAGGTTAGTGCAAAATGTTTTAAAAGGAAAAGGCTACTGTGTGGATATTAGAAATGGAGTCGTGTATGTGTCGTGTGTATATATATATACATACATATATATATATATATATATATATATATATATATATATATATATATATATATATATATATATATATATATATATATATATATATATACATATAGGGAATATATTAGCTACAATTAATTGTAGCTAATTGGCTACAATTTTGTGTGCTATAAATGTGGGTCCCTGATTTTTTTTGTGGGTCCTGAATCTTTTCTGTGGGTCCCTGATTCATTTCATGTGTATTTTTTGGGAAGAATTGTAGCCAATTGGCTACAATAATTGTAGCCAATCTATTCCCATATATATATATATATATATATATATATATATATATATATATATATATATATATATATATATATATATATATATATATATATATATATAAATCTTGGGTCGTCGCGGCTTAAATATTAATATCATGGGCAAGTTAATAAATTTTATAATTTTAACGATGGGGTCTAAATTTATTATCTTAATATAGATTTATAAAATAAACTTTAAAATAATTTTATTTGACTTTTTAATATTTAATTTTGATAATTTATATTTTAGACCCTAAACGTTATTAAATTGATGAATCAACCCTAAACTGTTATATTGATCATTTCAATCTCAAATATTATTAATGGTTCATTATCAGGAAACTTTAAAGAATGGAAACTTGCTAAATTTGGAAACCCGCGTAAAATAGAAAGTTACTAAAAATAGAAAGTTACTAAATATGGAAAGTATACTGAAAAGAGTAACCTAATTCATATGAACTTTAAGTAATATTTGATTATTGATTCATATAGGTTCCGTGAAGCGGGAGTGATCTTGTGTCTTGTGATCCATTTATCTTTGTTTGCTTTTGCTGTTGAATAAGGTACATATATTCTGACCTTTTCAGTAAAGGTTATCTCATGACTATTCCTTTCCTTTTGATCTTCCATTTGTTTAGGATTCCCTATGCCATTGCTACGATCCCCTTATTATTTGAACCTTTGATATTTGAACTCTTTGAATTGGTCCTCTTATATATGAAACATTAGTTATGAACCATATGATCTGAACTCTGATATATTTGGACATTTGAATTGATAATTTGTTCTTAAACTTTTGACTTACCTTTGACCCATTCAGTATGATACCCGGGCTATTACTAGGCATGGGGGTTCCATGTCCGTAGCATTGATGCACCAATGTTATGACTCCTGTGTGGTCGAGTGATTTGCCACACCGTCCCTTTGATTGGTCTGCTTGTGTTTGGGTAGGGGCGTATGGATGCATCCTAGATTTGATCTGTATTTGTATTTGATATCTGATCTGGTGATTGATGCTTGCGTGCATGCACGTCCTTCACAACCCATTGAGGTAACCCCTCGGGTTCATTTGACATTCTGAGGCCTCCCATCTGGATTTCATTTGAGGCTATATTTGATTTGATTTGGTCTAATCTGGGTACGTGGTTGAAATAATGAATAACCTAAACCTAAACTTACCCTTTTACCTTTACTTTACCTTTATCTTTACCATTATACATTGTATGGCTTCTGATATTTCCTTTGTACCATATCTCTGACTCTGTTATCTCTTTTATTTGTTTTTGTTATATATCTATTCCCTAGGCTTTTTAAGCTCAGCCGCATTTCTTTTCTTCCGCGGCAGGTACCTAAGCTAGGAGCTGGGGGTTAGCTTTGGGGATTGAGAGCGATGTGTGGACTTACCCTTAGACTTCTTAGCTTGGACATTTGATACTTATCATTTGATTTTGGATTATTTATGTACTCTTGTTGGTTACTTTCATTGGGGAACTTTTGTATTGATAAGTCATGTTGACTTATGTCTTTTGGTTATGTATGTAAGACTTCCGTTGCTTTGTTATTGAATGTTTCTGATATGACACCATTTATTGTGATACTTTTACCCTTGTCGGGTTGGGGTGTTACAATTTATGGTATCAGAGACAGGTTCTGAAACCCTTAGAGCTTAGGCTATGACCTGTGAGGATTGGGTAGACACTAGGTTTCCTTCTGCGTACTTTTCCTTTCGTACTTCATCTTTATTTGCTCTTGCTAATCGTTTTGTTAATCGTTCAGATGGTTAACACTCGCCGTAATGGACAGCCCCATGGAGGCCCTGATGAGGAAGTTGAGATCCCTAATTTGGAAGCTATGGTTGCTGCTGCTATAGCCAACATGTTACCAGGTCTTAACGCCAATGAGGTGATTTCGCGGATCATTAACGACGTCCATAATGGAGCGGGATCTTCTGGAGGTGCTGGTGGTGGTGGTCGACCCACCACTATTCATGGTTGGCTTAAGAGTTTCAGTAAGCTCAAGCCCTTGTCATTCAGTTCGGCTGCCTCTCCTCATGAGGCAGAGGACTGGATTACACACATGGAGAAAATTTTTGAAGTGTTGGGGTGCGGTGACGAGTTTAAGGCTCATTTGGCTACCTTTAAGTTAGAAGGTGATGCGCTAAATTGGTGGAAAGCGCACAAGCTAGCTAAAGGTAGGGATGTTTATATGACTACTTGTACATGGGCTGAGTTCCGCAACACTTTCTATAAGCGGTACTTTCCTGACTCGGAGCAACAGCAGTTGGAAAGAGAGTATAACACCATCCATCAGAAGGAGAATAAGAATTCGGGGGAATACATGCAGCGATTTTTGAGGCTTGCCAGTTTTGTCGGACCTATTGCTGGAGATGCTAGCCGTCAGGCTAAACATTTTAAATGGGGACTGAAAGGTTGGGTATTGGATCGTCTCCTTAACACCGAGTTTGCGGATGTGTCGGCTGTCAATGACGCAGCCCGCAATATCGAGATTTTCCATGAGGGTTCTGGCTACAACAAACGTAATCGTGATGGTGACCGGATTCATCCTAGAGCTCAGGGTAATGATAACAAGGGGTATTCTGGCAGGGGTCATGATTCGAGGGGACATGTGGACAGGGGTTATGACCAACGGGGTCAGACAAGTAGAAACTATGATTACAGGCGTTCAGAGGCGAGGGGAAAAGATAACAGGTACGCCGGTAGGAATGGGTATGATCGTCAAAATCAGGGTAACACTAACCAGCGTCAACACAGAGATCAGTCGACTCGGGGTTCACAGTCAGGTCGTGCTATAGGTTCTTCGGTTCAGCAGAAGCTTGTTGAGGGTTCACAGTTGGCTTTAACTCCTCCTCCGCTTTGTCCTACTTATGGTAAACCACATCCGGGTCTGTGTCACAGAATTATTGGTGCTTGTTTCAACTGCGGTTCCACCAACCACAGAGTGAAGTATTGCCCGAAGAGAAAACCCTCTGCACCAGTGAACACTATTAATTCGGGTCGTGTTTTTACTACCACACATGATCAAGTAGCTGGCACCTCAGGTACCATTACCGGCATTTTATATTTTGGAGATTTTACTGCTTTAGTATTATTTGACACGGGTGCCATACACTCCATTATATCTACCACATTTGCTAAGAAACTAAAACTTACCCCAACACCATTAACAAATCATGTATCCATGTCAACACCTATGAGAAACCATGTAATCATTGATCGCGAATTTGTTAATTGTCCTCTACGCTTTGATGATCATGTTCGTCCGGCAAATCTGTTACCTCTTGATATGTTTGATTTTGATATAATCCTGGGCATGGATTGGCTGGCTTTTCATAAGGCTACTATTGACTGCCATGCTAGAAAGGTAATCTTTGGTAATCTGCATCATCCTGAATTTTTCTATCATGGTTCTCGACCTCTCAAATCCGTTAAGATCATTTCGGCTATGAAGGCTCGGACTTTAATCTCCCATGGTTGCCAAGGTTTTCTTGCTTCTGTTAAGGACACATCTTCGGAGGGTCCTAATATTGATAGCCTTCCTATTGTTCGAGATTTTGTTGATGTTTTTCCCGATGAACTTCCTGGTCTTCCTCCGGCTAGAGAAGTTGAATTTAGTATTGATTTGGTTCCAGGTGCCGAACCTATCTCTAAGGCTCTATACCGTATGGCACCTATTGAATTGAAGGAGTTAAAAGAGCAGTTGCAGGAATTGTTGGAGAATGGTTTTATTCGGCCTAGTGTTTCTCCGTGGGGGGCTCCTGTTCTATTTGTGAAGAAGAAGGACGGGAGTATGCGTTTGTGTATTGATTATCGCGAGCTTAATCGTATTACTATCCGTAATCGTTATCCTCTTTCGTGTATTGATGATTGGTTTGATCAACTGCAAGGGGCCAAATTCTTTTCCAAGATTGATCTCAGATCTGGTTATCACCAACTGCGTGTGAAGGAACAAGATGTTCCTAAGACTGCTTTCCGTACCAGATATGGCCACTACGAATTCCTAGTTATGCCCTTCAGTTTGACTAATGCTCCTGCAGTATTTATGGATTTGATGAACCGGGTTTTCCACGAGTATCTTGATAAGTTCGTTATTGTTTTCATCGACGACATCTTGGTGTACTCTAAGTTGAAAGAAGAGCATGAGCAGCATCTACGAACTGTTTTGGGGATTTTGAGACAACATAAGTTGTACGCCAAATTTTCGAAGTGTGAGTTCTGGCTGGACCAAGTTGCTTTCCTTGGTCATGTCGTGTCTGCAGATGGAATCACCATGGATCCATCTAAGGTTGAGGCTATAACCAAGTGGCCAAGACCTACCACTGTGACTGAGGTTAGGATTTTTCTGGGATTGGTTGGTTATTACAGGCGTTTTGTTGAGGGATTTTCGAAGTTGGCCTTACCTTTGACTCAGTTGATGCGGAAGGGTGAGAAATTTGAATGGGCGGATGAACGTGAGGCGAGTTTTGAGGAGTTGAAATGGAGATTGGTGTCCGCTCCCATTTTGACTTTACCATCTGGTTCTGGGGGCTTTCAGATTTACAGTGATGCATCAAAGAAGGGTTTAGGCTGTGTTCTTATGCAACACGGTAAGGTAATTTCCTATGCTTCGAGGCAATTAAAACCCTACGAAGAGAACTATCCTACCCATGATCTTGAATTAGCTGCTGTTGTGTTTGCCTTGAAAATCTGGAGACATTACTTGTATGGTGAATCATGTGATATCTTCACAGATCACAAGAGTCTCAAATATATCTTTACCTAGAAGGAGCTTAATGATGAGTGCTTAAACACTCATCATTTTTTGTCAAATCTGAACTGCAAAACATCAAAAAATACTCAAAAATGCATCAAAAAACTGAAAATATCCCAGGGATTGTGTTTTATATATTTCAGATGCAAAATGATTAAAAACAGATAAAAAATGAACAAATTTGCATAATTGGCAGTTTCAGTCCCCCAACTTTCAAAAATTAGCAAAAATAGTCCCTGAGCACTTATTCTAAAAGAAAAGTCACCAAAGGTCCTTTTAAAGTCATAAGTTGTCATATTTAGTCCTTTGGTGAAAAATTTCAAAAGTTTTGAGAATTTAAAATTTTGGTCCCTGTACTTTCACAGTTGGCAAAAATAGTCCCTAGGATGTAAAATTTTGGAAATTATCATTTATGGTCCTTGGGTTATTCACACTTGGCAATAGTGGTCCTTTAAAGTTCAAAATTGCAAAATTACAACTTTGGTCCCCCAAGTTTCAAAAATGTCAAAAATGGCCCCTGGGATATTTATTTGTGGAAAACTCATTCATGGTCCTTTTAATATTTGAACTTGGTAACTTTGGTACTTGTAACAACTTTGGAAACTTTCCAAACCAAACCCCTCAACTTTCGGCTAAATACAAGTTTGGTCCTTGTGTTATTATTTCTAAAAAAACCAAACCGGACCCTTAGTATTATCCCAAACCCACCCAATAAACCAATCCACTAATAAACCCACACACCCCAACCCACTCCCACAGGCCCAACACCAAAATTATAAAACCAGGGTCAAACCCACTCCCTGTTCACTTCCATCCTTCCTTCCTCACTACAATACCACTCACCAAAACCACCTTCCACCTCACCTGGTTTCACCACCCCAACTTGCTACCACCTTTCACACCTTGTCCCTTCCCATACCACAACCCATCAAAATGCATTAATTGCAAAAATTCAGCTGCAAGTTACCATTTCTACTTTTGGCGCCAAAAATTGGTTAAACGGTCAAGATTAGTCAGAGGTGATCCAATGGCCAAAATTGCAAGTGGGAAATGATCAGAGTGCTAGTGGGAGTCCAAAAAGTTTATAAAAAGAACAAGGAGGGAAGCAGTGAAAGATATCTAGCATAACTTAGTTTTATTAATGTCGACTTTGTAATTTCTCAAATTCTAGTGTTAAATTTAGCTTTCCAGTACTTTGTTAAGTGATTTTAGTGTAATATAAACTCTTTTCAAGCTTTAATTTGAATCTCAATTTGTATTTTCAGTTTATGTTTAAAATTACCTCAAAATCTCATGTTATTGTAATATTGTTATTGGATGTTGTTAAGGACTCATAGGCTCATATAAGCTCCTGAAATAGTTTTTATAAGCTATTAGAAGTTTAAAAACCAGTATTGCTTAGAAAATAAAAAAATACTCAAAAATAAAAATAAATATTGGAAAATTAAAAAAACCATTTCTAATGATGAAGAAAGCAAAGAAGCCTGTGGATTTTGGATTTGCATGGTTGTATGGGAGACATTTAGGTGTGTTCTATTGGCCTTGGTACCTATTCTTTCAGTTCGATTAGTTGTTAGTTCACCTTTTTACATTATTGCTTTTTACTATTCATCAGCTTAATAACTGCTTATCTCTGTGTCCTAGTGCTTATTTAGTGTCCTTTGGTAATATTATTGCTTAAATTACCCTGTTTGTTCTTTGGATTATTTGGATACTCAGATTTCACATTTAACTGTCAAAATAGCTCATATAAGATTCATTGGTTCTAGTTGTTGTCATGGGTATTTATGTGTTAATTTGATCTTAGTATATCATGTTGTAACTTTAGGAATCAATAATATGGCATGAATCAGTGTAATCTTTTGAAAATCAAAATTTAGTCCATTTTAAGGGGTGTTTGGATTACCTGAGCCAACTATGCTCAAGGGTGTTTATGATGTTGTTTTTGTTTGCCACTACTCACATTTGGTCTAATTAGAACTTGTAAACAACAAGAACCAGTGGTACTTTGTAAAAAAGTCAAAATAACCTTTTGATCCATCATTCTTGATCACTGTCAAGATTTTAAGTTCTTAGATCATGCATACATGCTCATAAGTAGTTGTTATTGTTTAAATTAGTTTCATTTTAACATAATATATTATAATCAGTCAGCTAGAATCAATCTAAATTCACCAAAGTCAACATTTCAAGTTCATTACAAAAGTCAAAATTGCATATCTCAGGAAAAAGGCAAAAATCCCAAGAATTGTTTTGAATTTTGTGTGAGAATCTAGGCTTTGAAACTTTCACAATACATAGTCCCCCACCTCAACTTTGAAGTCCCACTGTTACTATATTTTTGTGTGCACCCCACACTTGCCCAAACACACCTGCAGGGAGAGGCACCTCCCCTGCACCACAAACTCAGTCCCAATACCCCATTTCCCTTGGCTTGCCCAGGCTTCCTTAGTGGGCCCCACCCCATGGTTTTTGGATTTTTAGAAAGCCAATAAGCTTGTCTTGAGGGTTCAGGGCTTATTTTGAGATTTTTAGCTTATTTGCTAGGGCTGCATGGCCCGTCAACCTTGTCCCATTTCCTGACCCATGCTGATCACTCAACTTTTGTACACATGTCCATGCCCCCTGACTTCCTTATTGGGACCCAGAGGTTGAGTCATAGCTTTTTAGAAAGCCAATAAGCTCAGCTTATTGGATCAGCTTTTTATTTGGCCTTCCAAGCTCTCCTGTGGGCCTCACTAGGCCTGCAAAGGTCACCCATTTGGCCTGTGTGGAATCAGTTTTTGGCATTGTGCTTATTTGCCCTTATCAGCTTATCCTTGGTGCTTTTCTTGTAGTTTCAGCTTCTTCTAAGCTTATATCACCAGCTTTAGCTTATCTTCATCACTGGTCTCAGTTTGTTGCTTGTTTCAAGCTTTTTCAAGGCTTGTTTGACCAAAAGTCAAACTATTAAGCCAATAAGCATTCTTAAGTGCTTATTCCTGAGAACCAAAGGTTTTGTGTTTACAAAAGTTTCTTAATTTTAGTTATAAAATAGATTTCTGAAAGAAAAACCAGAAAAATCCAATCTAAAATTAAGTGATAGTTTCTATTTAATATTAATTATCTTTTTAATTTTCCTTTTTAGCTTTTTATTAAGTAATTGGCATTTTTATATTTTTTTTTAAGTTTCTTTTATATTAAAGTATTTTTAGGATTTTTTCTAGATTTTTCTCTTGTCATCTAGTAATTATTAGAATTAAATATAGTTTAAGTACTAATTAATTAATATTTAAGTATTAAATAGCATAATTAGTTTTTATTAAGTAATACCTAGTTTTTATATTTTTCCTAGCTTTTATATAATATAATATAATTTTAGAAATTTTCTCATAATTTTTAATGTTCATTTTCTATTTTTTTAGAATTTAATTAGTTTAATTAATAATTAATTAATTTTTAGTTTAATAATTAGTAAAATAGTTTAAAAACATATAAAACCAACTTTTTATAATTTTTTAGGATTCATGTGATGGTTAATTAGTTTTATAAAAATTTTCTTAATTTTCTTAGACCTTTTAGTATTTTTAATAATTTTGTTTAAGTTTAATTAGGTAATTAATATTAAATTAGTAATTAATTAATAGAAAATCCACAAAAAGACAAAAAAGTATATTTTTAAGTTTAAAATTAGTTTTTAGTTATTTTATAATTCTAGAAATTTAATTTTCACTTTTCTAGTATTAAAATAATATTATATTGTATTTAAGTTATTTAAATATTAATAATTAGTATTAAATAGTATTTAATTAATATTAAATAAGTAATTAGTTTAAAAATTCATTTTCTTTTTCTAAAAATTTTCTTTCATCCTTAGGTTTGTAAAAAAGTCATTTTCACCCCCTGAGGGTTTTCAGATTTCAGTTTTCACTTTTTATTTGGTACGTTGACGTTTATTTAAACTTAAACGTACCTTTTAAAGTTTTAAAACGTTTTCACTTATCTAGTTTTTCAATTTTTGTCCATATCAAGTATTTGTATCATTTTCAGTTAAAAATCAATAGTATAATCATCCTACCCCTTTCCTGTGAAAATCACCCGATCACAAGCACACTTTAGTACTATTCACACCTCGCTGGGACATAACGACATGGTGATACCCTATATTACCCGGAAGCATTGACTCTAAGCTGTGACTTAGTTGACCATTTACTTGGTCAATTTAGGTTGACTGTTTGGAGCCAATCACTTAACATGAGACAGAGGAGATGGTTAGAGCTTCTTAAAGATTATGACACAAATATCCAATATCATCCCGGCAAGGCAAATGTCATTGCAGATGCCCTTAGTCGAAAATCTGGTATGATTGCTAGTTTGGAGATTGAACCCCGTGTTCTCAATGACTTAGAGCGGTTGGATGTTGAATTGTGTATATGAGGCTATGATGGATATTAGGTTAGTTTGAAGGTGGAATCAAACCTTATACTACGAATTAAGGAAGCTCAGAAGGACAATGGCGAACTTTGGGCTATAGTGCAGAATGTTGAAGGGGGTAAACAACCAGAGTTCAGAGTTGATGACGATGGTGTTGTGTGGTTTGAGGATCGCCTTTGTGTGCCAAATGATCCTGAATTACGTGAAGCTGTGTTGACTGAGGCTCATAGTCCCCCATTCACTATTCATCATGGTTCTACCAAGATGTACATGGATCTTAAGCAGCACTTTTGGTGGAATGGCATGAAACAGGATGTAGCTTTGTATGTTGCCAGATGTATGACTTGCCAGCAAGTCAAGATTGAACATCAAAGGGCTAGTGGTTTGCTGCAGCCGTTAGATATTCCTACGTGGAAATGGGATGAAATTTCGATGGATTTTGTTACGGGTTTGCCTCTCACTCGGAGAAGACATGATGCGATTTGGGTGGTCGTCGATCGGCTAACCAGGTCAGCTCATTTCTTACCTATTCGTATGGATTATCGTGTTAGTAAGTTGGCCGAGATTTTTCAACAGGAGATTGTTAGACTTCATGACACTCCGATTTCTATTGTTTCTGACAGAGATCCGCGTTTCACTTCTCATTTTTGGAAGGGTCTACATAATGCTTGGGGTACACGTCTTAAGTTTAGCACGGCTTTTCATCCACAGACAGATGGTCAGTCAGAGAGGAGCATTCAGACTTTGGAAGACATTGCTTTGGAGTGGACTGGTAGTTGGGATGATTATTTGTGCTTGGTGGAGTTTGCCTACAACAATAGTTGGCATGCTAGCATAAAGGTGGCACCGTATGAACTTTTGTATGGACGGAAATGTAGGGCACCCATTTGTTGGAACGAAGTGGGTGAGCGTTTGGTCGAAGGTCCGAAACTTATCGAGATCACTAACGAGAAAGTGGCTATTGCTAAGGAGAAGCTAAAAGAGGCTCGTACTCGACAGAAGAGTTATGCTGATAAGCATCGACGTGACTTGGAGTTTCAGGTTGGAGATTGTGTATTTTTGAAAGTTTCGCCGTTCCGTGGAGGGAAACGTTTTGGGATCAAGGGCAAGCTTAGTCCTCGATTCATTGGACCATTTGAAATACTGGAACGTATTGGGGAGGTTTCTTATCGTCTGGCTCTACCTCCGCAGTTATCGCAAGTTCATGACGTCTTCCATGTATCTCTTCTGAGGGGATACAATTATCATCATTTGCATGTGGTATGTTATCCGTTTGATCAGATTCGGACTGATATGTCTCTTCCGGAAGAACCCGAAGCAATTTTGGATCGACAAGATCGAGTAATGAGAAACAAGGTAATTCCGTTTGTTAAAATTCTTTGGAAGAATCACCCAGAGCGTGAAGCTACCTGGGAGACCGAGGAATCGATGCGAACAAGTTATCCTCATTTCTTTTCATAGTCTGGTATGTCTTCATTCCGTTTTCATTTCAATTTCGCGGACGAAATTTTCTTTTCAAAGGGGAAGAGTTGTAAAACCCTAAATTCTCAAACATTTGATAAAAAAAAACCTAAATTGCCCCTCAACTATTAATCTATGAGAATCATTATTAAACTAAAACCTAAGTAATCAAAATCCGAAAACTCTTATAAAATATTTAAACAACTACATTGTAACTTGTTTAACTAAACATTTAATCTTGAAATCACAAAGCTACCTCCAAATACATGTACACGTTTTCCACTTCTCTTGTTAAGCCAAATTCAATCACAAATTAAAGATATTAAACGTTGGGATTTAAACTATGTAGATAACTAAAACAAAAGCCCACTTATCATTCTGGAAATTTAAATCGACATAGTCAATATGGAATCCCCCTAATCACGAATTTTGATCACTTTCCAACTATAATTGCATGCTCCTTATTCTTAACTCCTCACAAATATACGGTTCATTCTCACCAAAAATATTTCACACACAAAACAAACCCTAGCACAAGACATATGGCTGCTTGCTTTCTCTTCATTCACACGTGACGAAGGTGTTCTAAGGAGGCTAAAAAGGGTGGTTTTTTATCGTGGATAAGCTGGTACGAGTGGGAGTTTTGGTTTTGCTTTGGTTCGGTTTGGTGGAATCCTTGTTCTTGGTTCTGTTCATTCGATCACCATCAAAGGGTAAACGTATCAACCCTTGGTTATTCCACTCTTATTTAATATCTATAATATGTATTTTGATCATTAAAAGAATCGGCTAAAAAGGGACATATATGTATACACATAAAGCTGCACATGAAATCATATAAACACAATACATAACATAACCAGATACGAACTTGTGTAGTCGACTGATATTACATGTTTCAAAATCGAATATTAGTCGCATGAAATCATGAAACGCATGGGTCGATCCTTGTTTCCATTTTGGACCTTTCGAATCTGCTTACTATATACGTCTCTTTTCTGGCCTTCGGCACTCGTTTCGACCTCTAGTATACGTCTAAAATCTGATAATAAAACCTGAAGAATTACATGAGGCTTGCATGTTTTTAAATACGTGAATTAGGGACTTGACCATGCATGAACAAATAAGTTTTGGGTCACATAAAATAATGAACACTGTATCGCATGAAAGATAATAACATGTATGTCGAACAAAATATTTTAGTGTGTGGGGCATGTATCGATCTTGTTGCTGTTGGGGATGTCAAAATGAGTTTTGTTTTGATCTTTTATATGAAATAAAAACCTTGCATACATGTGAAGTATTAAGTGAAGGAAAACTTTTATTACTTGTATATATAGATCTGTTATTTTCATAGAGTCTAGGTGATTAGTTTTATTTTGTGTTTGATATTTTGGTCTGGTGCATGAAATTTTAACAAGGATTGAATATATGTCACATGCATGGTACACATATATACCTATTCACGTTTAATAAAAAAAATGGGAGAAGAATTGATTTTAATTTCGAAATAAAGAAGGTTAGTGCAAAATGTTTTAAAAGGAAAAGGCTACTGTGTGGATATTAGAAATGGAGTTGTGTATGTGTTGTGTGTGTATATAACATCAGGTAAAAGAATTGTTTATGAAAAGCGGGAAAGGTTGTTTATGAAGACGGTGTTTGGTCCGTGGTTGGACATTCGGGATTGCGATAATGACTCCTGTTTGATGCATCACGTTTTATAACATCAGGTAAAAGTTTCAAACATAAAATTCGATTCCCCACCATTGCAATTCAAATTTGGGAATCATTTGTTAGAGTTTTGGCGGAAAGAGTTCTGTTTAATAACAGGGTTTCGATTTGGGCAAGTTATAGTTAGTAAAAAGAACCCATTTGCATTTCGTGACCGTGTATTTCCTAAAAAAAGTGTAAAAGGTATAAATTCTGTATATGCAAATGATTGTTTGGAAATACTTAAAGATGAAAATAGGTTTGAAGCTCTTTCAGATGATGATGCTGTTAGGCTGTGTCTTTTGGTAATTGCTATTTTGGTGTTTATGGGTAATGAAGACAGGAAGTGTATCCCCAAGCATTTACTGTCTTTGGTGGAGGACATTGATGCTTGGAATGTTTTTCCATGGGGGGGGGGGGGAGGAATACATGTGGGATAAATTTTACCAACGGACTGTCAATATTGTTCACAGACATAAAAAAGATCATTTGGCAAAGTTGAAGCAGAATCCAAAGTTCAATGCGAGATACAATATGTATGGTTTTGCTTGGGCGTTCAAGGTATGCCATACTTACTATAATCAACTAAAGTGCACCAGGTTGGAGTAAACTCTTTATGCTGTGTGTCACAATATTTCGAAAGAATGTCTAATCTTTATACTTTTGATTAATGTTGTATTTACTTTGAATTATTTCCAATTTCTTATAAATATATGTATCTGGTCTACACAATGGTTGTTATTGTGTTGCATACATTTCCTAATTATTCGAGTAATATATACCTTCGCCATATACCCATAGATTTCATTTGTAAAAGTTTTAATTGAGTTTTTTTGCCACTAGATATATGGTTTATATATACTTTTGAACTAGTGTTATAACCTGTACTTTCAAAAGCTTTATTGAAGAAACTAAACAATCTAAATAAATATCACATGTACTCCAATTTATGTTGCATACATACACACCTACATTGTGACAAGTGCATGTTACAGATATGGATATTGGAGACTTTTCCTAAAAGCAGAACTTGGTGGAAGAAAGACAAGAAGGTCATTCCACGAGGTCTTGCTTGGTCTAAACGTGAAAAGTTTGGAAGATTAGACCAGGCCATACTATTTGGCCAGGTGTACACCACACTATCGTCGAAGGCACATTTATTGGAAATTTATTTAAATTTTTTGCACAGACCCACGTATATTGTATTTGTTTTTTTTAGGAGTCAATCCCCCTAATCAGACTGTATGCAACAAATATAGAACTCAGACAACCATGGTGTAATGATAGCATCCCTTTTATCTAGGGTTTGGCAGATCCAGACCCGGCACTTCAGGGTGAACAGACTGATGATGGACACGAAGCTAACAACGGAGACGATGACCAAGGAGACGATGAGCAAGTAGCTGACACAGCAGAATCTGACGAAGAAGATGTTGACGCAGACAAACAGCAACATGGACTGTTTTTGGAAAATTTAAATGAGGGTGATGTTGAAAACGCTAATTATGTCAAAACATTGCTACCTCAAAAGGAAATGAATGTTTCAACAACTGCTATTTACAGCGAGTTATTGCATTTGCAATCAAAGCTGACGTTCATATCGAAGTACATTACGTCTGTCACAAAACAAGACGTCGTCGACCTATTTGATGATGTGAAAACAAGAGTTTCAGAGATAGAGACACTTATGAAGACTAACCCTGATGGTGGTGTTGTTAATGACAAACAAAATGATGTTGACCCAAATGCTAGGGTTACCACCAAAGATCTACCATTAGAGACTGATATCAACCCCGATACTGACTTGGTTTGTATTTACCTTTTATGTTTTTTCACCCGAGTTATATTGAATGTCATTTCCTCTTTAACGTTTACGCTTATATCATTTTTTCAACTACAGACTTTGGCACCACCTTTTGAAGCGTCTCTTGATGTTGGTGTTGTAAATCATTATACTGACCGAATAGTTGATGCTCATCAAATTGACGGAGTCATTGATGATGATCTTCATGTTGATCCCAATTCAAAGGAACTTGACAATCCTTTTCATTCCAAGGCATGTATTTAGTTTTATGTTATTTCCATACTTTTATTGGTATCTGAATTTCGCGTTGATGTATAGCCTTATCGAATTTTGTTGAGGTCTAAACTTATATCATTTTGTGAACTACAGACCTTGGCATCACCTTGTGAAGCTGATCTTGATGTTGGTTTTGATAACTACGTTACTGAGCGAGCAGTTGATGCTGATCATACTGACGAAGTCATTGATGATCATCATGATGTTGATCTCGATTCAATGGAAGTTGACAATCCTGTTGTTTCCCAGGTTTGTGTTTCATTTTATGTTCTTCCAAACTTTCATAGGTTTGTGTTTTATTTTATGTTCTTTCCAAACTTTCATTTTAGTCGTTAATTTGATTAGTTGAAATTTGAAATGTATGTTCAACTGCAGCCGACGTCATTAGGTTGTGAAGGTGTTAATGGTGTTAAGGACAGTGACAGTGATGCAGCCCATCACATGGAAACTGACAAGGAATGTGGGACGGTACGGGTAAAGGAATCTCAGCTGGGATCGATCGACGTTCTTATAGAAGCAATACAGTTTGTGCAGACCCTGACGTCCCTGTTCTTGATGCACATGAACCAGCTACTCAAGTCGGTGCACTTAATGACAATGCCATTAAACAAACATCATCCACTGACCACGTTCACGTATGTTATATTTAATAAATACTTTTTCAACATATAATGTTATATACTTGGCCATTTATGTATACATGTATATTGTACCAGGATGACATGTTCCATGATGATGTAGACATGTTACTGAACGATGATGCCGATGCCGATGCCAATATGGTTTCGTTAGACACAATTCCATTTGATAATGAAATTGTGGACGGTGTTGACAATGATTTGCTGATGGAACAACCATCCGGTCCTGTGCACAGAGAACCAACCATACCTTCACAGCCAGATGTTGAGGTATATGCTTCATTATATACTTTGGTTTGTTCCTATGTCTTGTGGGCGCTGCTAATCACAACCTATGATATGCAGAAAGATCAAACAACACCATCACAACAGATTCTCGTCCACCAAGGATATGCAAATGTGGTCGGTCCTACAGACAAACCTTGCTTGGACTCTGTTTTTTCCAATCGAAAATCGAAGAGAATTCAAAAAAAAAAAGAAGCCGGCCAATGGACAAGCATTGGCAAGAAACTTTTATCTGATAACTAGTCCGGAAAAGGAGGATGAGGTATCCACAAATTTTAACCTAGTCAAAGGTCAACGCGGCCGAGTCACAAGAGCATCTTGTTCCAGAAAGGAGTCGATTGACCCTATTGTCGTTTCTCAAGTAAAGCACCGTATTACATTAATATTTACATCACTATCTGCTTGGTCTCTGCTTACGTACGTTATGTATGTTTTCAGGACGTATGTGGAACCACAAGAACATGGTCAATTATTGAATGCTATTCGGTCAACGTAGATCCTTTTGTAGAGGTATTATATTTTGTTTTTTTATTATGCATATCAAATATTATTATTTGTTTACTATTAATAATTTGTTTGTTCTTTTAGGATCTGTCTCGACACCCCAAATGCAAAAAAGACAAGGTAACTTTGCCGGATTCTCTTCGTACTTACTTAAGGCAAATACAACCAACAAAATTTACGTTTCCATGGGCCGCTCGTTCGATTATTGTTGGTGTGGATTTTTGGCTAATGTTGGCGTGTCTTGAACATTGTAGCGGTGGTTGGTTCTATGGCTATGTAAGTAACCATCATCAGTAACCAGACTAAGTTTTTATATACTTTATGTTTCATTACATTTGCACTTCGTATTGATTCAGTAACCACAATAAGGGTGTATACTTTATGTTTATTTTTGTTTAACATATAATATTTTGCTTTTGTACACAGCACTTGGACGTATGGTTTGACCTGATGTGGTCTGTTAGACCAAGCAATGCAGATTGGACTTTGGCAGGGTCTTATTTTGCTAAACACATCATGGATGGTGATATGTATGCTCATTATTCAAATGGCAAAGGCTACCCCGTGCATTGGCGAGATGTCGAAAAGGTTAGTTTACGACAAATAATCTTATAATATACAACTTTAATTGCATACATAGTAATTTGTACATGTTTGTCTATATTAGGTGTATTTTCCCGTTAATGAACCTGACAAACACTGGTGTCTGGCTGAGCTTCATCTGGGTACTGGAGTTCTTTCCTTTTAGGACACGCTTGGGGTTGTCGATGGGAAGGGCACACGGTGGTGGAGAAATATGAAGAGAATTTTGCCAAAACAGCTTACCATATATCTGGACCAGCATGGGATATTGGATAGCAAGGGCATATCAGCTAAGGACTATATATAACATGTCATTGTCCTGCAGTCCCAGAACAAGCCCAGGAATATGGTGATTGTGGGGTATGGGTTTGTATCATTTTGTACAGGCTGTGCCATAACCAACCATTGGAAGTAGATGACCCTCTTCAAACAGCTATAGCATATCGTGAACGGATGCTTGAATACTTCTGGAAGCACAAGCAGGCAATAAAAAAAATTAACGGTATTTGAATGTACTAAACTTTTTTATTTTTCAACGCTATAGACTTTTAATTACACAGTTTGCATTTACCTGCATATGCAGTGATTGAAAATGTTATTAACCAAACAGTTAAGTAACTAACCAAGCACAGTTGACTTGCTACCAATCGAAACGTTAGTTAGGTAGTATATTATTATACATATAACCTGGTGTTACGACACAGGCAGTTTAGTACAACACACGGCAGAAACAACAAATATACGCTACAAATCCCACTACCTTTGCTACGAAAGACAATTACGGCTCCTTATAAAAACTTCGTTGTTGGTTTGCTTCATCACTATATGCTGCCTTGTTGATAAACACTTTCTTGGCTTGCTGTACCTTGGCCTTAACACTGCCGTATGGTTTTACACTTTGTTGTTGCTCCTCACTGAATACTTCACGTCTTAGGGCTTCTAGATCTGTAGCTGGCAATTGAAACCTTGGTTCAGTAGCATTAGGCCCATACCTCTCATAAATCTCAGGGAATATAACCTCTCTTAGTACTTTCTTTTCCCAATTTAGATCTATAGCTGGCAATTGATACTTTAGTTCAGCAGCATCACGCGCCCACCTAACTCGTTTACCATTAGACATATTTGGGTGAAAGTGTTTCCAATATGCTGCCTTATATGCGATGAATGTGTAGTAAGATTACAGTAGCTGCATATGTAGCACTACTTGTCTAGTCTTAAATAACATAAAGCATACAACATGGTGAGTCACATGCAAACAGTTCACAATATGTGTTGTCTTGATTAGATAAATCCTGTCCACATATTAAGTCAAATTGCAATTAAGTTTCTTATGTGGATACAACGAATTGATGCCTGACACAATATGCTTCACCAATTGTGCCATATATTAAGTGTTTTTGGTTTCTCAAAATTTGACACAATTCACAATGATGAACAATATTATTTTGTTGAATGAATTGAATACGGTGTGTTATTGACCCGGGTCAATAAGTTGCCCGTAATATGGTAAGTTGCCCGTTTAGTTTAAATAGTTGCCCGTTTTAAATGAATTCAATTGAATAACATGTGTTTTCTGCCCGCTGGTAAAGAAGTTGCCCAATATTTCAATAATTGCCCAAATTTAATTTAAGTAGCCCAATTATTTATAATAGTTGCCCAATATTTATAAAATAGTTGCCCCAAATCTGGAAGGTAGGTTACGCTACAGTATACACAAGTACGAGTACTTTAATTTAATTTTAAGGCCACTTGATAGGTGTAATAATAATTAATGACACTCCTATATATTTGTGGCATACTTCCTATTCCCTTAATATATCGCAGCCATTTCCCATCCATTTCCTCAAAACTTTCAACACAATGTCTGACAACATACCTTTGGATGTTCAGCTAGAAATCATGAATAGGCTACCCGTAAAGACTATAATCGTGCTACGTAGGGTTTCAAAGATATGGAAGGCAAACATAGATTCACAACCCTTCATCACTTCATATGGTGCTCGTGACATTGATGAGTGTCTTTTTAATCTAACATTTGATCAGGGTTATAAAGGGTTTATGGCATCTGTATCTGAAAAATTTATCATTACCCCACTTGATTCACACCTACAACTTGCAGCTATGAGACCTGTAGGCAATTCTTGCGGCCTAACGTGCTTCATTTATGGTACCACTATGATGGCTGTTATTTAGAACCCATCCATAAGAAAATCTATTGGCATATTCACCCCTTTTTACACTGACCAAATCGAATGTTCAAAGATTTGTTTCGGTTTTGGTGTCCGTCCGGACATTCTAGACCCGACTGTTGTCAAGGTTTCCTATCCTGTTTTCCACACTGGTTTTTGGTTTGTTTTAGTTTTTTCATTGAACAATATGACCTGGTCTCGTCTCCCAGATTTTCATTTGTCACGTCCAACCCTAAGATTGAAGAGAAAGAGTCAGGCAGTTGTAGGTCATTTTATCTATTGGGCTGCTACCGAAAGGTTAGTTAGTACAAAGGGGGTTCCGTACAAGGAATACAGTTTGGATTCTTTTGATAAGGTTACCTCCCAATTTAACATCATAGAGATTCCTTCTCTTTTGAAAGTTGTCATGCCAACTCCTTTTTCTGTTTGCGAGCTTGGAAACTCTGTTGTAATTTCTGGAATGATCATGACTTCTGAGGTCCCACTGTTTGTTGGTTGGCTGTTGGATGTGGATGGTGCATCTATAACACGATTTTCAAATCTGTTCTGTATCCCTACTCCTATGGTGAATAAGCTGCTCGGCTTTACAAGTAACCGAGGTCCAATAGTCGAAACCAATGTTGGCCACATCTTGGGTCACTCAGTTTTTGTTTTCGATCATCGTCTTGAACAATTTGTTAGTTTGGGAATTGAAGGAAATGGTGGTTCCTTCTACATTGCTCCGCACAAAGAATCTCTTCTTCTGATAAATCACAGAGACCGTGCATTGTACAGTATGTATACATTTTAATATATCATTATATTGTTTCGCCTATGATACATTTTGCGTATTGTGGTACACGGTGAATTTCATAACTATTGTATCGCATTCTTATTCAATTTAAAACATTAACACAAATTTTTCTCCTATTCGTTAGCAGGTATTCCTGGTGTTTGACAATGTGTTCAGTTATGGATCAAGCGTTGTGGTTTGACAAGGTGTTGTGTTTGGGTAGGAAGTCGGGTGTGACGAGTATGTGGAAGCTGGCTACTCTTATCAATGGATGCCTTTGAATAACATGTCAAGTTGTAATAATTCAGACTATTTTCTAGTAATCGTTGTGGTTTTTACCGGTTGTCTTCTATGATTCCATGAGAATATGTACTATTTGAATTATCTTATGATGTTAGTGGTTCACTTTATGATACTGACTCTTAATGTTGTAATAGTTTGCAATACGCGTACCCAAATAACAAAAACCCAACTAATTTATGACATTAATATTTTGGGCAAATTATATGGACATTTTGGGCAACTAAGCGTCAGGGACGCAATAAGTTTTAGTCCTTTTGGTCAACTTGTATTAATTCAAGGCTTTCAAGTTTCCATAACATTTATTTGACTATACACGTCCATTACATCTATAAAACGAGGCAACACATCCCACACACAAAAATCTATCAAATAACAGCACATCTTATCATCTTCACTTGTAATTTTAAAAATAAATTATCAGGGACTTCATTATCAATGACTTCATCAAAATGTAGTTCGAGCGTCGCACCTAATTCCGTTTTGGATTCGATATTTGCTGTCACTTGTGAGACAGACATACCGAAGGCGTTTAAGATTTACTTTCAACAACAGATTGATCATCAGAAGGCTTTTACAAATGATATTCGTAATAAGATAGCTGATGTTAATGCTAGTATAACAATGCTATCTACAACGATTCGTGAGATGGAGAGCCGTAGTGACAAAGATGCTTTCATGGACGTTGTTTACTGTTTAAAACAAAATAAGGCTAGGTTGGAGCTGAAGTTGTCTCGATTGACCCAGCTAGAAGCTGACAATTTAAAAGGTGTTAAGCAGCTAGAAGTTCAATCTGATATGATGGATTTGTTTGAAGCAGACTATGAAATGTCATAGATTATCGTTTTTTTTATTTTTTATTTTTTTTGCATTAGGTTTATGTTTTATGTTTAAATAATGCTTTTGTACTGTATGGTTAATGGCTATATAATGTCATATGACTTTTTTTTATTTAATTTTTATTATGATTTTTTTATTTTTTTGTAACGTATTTTCACCCCAACAAATTACTACGTACGATATTGTGTGGTACTTTTTAACTTAACGAGGCCTACTATTAGAGACTATCTGGTTAAGTAATTACTATTGTTGGTTGCCCTATGAAAACAACCCACTCCATGTGTTGCGCTATGCATTATTTCATAACAAGTTGGTTGTCTCCATATACGTAATTGCAGATCTTTGTAGAAACTGTAAATATAGTTTAGAAAACGTGAGTTATCCTTAACTGTTACTTATCCTTACCATGTGGGTATGATGAATTGGAAATGTTAGTTATCCTTACATTTATTTTATAAACCATTCTAACTCTTGTGTGCCAATACAAACCACAATATTTAATCTTTTGCATTATATACTTTAATTTTTTTGTTTCTAAATTTTATGGCTTCACCATCTTCAAGTAATGATTCAAAGAAACGCAAACGTTCAATGGAAACTTCTACTCCTGGAGTAAACGAAGGTATGTTTTTTCTAATACTCAAACATGTATGTTATTTAAAACACTTATTGCCATGGTATATCAATGCTTTAACCACATAATTTACTCAAACAACTTTGGGCAACCATTATTTCTATACCTGTGCAACCATTATTCAAATTACTTTGGGCAACTCATATTCGTACACCTGGGCAACCATTAGTTATGTATGTTTACAACAGTGTAAGATACATAATGCCACACCAACCACACAATCAATGTAACACACGTAATGCCACACCACCAAGTACAAATTCCATCATAGCAAATCTAAGCGAATATCATGTCAGTCAAATTCATGTTTGGAAAAATATTTTAAAAAGCAAATATCATGTCACCACTTAATTTATGTAAACAAGTATGGGTAATTGTTTTAATGTATAACTGTGCAACCATTATTGAAATGACTTTGGGCAACTCATATTCGTACACCTGGGCAACTAATAGTTATGTATGTTTGCAACAGTGTAAGAAACATAATGCCACACCAACTACACAATCAATGTAACACGCATAGTGACACACCACCAAGTACACATTCCATAATAGCAAATTATTCATTATTTTCTTTTTCCACATCTTTTGCATCAAAAGCTTGGTACACTTCAAGTCATTCACCCAAAAGTCATATGCAAAGTGTTTGCTCCAACGAAGCAGGTCATCTAATAGCATTTTTACATAGTTAACAAGTCATGTAAGAAACTCTAAATTGCGGTTGCTAAGTTGCAACATACTTCTAAGCATACAGCATGTTTCTTCACCCTTTTTGCACTTTCAAAGGGAGTAAATAGGGTATAATAATTTTTCTTGGGAATACCAAGTTGTAATTATTCATATTTCAATCAATTGAATGCAGCCATGTCGAAAGGTGTTCCAATACACAACTAAAAGGGTTTATACCATGTATTTGGTAATGGCAATTATTACCCACACAACTTTTAAGTATATATACGATTACATTACTTATCAAAACTCTAACATTTAAAACCCTATATCTAAAAAAAAACTATCAACGTATTGACCATTATTTATTTAAAAATGGCAGACACACCAAATCTTAATGAATTGAAAGATGCAACTGAATCTGGTAAGCTTGGCGATGCCTTCAAGCTGCTGATAACTCATGACAAAGTAGATGAGCAAAGTTTTATCGGTCGTATAGGGGAGGAGAGTAGCCAGTTGAGGGCAGTTATTCAAAAAAAGGAGCAAACTCTAACTGAGGCAGCTTCCTCATTTACTCGTTTCAATGCTGTGGCTGCAACTGCTCAAGCTTGCCTTATGGAAATACAGATGAAGGATCGACACAAACTTGATCTGTTGGCTCAATTACTGTTGCTGTCTCGTGAAAGCATGAAGGAGAAGGATGAGTTTTTGAAGAGGATTGAAGAAGCTAAAGAGGATGACGAAGATTAGGATCTGTTGGTCATTTTCCTATGTGTTTTGATGTATGTAGATATCTCTTTTTTATTTGAATGGCAACCATGTGGATGTAAAATATTTCTATGAATGCAAACAACTCATAAGCAGTCGTTTATGTTTTCAGTATTAATCGTGTATTAGCTTTAAGAATTAAACAGCAACATACTACTAAAAGTATAGAGTCTAAAAGTTGGTCATGGACTGTTAAAATGACTGTAGCCACTTATACTATGTGTTCAAAAATCCGCCATTTGTGTACTTTAGGCAACCTTGTGTACGTAGTAGCACCATTCACTGTTTCTACTTTAAACACAACGAGCATATAATCTTGTGAACAACTGACAACACCATGTATGGCATGTACTTTGTGCAACCTGACCCGATGTAATTTGAGCAATTGGTTAGCGTTTCTGGGCAACCAGTTTGTGTGGCACAAATTACAACACTATTTATGGGCAACCAGTTTCTGTGGCTCAAATTATAACACTATTTAGGGACCCGACTATTTATCTAGGATTGTTATGCATACAACATTAGTTTGTTTACTCATCAATTTGTACAATATTAATAGTACCTTATACTTCTTGCACCATATTTTGGTAAATCCATGGAGTCAAAATTACCAATTTACGAACAACTGAAACACCAGAAGGGTGCGAGGCAAATGAATCGGGTGCTCTATGATCTGTTTCACAGAGAGAGAGGCTAAAATAGGTGATGATAAAGACTATGGGAAAATGATCCATGAAATACAGGTCCGTGTTGAGCACAGGCATGTGATTATACTGGAACTTCAAAATCTGGGTTACTATAGGGACTTTTTTGCACCTCTAGAGTCACTCATCTTGGCGGAAGGTGATGATTTTGATGAAATTCATTTTTTGATTCAAAGGCGCAGTACAAGTATCAGACGTACCGCTGAGAATTCAATGATCATGAAGAACATAAGGAATTACATATGAATCTTAGTTAACTAAACCTTTGTTGAACTGTTTTTTTTTTTTTTTTTTTTTTTTCTTGTTAATGTTTTTGTATGTTTTTTTTTATTATTATTAGTTTTTGTAATTTATGTTTTATTTAAGTTATGGCATCCATAGTTAATGTTGGTGGTGGGTCATGTTTTCATGTATCGAACAAGTTGTTTACTTGTGGCATTAACCGTTTGTCAGTTGTTTAATCGTATGGAAATTAAATGTGGTTTGGGAGTATTGTATTTCCAGTTTCATAAGGGCATTAACATTGGAATTTCCATGAAGCATTAAAGTAACAAATGTAACATTAACCCGTGCATATTAACACAACTAGAGTACATCGACACATTTATTCACTTAAATATAAATTATTATTTTTATTTATGCTAAGGTTAAGTACCAAATAAAAAATGAATCCGGCCAAGATATGTAGAAGTCGACTTGATACATAAATGGACTTCATTCAACAGATAAAAAAACTTTGTTGTTACTTTTAATGTAATACTCCAACATAGGGTTTTTTTTAATTTGATACTGACAAAGCCATGTTTTTGTGGTCTATAACGCCAATTTGTGAACCATCTTACGGGTAACCAATATTTACAAATGTAAATCAATAATGTATGTATTATAATAATTTAAAGTAGATTCGTGTGTCTGGGATATGTACATACATGAAAGGCATGAAAGTTATGGGAAATTTACATCTATTTGGATATGGGTCCCAACCATATTGGGGTTTATTTGTGTTGGGCAACCTAATATTGGACTTTGGGCAATAATATTTCGTTTGGGCTACTAACTATATGTTGTTATGTACGTCTATTCACCATTTACAGTTGTACTTTGGGCAACTTTTTATTGTTTATATAACTCTTCACCATTTACAACAGAACCAGCAAAACCCAGAAAAAAAACATACCCAAAATCCAAACCCAACCAAACACAGAAATAAAACTAGGATTTGTTTATAAGCAAATGGATTCTTGTAAATCCGATAAGTTCAAGGTGTTTATGCGGTATGAACAGGCTTTGATTCCCGTTTTACTTCCAACTAACATTAACTTTGCCAAGCTTGCCAAGTATGTGTCGAAAAAGTTTAACTTGAACGATGCAGTAGCAATCATTTTATCGTACAACATTAGTGAAACCAAAACAACCCTACTTAACGACGACGATGTCGAAGTTTTCAAATTTGGAAACACCGTTTCATGTGCATACATTAGTCGTCGACCACTCTCCCCATATCCCTGTAGTCAATTTACTCCAAAAGACCCAATTGCTACTCACTAATATTAACTGTATGCCACTCCCACCACACTCACCCACTGTTGACTATAACATCAAAAAAGGTGGTGTAAAGGTTAATGATCTGTTTGACGATAAGGATACTTGCATCTATGAGATCAGTGTAAAATGTTTAAAAGAAGGGTATCAATTTTGTGTTGTCAGATCGAACCCGACACGATACAATGTGAAGTGTACCCAACCAGAATGTACGTGGCACATATACAGTCGTCGAGTTGGGGATACTAGTGTATTTAAAGTCACATCAGTAAACGACACCCATTTATGTTCGAAAATCGTATTCAATCCAAATCACCGAAATGCATATGCAAAAACATTGGCTAGAATAATATCCCTAAAGCTCGCAGATCCGACAAGAGTGTATAGGCCAAAGGACATTGTACATGATCTGAATTTGGATATGAATATTGACGTTTCATACAAACGAGCTTGGAGAGGCAGGCATTTGGCACTAGAATCAAATCAGGGATGCCCAAGGGCATCATTTGAGCAGCTGCCATTATATTGTCATAACCTAAAGCTGGCAAACAGGGACACAGTTACACACATAGAGACCGACGATGCCAGACGTTTTAAGAACCTATTTATCGGATTTGGTGTTGCGGTAAGCGTGTTATTATCCTTTTTATCTTGTTTGGTTAGTTGGAAATCAAATTTCTTATTAAGGGTTTGTTATAAATTACTTACTTTTAAAATCATGCAATACATTACTATAAAACAAAGTATAATTAAATAAGGAAAACCCATAGTTAATGAAAAACACAACATTATTCTAAATAAGCAGTAGGAATTATGCATAGCATACGTTATACACCATAGTCATATTCCATATTCATAGTCATACAGGAACATGTAGCTCCATACACAGGTACATAAGGTTCAACATACATACTTGTTTATAAACCGTTTTATTATATACTACATACCAATTCATAAAATTAAACCATTTTACTTAATTGGTTATGACAGCATATAGCAAAAATCAACAAATCCATCTTACGTGCATACGGCACCTGCCATGTCAAACAACAACCAAATACATTCGTATTAGCTTAACAATAAACTAAATGCATATCAAATTGAATAAAGGTTTTCAATTTGATGTACCATTGTATTTGTTAGATTGACAGATTAAGAGTTTCCTGTGCTATCTACGGCCTCTTATCATAATTGATGCGGCACATCTAAAAGGGCTATACCAAGGAACAAATATGGTTGCTTTCGGAATGGACGGAAACAATCAGATTCTACCGATTGCTACCGGTGTTGCTGAAGGCGAGAGTGCTGAATCATGGACCTGGTTTATGACGAAACTCAAAGAATGCATTGGGGACGTTCCTAATTTGGCAATCATATCTGACAGACATTATGGAATTACCGCTGCATGTAACGCTGTATTCCCGAATGCATTTCATGGCTATTGTTGTCGCCATTTGATGTTAAATACAAAGATGCACAACGAGACACTGAAATGTTTATACTGGAAGACATGCAAAGCATACACAACGGATGCTTTTCAAAAGCTAATGTCGGATATACGTTCGGCAAGACCGCATGCTTACAAAAAACTTGTTGAAGCAGGGGTCGAGAAATGGTCAAGGGCACATTGTCCTAGGCAGAGATACAATTACTTAACTTCAAACAGTGTTGAATCCATAAATGCTTTGACAAAGCTTGTGCGCCACTGCCCAATCACGGCGCTGATTGAATGGTTCAGAGCTCTGCTTCAGAACTGGTATTACCACCGCTGGGCAAAACACGCAGGTAATAAATGATCCAATTTGTTATTAAGTTTACTGTCGAATTATGAGGTACTAGTGGTTAATAATCATAATTTATTTTCTACTGTTAGATGCCCCGGATGACGATCTTTCTGAATGGGTGACTGCGAAAGTCAATGCCAGAATGGCCAAAAGTGCTAGCTGGAAGGTTATGGGGATTGAGAAGGACAGAGTGTATGAAGTAAGCGACACGAAGAAACGTCATATTGTTGACTTGGAACAGGGGCATTGCACTTGTCGGCAATGGCAGATTTCAGGCTTACCGTGTGGACATGTCTGTGCTGTGGGTAGATTTGCTAGCCTTACTAGTGTCAAGAAACTGGCTAAAGCTTGGTTTTATAATACTACACTTAAAGGAACATACAAAGACATCATTTATCCTTTAAAAGACGTGACAGAGTGGGACACTCCAGACGACATCTAATGCGTGGGAATTGCACCAGGCTTTACCTCTCGAGGGATCTCGAGAAGCTTACAACCCCCACCAGGCAGTGTACCTGATCGTTGTAGTATAGTATAGTGACAAGTACCAGGGGATTGATCGTTCAACTTAGGAATAGTGTCGCTAGGATTAGAAAACCTAAAGACTAGGTCTAGAGATGAGGGATGATTCTTTTTGTATTTTTATGTTTTTATAAAAACAAGTAAAATCTCGGTTTTTGAAGGAGTGGGCGGAATTAGTTGGTATTCAACTAACCTAATAACTAAGATGCAATCAAAATAAAATAACAAAAATGAAAATAAACTAAATAAAGATAGAGGTGTGAGCAATATATGGGAGAATTTTGTTTACTTAGATTTCACTACTCCCTAGATATCTTTTACAGGTTAATTACTTATTACAGTTGCGTGGATGACAGATTGTATTCCTTAATACCATTCATGGGGTGGCATACTTACTTCCCCAATCCTATAAGCTCCTACTTCACTCCTATGTCGAGCCGGCTAAGAAGCTCCTAACATGGGATCACTAGAATTCGCTCATGCATTAAATACAATCATAAAAACCTAGTACACATTAGTTCATGTTTCTTAAGACGTTCAAGCAAGTTACACAATGGAGATCTGCCAGTTTTCTTAAGCCTAACATTGAAATCATTCATCCATTACAACTATAAACAAGCAATCAACCTATAATTAACATCTAGGTTTCATTACATCTAAGCAAACACATAAAAGATCTAGCCTAGCATGTTAAAATCAAGACAAGCATAAGATATATTCAAACAACACATAGACATATTGAATGAATTGAAAGAGGACTTATCTTAATTGAACATGAAAGGTTTCAAGGGGTGAAAACCCTTGAAAATACTGTTACAAACGACCTAGGGTTTATTAGGTTCGACCCTAGTATTCTCCACACAAGTTCCTCTCTTAATGAATGAAAAATAGAAAAGTATATATAGATTTTGTGAGGTGACGGCGTCAAGAGTAAATGTCTGACGCCGTCATCTCGCCGCCAAATAAATTCTCGGACTGCCTAGATCTGGGTTTGACGCCATCACGTGTATTCCAATTGCAGGCCGTCACCAAAATAACTCTTGACGCCCTTCATCTGACGCCTTCAGGTTTTCTCTGGGTCGTCATGGATTTTACTCCTGACGCCGTCACAATTTCCTTCTTTACGCCGTCAGGTACTGTTCTCAGCATGGAAAATTAAATCTTTGCCGTTTTCTTCACTTTTATGCTCCAAAAACGTCCAAAATGCTTCCTTTTCCATAATTCACTCCCAAAGTACCTAAAACCACAAAAGAAACGATTTAGGGCAATATTTGATCAAATAAATTCAATTCCAGGCTTAAATGACCCCCTAAAAATGGTTCATTTTTCGCCTCATCATATACCCTTACACTTGAGATTTGCTTGTCCTCAAGCAAATGCGCTTTTATTCTAGTCAAAATACAAGTTAGGGGTCATTTAACACTAATATAAAAGTAATTACAACAAATAATCGTTCCACTAAAGACCAAAGACAAGCACGGAGGTCATACACTAGCACCTCACAAATAGTGTTTAGATACTCACATCTCTCGGGTGTAATAAAGTAATATCACAATATGGAAATGGAAAACATCTCTCACTACCTGTCATAGCAAAATAGATTACCATAGGCGTAAGCACCTAGGATAAACTATCAAAGAGGTATTTTTAAAAGGTTGTAACGTTAGGTGTAGGGATATGGAAAACACGGTTTTGTTGGATATAGGCAGTCTTTATTGGTGGCGAGTTAATAATCTTGGTTAATTACATGTACAATATGGCGTTGCTAAGCCAAGACTAGACTCGACTTAAGCTAATAAATCAAAAATAACAAAAACATAAAATGAACATAGAATGAAAAGGGATGGTAGTGAAAAGGGATGGTAGTCCGTTTTTTTTTTTTTTTTTTTTTTTTTTTTTTTTTTTTTTGCATACCCTCTTACCTCACCATCCAAAATAATACATCATAGGGAATGAATATTCCCCTTACACTTGAATTTTTACATACTTTACAAAAAACTAATCTAATGACTCGAATTAAGAAAATCAAAACACTTGGAGTACTTTTAAGATTAACGTACATATGGGGGTAATAAATGATGTTCTTCCCCATTACTCCATAAAATAAGTACTTTACCCATGAGTCCCAATCGTCCCAAAACAATATGTACAAGGATATGACTCGACTTAGCAACCATGTAATCAATTAGATAATTAACTAAGGGTTTAACAAATAACAATAATGCACTAAAGATGAGTGCATACACGGAAGGCTAAGGCGATTTGGGTGTACAATTAAGTGTGGTGTAACAAATTCTTCTTTTAAGTAATATGCTTAAAGTTCGAAACGAAAAGATATGCTCGGAGGGGTGTACTAGGGGTTTCGTGTACTAAAAATGAGTACAACGCTAATGATGTGGGAGAAATTAATTGACTTAACTAGCCAAGTAATATGACTTAAATGGTCAAGTAATTATGATACGGGTATAACACAAGGGTGATCCTAATGCCTATTATCATGTAGTAAATCCTACTACACGAATGTAGTCTCACTAGCGGTCTCGGGATGCATCACTAACGCAAGTTCTAGAATCTAAATGTTACCGGTACACTCATAAGCACTAATAGTAAATGCTTTTCCTATCAAATCTAAAGGCGAACTTCACATATTTGGGTGGAAAATTTTTCTGAATAGTACGGTTTTGTGCTAGTCATACAATCTCCTATCCATGAGACGCTTGCTATGGCTAAAGTTTCACTCCTAAATGTTGTAAAAAATTTTAAATTTGGCGCTAAAATTGCACTAACAAGTATTTCTCATAGTTTTATTACACATCTACTATCAAACAAACAAACTCAAGCGAAAGTGTATCTGTAAGGTATCATCATTTTACCCTCCCCTTACACTTAGGATGAACATTGTCCCCAATGTTCAAGTAAAGAATGTAAAAGTGAAATAAGTAAAAAGAATGAAATCAAATACTCCCCTGATTCACTCGGTATGGATAATAAGGTGGCTAGGTTAGATCTTCCTCCAAGAAAATGAACAATCAAAGCTTCCCTTCCAGAATATAAATCATCTTCTTGTCATACATAACCTGTAAAACCTTAGAAAACAGACAAGGCAACCTTGCGTAAAATCGGCGGCAATCTATATATGCTAACAAATCCTAGAAAACAAAATAAGATATAATGCTTGTGGAATGATGTTTGCAGATTTCCTGGAGATTATAAAACTAAAGATTTAACAAAAACTTTAAGACTCCATTAAAAAAAACAAAAATGGTAAAATTTCCAGAATTTTACACGTGACGCCGTCAAGAGTAAACTCGTGACGCCATCAGAAGTGACCTGCAGAAATTCTTATGTTAAGTTTCCAGAAAATTTCTGGAAAAACTTCGTCCTACTTCCTGGAAAATCCTGCAAAACATCATTATGATTCGATACAAGCATTTGACTCTAACAAATACGAATATACATGTTCACTTAATATTGTGGAGAATCATGATCGGTTTTTTTGTTTCTTAAAAACATATTTGGGGTTTCCCCTTACACTTATCTTTTGCGAAATACCTTTGGATGAAGTTAAGACTAAGCCAAACAACAAAGTAAAGTATTTTCATCATTTTAGTTTTGAAACATGATCTACCAACAATAAAAATAAAGCATGCATACGGAAGCAAATAACAATCAAACAAAATAAAAATCACACAAAACATGGGTTGCCTCCCAAGAAGAGCTTTTCTTTATTTACGAGTCTTGTAGCTAGACTCAAGGTCATGGGTTACTACGTGATATGGGTGAGTTCCTCATTGAGGACATCTTTGGGATCGAACTTAGGTTTTAACTTCCTATCGGTTTTCTTAGTACGGTATGACCTTTCAAACTTTTCTCCATCCGGATCATACAAAATCATCTTCATATGCCATGATCCGTCACCTTCCTTAGGTGGCTTATCCCACCTCCATTTATACTTATCCCCCTCTCTCTTCTACTTGTTCATCTCTATATTAATAGGCATTACACTTAAGAACTCAATCATTTTTCTAAAGACTAAGGGGTCCTCAAAAGGGTCTAGCTCTTCATCTCTAGCTATGAGTTGTTCCACCGAATGTGTCTTATCGATGAAATCCTTTTCTAGATAGAATGGGCGTTGAGGTCCTATAAAGTTCCTTTCTATCCAAGGTCCATATCTAGATGGTCTCCTATTCATCTCTACCCAATGTGGTGTCGGTTCATACTCAAAATCGTAGCTATGTTTCTTAACATCATATACCGACCAAGTATCGCCCTCACCTACCGCTATCTTAGACTCTTTACAATCTATCATGGCGCTAGCGGTAGCTTAAAATCCTCTTCCAACTAACAATGAGCATGTAGTGTCACTAACCATGTCTAGGACGTGAAAATCCGCTAAGATAGTTAACTTCCCTACGTGAACAACTACATCCTTAATCATCCCAACCGGGTGGGCAATACTCCCATCCGCTAGAGCAATTAATACCTCCGTCTCCTCTAACTTTCCTAGCTTGAGAGTGGTGAAAAGGGATAAGGGAATCAAGTTGAGGCTTGACCCTAAATCGGCTAGTGTGTCGAAAGCTTCGGATCTTCCTATCTTACAAGGCAAAAAAAATATACCCGGATCATCAAGCTTTTTAGGCAACTTGTTTTGAACGAAGGCGGTCCCATTTTTACCTAGTTTAAACTTCTCATACTTTTCTAGGAGGGCACTATAGTAGGGAGCACGGGCTAAGACATCAATAACGGGGCGTTCAAGGTGAAGCTCCTTGAATTCATCGTCAAGGTCTTGCGTAGGAGGTGTTTCAACTATGCTTTTGACCGGTTTTACATCGGGTGTTTTATTTGATTGGTCCTTTTGAAGAATTTGGTTTTGCTTGAAACACGTGCTCGTTGATTTAACAAAGTAGTATTGCGGACAAGAAGTGGGTGACGAAACTGATGATATGGAATTAACGTTTAGTTTCGGGTTCTTGACCGTGTCGCTCGGGAGTGCTCCCATTTCTTGGTCACTGAGAACTTTCAACAATGTGTCAATTTTGGTGGTCATCTCGCTTTGTTTTTGTTTGAAATCGGCTTCAAACTTAGATATGCGAGCTTCTTGAGATGCCATAAACTTGGACATCAATCCTTCAAGATTGTTGGTACTACCATAGTTGTTAGAAGGATTGTTGTTGAAAGTACGGTTGGAGGGTGGACCGTTTGGTTGGTAACGATTAGGCGGATTGGAAGAATTGGCTTGATTTTGTTTCCACCTAAGGTTTGGGTGATTTTTCCAAGAAGGGTTGTAGGAATCACCATACGGGTTTGGCTCAGGTTTGAAAGTGTACCACTTATCTCCCGCTTCGTCGGTACGCGAGGATGCGTAGTCCGCAAAAGCTATTCCGGGGAGTTCCACACAATCACGAGTGTCATGGGGACCACTACATAATTCGCATGAAGAAGTGATTTTGTTCACTTGGCTTGAAGGCTTAGGAGCTTCGTAAGATTTCATGAGAAACTTGACTTGGTCCTCAAGTTCCATGATCCTACGGTCGGGAGTGCTAGAATTGTTCGAAGGCAAAGATATTGCCTTGACCGTTTTGTTCAAATCACGGGGATCATTCCAACTTTCGTTGTCATAGAGAGCAAGATCTTCTATGAGTTCCCATGATTGTTCCGCACTTAGATCACGTAGCTTGCCACCGGCCGATTGGTCAATGGCTCGCCTTGTGGAGAGATCGATATGGTCATAGAAGATTTGGACTTGGAGCCAAAGATCTATGCCATGATGAGGGACTTTTTGGAGTAAGTCCTTGAATCGAGTCCATGCTTCATATAGAGTTTCTCCTTGACGTTGTTGGAACATCAAGATATCATTTCTAAGCTTGGTAGTTCTCCCCGGTGGGAAAAATTGAGCAAGGAAACGAGTGGTGAGATCATCCCATGAGGTGATGGATCCCGCGGGTAAACGCTCAAGCCATTGACTAGCTTGATCACGTAGAGAGAATTGAAATAGGCGTAATCGGGTCGACTCTCTAGTTGTAGCATCAAGGTCTATAGAATCTACGATTTTAAGGAAGTCCTTGAGATGTTGATTTGGATCTTCGGAACGAAGTCCATGGAATGCACATCCGCTTTGCACCAACCGGATGGTGTCGGATCGCAAGGGAGACACATTGGCTCCTTGGGTGAGCTCAATGGTGTTTCGATAGCCTTGGTGGCTAGGTCGGGAATACTCTCCTAGGGTTCGGGGCCTAAGAGGTTGGTTAGCTAGTGGTGGGTTTTGTGGGTGGTCTTGTTGTGGTGGGTTGATGGGTTCAAAGATGTTACCATCTTCCATGATGTCGGATGGCAAAGAGTTACGAACAAAAACACGAAGAAATAAGATAGACTAAAGAAAACCTAAAAATAAAAATAAAATCTTACTAGAAAGGAATCTAGCAAGTAGACCTAATAAAAAGAGATCCTAACCTAGACAATAACTATTCCCCAGGTTGCGGCACCAAAAACTTGATGCGTGGGAATTCCACCAGGCTTTACCCATCGAGGGATCTCGAGAAGCTTACAACCCCTACCAGGCAGTGTACCTGATCGTTGTAGTATAGTATAGTGACAAGTACCGGGGGATTGATCGTTCAACTTGGGAATAGTGTCGCTAGGATTAGAAAACCTAAAGACTAGGTCTAGAGATGAGGGATGATTCTTTTTGTATTTTTATGTTTTTATAAAAACAAGTAAAATCTCGGGTTTTGAAGGAGTGGGCGGAATTAGTTGGTATTCAACTAACCCAATAACTAAGATGCAATCAAAATAAAATAACAAAAATGAAAATAAACTAAATTAAGATAGAGGTGTGAGCAATATATGGGAGAATTGTGTTTACTTAGATTTCACTACTCCCTAGATATCTTTTACAGGTTAATTACTTGTTATAGTTGCGTGGATGACAGATTGTATTCCTTAATACCATTCATGGGGTGGCGTACTTACTTCCCCAATCCTATAAGCTCCTACTTCACTCCTATGTCGAGCCGGCTAAGAAGCTCCTAACATGGGATCACTAGAATTCGCTCATGCGTTAAATACAATCGTAAAAACCTAGTACACATCGGTTCATGTTTCTTAAGACGTTCAAGCAAGTTACACAATGGAGATCTGCCAGTTTTCTTAAGCCTAACATTGAAATCATTCATCCATTACAACTATAAACAAGCAATCAACCTATAATTAACATCTAGGTTTCATTACATCTAAGCAAGCACATAAAAGATCTAGCCTAGCATGTTAAAATCAAGACAAGCATAAGATATATTCAAACAACACATAGACATATTGAATGAATTGAAAGAGGACTTATCTTAATTGAACATGAAAGGTTTCAAGGGGTGAAAACCCTTGAAAATACTGTTACAAACGACCTAGGGTTTATTAGGTTCGACCCTAGTATTCTCCACACAAGTTCCTCCCTTAATGAATGAAAAATAGAAAAGTATATATAGATTTTGTGAGGTGACGGCGTCAAGAGTAAATGTCTGACGCCGTCATCTCGCCGCCAAATAAATTCTCGGACTGCCTAGATCTGGGTTTGACGCCGTCACGTGTATTCCAATTGCAGGCCGTCACCAAAATAACTCTTGACGCCCTTCATCTGACGCCTTCAGGTTTTCTTTGGGTCGTCATGGATTTTACTCCTGACGCCGTCACAATTTCCTTCTTGACGTCGTCAGGTACTGTTCTCAGCATGGAAAATTAAGTCTTTGCCGTTTTCTACACTTTTATGCTCCAAAAACGTCCAAAATGCTTCCTTTTCCAGAATTCACTCCCAAAGTACCTAAAATCACAAAAGGAACGATTTAGGGCAATATTTGATCAAATAAATTCAATTCCGGGCTTAAATGACCCCCTAAAAATGGTTCATTTTTCGCCTCATCAACATCGATCATGTATCCCCCCCCCCCTCTTGCATCAAAGCGGCCAGCAGGTCGACCAAAAAAAAAGAAACAAAATTCCATCTCAAGGAGAGGTGCCTACAAGGAAGTCTTGTGGAAGGTGTGGAGGAGCAGGACATAACCGCCTTACGTGTAATGCAATCATGGTGAAAGTGAAGGTTGACATTCGAACTATTATGACAAAAGTAAATTGTTGTGTTTTTTTTTTTTTCCATCTAATGTCTTTTTTTATTTTCACAGAAGGTCTGCTCCAAAAAGGCGGTTACCAAAGCTCCAGCAGGTCCTAATAAAAAGGCTCGTGTGGTGGAGGGCTCATCTAATGAGAATAATTGCAATGCGTCAGAGGTACCCAACTCATGTCAAGCAGAGGAACAGCCGAACTCATCCCAGCCGGAGATTACTTTCCTATCAGATTTCGGTACTCCAGCTGACTTCTTACAGTAAAGTCCTTTTGTCTTTGATCGGTGTGCTAGCATAACAGACACTAAATTTAAATGCATGCACTCACTTCCTAGTTGGTACTATGTATTGTTTAAGTAAGAATAAAATGCGTGGGACGTGCCGTGTGTAATAAACATCAGTACTAAACTATGTAATAAAGTGTGTGTTTGTGCTCTTAAGGTATAATTCAAGCAATTGTGTTACTAGAAATGATTGCGTAAAAGAAATTATGAATGCAAGTGAACAAACTTACCAATCACCAATCACTGATATGTCACTTCAACCATTTTGGCTTGACCATTTATCACCGCCCGCCGGTATGATTTGACAACTTGATAGCTGCTTTCATCATTCGAAGCAGATCCATCACGTTGTTCCTTATGTTTCTTTACACCCTTAACTATCTTTAATTCTATGACATCATCTTCATACAACTCGCTTTACCTTTACCGTTACCGTTTGCACTATCACCTTGTATACCAACCTTGGACAACAAGATAGCATCCCCTGGTTCACCACCTCCATTTCCGGTACCATTTGCATTGACATTTATCTCACCATCACTGTTCCTGATAACAAGACGTTTAGTATTCATCCTTCTTTTGAATGGAGTCGCACAACAGCAACGATGGCCAGCGTCCTCCTCTTGCCAAAGCATGTTTTTGAAATAATACTTTGACAATGGCTGTTGTTGGTGCGCAATAAACAAGTTTATGGAACCATGGGTGACAGCGTGAAAAAAAAATCTACGGACGTCATTATCAGTATGTAGTAAAGTTAAGCCATTCTCAAATGACAGTTTTGGTTTACAATAAAACAAAGCCAATTTATCACCTTCAATGTCCTTCATAACACGATCAAGTGCCCTTGTGAAAGTACCATTGTGTGTGCTATAACACACAATGTGGCAAACACACCCATCAACATAACGCAGAGGATTATAAGCAAATTTCCCATGTGCGTGTACTTTAAAGTCCACTTCTTTCTTCATTTTTTTCTTGATTTTCATATAATTAAACATGAGTATCGATTAAGTATACCTACGCAACACAAAAGTAACTACACGGAAAAAAAATAATAATTAAAAAAAAATTAACAACCAAAAACCAGAAAACAAAATATCATGAATACAGAAAAAAAAATGATTAATAATGCAAAGTAAATTAAATAAATGAAACATCATATGTATATGAATAAAAAAAAAGGGGAATAATTTAGTTATGGGAAAGTACCACATACCTAGTTGATGTCAATTAAATATGATAAGGACAACAATTTGTTTTTTTTTTTTTTTATGTTGGAATCTTTGAGTGACAGTGACTTAGGGTTTCACCTAATTTGGGGATATGGTAATTTGGAAGAACCAGGTTTATGTGGTGTGGGACAGTGGGGATACAAGACGTTTTCAAAAAGACCACTTTTGGCCCTTTAAGTAGTAATAAAAAAAGACCATTCAGGTGTTTCTTTTTTTTTTCCTTTTTTTTCTTTTTTTTTTTTCAAAAATTGGATACATTAAGTTAAAATACCCTGCACGTGCAAACTTTACTTTGTCCTTTTATATACATATACCCCATTACATACAACTTTACCAAATATCCCTAATTGTATCAAACCTTGAAACCCTAAAATATGAATAACCGAAATAGAGCGATACGACGGGTAATTGATGGCAAAACCGAATTCTCTTGTCACTGTGGTGTTCGACTAACAGTTTTGACTGCAACTACAAGGGAAAATCCTGGTAAATGATTTGTAAAATGCGCAGTTTGTCGAGTTTATGAGTTTTTAGATGATGATCTCCCAAGTGAATACTATTAAGAATTGTTGTTTCGATTATTACAAAACGAGAGACGAAGGAACAATACTGTCAACTATCAGCAGGTGATTGATGCTATTGCTTTGGACAAGTCAATCATGGAAGAAGAGCTTAATGATATGAAGTCAAAGTTTAAGTTGTATGAGCGGTTGGTTTTCATTTTGTTTGTATCGTTTGCAGTTGTTTGTCTTGGGTTTGGGTTGTTAATAGGCAAGTAATGTAGTGCCATGGGCTAGTGATACTTGCTTAAGCTGCTTTCAGTTGTAAGTTTATCCCGTCTGCAAAACTAGTGTTTCAAATAAATTTGTTGATCTATCAATTGGCCGTTGGTTGTGGATGTATGTTGATGCAATGTCAATTAGTAATGCTTAAGCACATATCTTGTCTAGGCATACACGTATAAATGGTCACTCAATTTTCCAAGACTGCTAACCATATTAATCACATTGCAGACATGCAAACACATCTTCAACATTTGAAATCCTCTTGTCCAATTCTTCAAAGTTAGTTAACAATGTATCTTTGCCATCAAAAGCACCCAAGATATTGAAAAACTCTGCATACGCAATTTTCCACGACTGCTAACCATATTAATCAGTTGCTGCAAATAAGTATATGGCCAAACAGGTATATAGGTAAAACAACATAACAGATAATATAATTCTTGTATCAATTTTTTTTTTTTTGTTTTATGTTTTTTTTTCTTTTTATATTTTTATAAACAGTAAATAGTCTTAACATACAAACACACTCAAACGGTTGATTCGGCAAAGGGGGATTGTAAAAACTCTGCATACGCAACCATTTTAATCCGATTAAAATGACTATAATCCCGTTTTTTAGCTCCTGACAATTTTTTTGATTATTATTCCAAATCAAGTACATTTGGTAGTACTGGTCTGACTCTGCTGCGTGTACAGGTGGAGGGGTCATAAGATTTGGGCATCCTTTTTTGGGGATGTGTACAAATTGGGCGCCAAAAACATAGAAAAACACCCGCCAAAACTACTGGTTGCCCTAAAAAGAGTAACAAATGTTTTGATCCAAAAACGCACTATTATGTGCTCCAAAAAAAGTAAGTGTGGTTAAGATAAAAAAAAAAAGAATACAAACAATTCACAATGAAATGCATTTTAAGTTGAATACAAACCACTAAGATTGGTATGAACACACACCAAACATACAACCCAATACATTTGCAGACCAACTGAACTTAACAAAGGATACATCCACTTTTTTGGTTTCTTCTCTTTTTTTTTTTGAACATTTTGTTAGCATTCATAATGGGTACCAAAAAAATTAAACACGTGTTCAACAAAAAAATAGAAGGATGGATCCCTAAAGATTATATCAGTGCGTACGGTTTAGTTAGAAGCTTGCGAAACAAAAGGTTTTCGAACCCCGAAGAGCGGTTTCAAGTACTTTACAACAACCCTAGAATGCAACCTACCGTCCCTTAGGAACCATTTACATGTTTTTGTAACACCTCCAACGACCCGCTGGTTGTGTAGAAATCCAAAATATCTCGCCATCTTTTGCCTTCTGAAAGGTGTAGTTCGCGAGCCAAAATAGAAATTCCTGGATGTCCTCTTCTTTGAAACACGTCGACACGTCGTACGATGCACACTAGTCCCTTCATGTTGAAGGAATTGAGACCCACCTTCATCCAAATCAACCTCACTTGCAAAACAGTCATTAGCAACACTTGGCAATTTCGAACAATGATTGCTGCATACATCATTTACCCACTCACCCGGAGACGAAGTAGACCAACCAACATCCATCGTTGGAAGATCAACTCCAGGGATACCAGGCATGTAATCTTCATCCGAAAAATAAAAATCATCATCAATATAATCAGAATGCAAAAATTCTTTGTAAAGATTCTTACATTGAAATTGTCTTCCTTTGGTTCGAGGAGGAGACAGAGGTGATCTTAGAGGAGGGGTTGAAAGTGCTTCGTTCTCCCATGCAACAAGACCAGGATGCGAGTTAGACATAGCAACTAGCAAAGCATTGTCATGTTTTGCTAGATTTGCTTGTATTTTGACATCAGCAGGATCAAAAGTCATATTTGTATAATAGTACTGTGAAAGGTTTTGAGGAAAATGGGAAACATACAAATCAATCAAACTTAGTGAATCCGCCAAATCATACATCTTTCCCATATCATTGTCACCTTCAACTAACATCAAGCCTTGTTGTATAGAAAGTCTTGGAGAACAAAAATAAACTTGTCGAATATCTTGTACAAGTTTATCTCGTAACATGTCAAGCAGGGCCTCATAGTTCATCCTCTTGGACTTACAAACATTCACTGTCATTATTTTGCCATTTTCATACTTTAAACTAGGAAAAGTGATGAAACAACCATCGTAGTGAATATCAAACAGAACATATCCCGTATCATATTTGAGGAGGGACCTGTCCACAAGAAACATAAACGTTTTTTGAAACCCAATAATGAAGCAACCAAATAATCATTTTACTATACAAAATAAAGAAATGCATACTTTTGATTTGTGTCATCCGATTTATCATGGGGGTTTGCAGGAACTTTCTTTGGATGACATGGATGAGAGTAAGCCATGATGATACAACAAGTACTAATGTATGTGTGTAGGATTTCCTATTATAGACTATATTCTATTACTTTATTATAACTAACATATGGGAGACATTTTAGTTTAATAGGGTCAAGTTACAAATAGTCAAAAAGTTTGTATTCAATTACTATTCGATAGGTACTGCTGGTTGTTTAGTAACTTGATGTGTAAATTATTTTTTTTCCTTCATTTTTTTTATTGTTGTGTGAATCTAGAGTTATGTGTATGAATGACTATATTCTATAACATTATTATAACTAACATATGGGAGACATTTTAGTTTAATAGGGTCAAGTTACAAATAGTAAATAAGTTTTTATTCACTACCTATTGGATAGGTATTGCTGGTTGTTTAGTAACTTGAAGTGCAAACTTTTTTTTTTCCTGCATTTTTTTTTGTTTAGTGTTGTGTGAATCCATAGTTATGTGTATGCATATTATGTGTATGATGACAATGATTTATAATATAATGTTGTAAACTAATATGAGATGGTAAATAATATTCATAAGAAAAAGTTTAAAATACAAGGAGACATAACATGAAGTAAAAAAAAAACTAGCAGTTACAGAGGGTAATATCTGTGATTGTAATAAAACCGGACCATCTTTTCACGATACGCTAAGGCAACGTCAACGGGGTCATCAACATGCAAAGATATACCATGTGACAAACGATATAGAAATATACACACCCAAACACCACAATCACCAAATATACCACATTGTTTTGGAACTTTCTCCTCGAGCCTAAACGTAATGTTATATTGAGACGAATCCATTCCTTTCTTCTCGAAAACATCGGCACGCTGTAGAACTAGTGGAAGTCGATCATGTATATCAGTGTACAATGTTATTATACATAGAGGGCCAATCTTATCTGATATTTTGTAAATATTGATGCTAAAGATTAACCATTTACTAGCAATGTGTGCCATAAACAGTTGATTGTTTTTTGCTTGTTTCGTGTATATATATTTTTTTCAGATACTTTGTTCAGGATATTTGTGACGCAATTCATGATCTACATGGTTTCATTTATTCATATGAACTTTTGTAACACTACAGTAAAGTGGTTAAAAAACAGAGTATAACATAAACTTGCTTGCTTTGATTATAAAATTAAAAACAAGTACATCGAACAGAAGAGGTACATAGATGATAACACAAAACGCAAAAGACAATAGTGACAGAATTTAAGAGCAAGCACATCGCAGGTCAGGAATTGTGGTTCAGTTGATCTTCTTCATTTTTGCAAGAAATGAGATTGTTTTGAGGACTTTTATTTGAGTTTCACTGATGCATCACATCAGAATCCTATTCTTTTCCAGCTCCTCATCTTGAATCTCAACCAGCAACTCTAAAGCCTGCGTAGTGAGAGTGGACCCAACAACAGTCTGGAGCTGTTTGATCTGCTCGCCCCTTTCCTTGCAACGGCGGGCAAGGTCTACAACCTCCACATGTAGTGACTTTATGAGCTTAAAGTCACTCTCAATGTTTAGTTTAAACATTGAGGTTAGCAGATCTTTCAAAAGGTTTTGTTGATCCATAGATATTGCAAGTTAATGCTTGTGTGTGTGTAAATGTGAGTTATATGAAATTGTAGTCGTATATGGAACATTTATATATAGAGCGGGATGACATTTAGATTTGAATTAAGTCAAAATGAATAAACTTCTATAGTCAATTGGTGAACAGTGGGGTCTTGTCAAGTTTTGTGTGTGGCAAGTAAGGCAAATAATATTAATGGGGATTAGAGATATGAAATAATTTTGGACAGAAACATGTCATATCCTGTCCACTAATTGACAACACAACTTAAAAAAAGATGGGCAACTTAGGAAATAGTTTGGGCAACTAGATATGTTTGCTGGGAAAGTAAGTTGCAATACTGCCCCAATGCAAAACAAATAAAATTATGTGTAGTTACAAAGTTAATAAAATAAAGATATTATGTTATTATTTGGATCTACTACTACAGTCCATGTGTATCTTGTCAAGTTTTTGTGTGGCTGATAAAGCCAAATAGTATTAATGAGGATGAGATTTGTGAAATAATTTTGGGCAGAGACTGTCATATACTGTCCACTAATTCACAATACAATTGTAATAAAGTTGGGCAACTTGGTTAATAGTTTGGGCAACTTGTTATATTAGCTGGGAAACTTAGTTGAAATATTGGCAAATGCAAAACAAATAAAATTGTGTGTACTTACAAAGTTAATAAAATAAATAATATGTTTTTCACACAGATGTACTAATAAAGTCAATGTGTATCTTGTCAAGTTTTTGTGTGACTAGTAAGCCAAATACTATTAATGAGGATGAGATTGGTGAAATAATTTGAGCCAGAGACTGTCATATCCTGTCCAATAATCCATAAACAATTGTTAAATACTTTGGGCAACTAATAAAGTTAGCTGGGCAGCTAAGTTGAAATATTGCACAATGGTTTAAAAAGTTATGTGTACTTAAAAGGTTAATTAAATAACGTTTATGTTTTTTTACTTGATTGTACTACTACAGTCCATGGATTATTTGTATATGTCAGGGACAATTTGTTATTTTAAAAATATTATGTGTATCTTGTAGTTGTTTCAACAAATGTTTGTAAGTTTTGTTCCGGTTGGTCATTAACGACGTAACTTTATAGTATAAATGGCTCTAACTAGGATTTACGTGCCCAAATATATGTAATGTAAATTGTAAACCATTTAGTTAATAAAAGGATACAGTTGGGTATAGCATGGATCATTTTAATATGCAAATATATTAAAATAAAAATAATGACTCTTATAGTAGAAGTAAGCCATATTGTATTGATGAGGAAAGTCAAGTTGTAAAAGCAATGTCTTGTCAAGTTATTAGGCATCACATTAAGCCTAACATTTTTAATAAGGAGTACAAGTTGGGAAATGATTGTGGCAGGGCAAGTTGACCTTTACCATATCTGGACATAGAATGTGGTGCAACTATTATATGATTTCTTGGGCAACATATCCAACTATAGGGCAACTAATACGAGCAGTTTTTTTGGACAAGCTGAATATATTATATTAACTTGCAACAAATTTAAAACATAAGAATATAAAACAAGGTTCGTCAACACCGCAAATTGGATACAGAAACAGCAAACATAGTTTGTGTAAACATATTTGTATGCCGAGTGACTAACTAAAATTAATAGTAGGTTACTGTATTATGATATCATATGGGCGAGTTGTGTACTTCCCTTTTATGTGGTTGATTAGCTATGAGTATTTTTTATGATGTATGTGTTTAACTACAAATGTATACTTAAAAGCATATGTTGCACACTAGTACACGGTTGTGGGAAAAAAAGGTTAATCACCTGATTTGTGAATACAAACAACGTACCTGTAAGCACTTCCTAACAAGGATATACCAGGCACGGTTGTTGTAGTCAAATGTGTTGCCGCTATCATAGAATGTTACCACGCCAGATGGTGTATGAAAATGGGCAAGACACCAGTGTTTGTCCGTTTCATTGATCGGAATATAAACCTTGAGTATAAACAAATTGGACATACATTAGGCGGAAAAAGTATGACCAAAAAATACATGCTTATAATATTATTTATTATAATTCCTACAAATCTGAATTTGGCTAGTCGTATTGGACATTTTTTTAAATGTTGCTGTTTAACCGACATTGGTTTGAGGGAGAACAACATATAAACAATATATAGCTATTGATTCAACGGTATTCATGAATAAGAAGTACATCTCAAAGCAACTAGATGAAATTAGTGAACTATAAAGTGACCAGTTTGGTAAGTTGGAATAAGAAAGCTTGTATTTAAGCGTAAGGCGGTAAACATATTACCTGATCAACATCGCTCCATGGACAGGGATACCTCTGGCCATCTGCATAAAATGATGGCGTGCCGTTTTGACGAAGAATCTGGAAAAAGTAACAACTAACCATCGCCCAGTTTGCATTATTGGGTCTCACATGCCACATGTAGTCAACCCACAAGTCTATGTGCTGCAAATTTTGAGAAAGGGTGAGAGGAGAATTTTATACATAAAAAATGAGTTACAATATCAATTGTATTCTCACCTACTCAGTTAGCCAACCTTTTCTAGTCGGGTCTAAGCATACTAAGCGTAGCCAGAAATTTCGGTCAACGGTGTAGTCATCGGACCATGGAAATTTACACACCTGAGTGTATGGCGGTTGACCCATGAATATTTCAATTTCATCGGTAAGCCAGACATTTTCCACAGTATGGAACCATCGAGATAGATCCTACAAACGTTATTGACTTTATAAGATACAAGGTCAAACAGGTAACAAAAGAAAATGTCAACTAAATTTTCTTCATGCCAATACCTCAACCCAAGGTCGAACTCTTGTAAGCAATTCAACAATAGCTGGGTGAGTAACGTTAGGACCATGTTTTTTTATTCTCTGCCAAACCCGTTTAGCATTGTTTGATTCCGAAACAGGTTGCAAATAATGTCGTCTCTTGCTCGGATGTACACTAGCCAAATATCTTTGATAGTGGTCTGATTGCAAAAACTCTTTTCTTTTTTGCTTCTTCTCCTCCTCCATCTTCAACATGTTTTCTTCTTCCAATCGTAACCTCTTAACCTCTTCTTGTCTTTTTAGGTTGTCTTCTGCCAGCATATGATCCTGTTGTATCTGCAACCTCTCTTCCTCTGCTAACGCCAAACTCAATTCCTCTTGAATAAGATACTCCTGAAACAGTATTTTGCGGATTACATATTGCGGTTTGTATATGCCGCACAAATAACATGACGGGTTATTTGTATGCATTGCAATTAACGTATTGTACCTGAGCAAGTTCTTCATCACAATCAGGCAACGTAATCATTTTGTGATATATTTTGTTAAGTGATTCACAAAATTCAGGCCTCGTGTTTGGGAAATGTGCTTGAATATCAAGTTTCTCCTGTGATATAATTATATTTGTACATCACTCAAAAGTGTATTGAAAGTATATATATGCAGTTGTATAAAAAAAATTTGAATCGCCTATCTTGTGAAACTCTTGAAGATATGTTTCATTTAATCAAGTAATTAAAGGTTATGTTTCTGTTGAAGATATGTTTATGTAAACTAGGATAACGTATTACCCAATTTACTGGCAAAGAGTACCAAACGTAACCGACCAGTACTAAGTTTTAACCTACCAGTACCAAGCCTAACCGACCAGTACTAACTTTTACCCTACCAGTACCAAATCAACGGAACAGTACACACTGTTCTTCCCACCAGTATCAACCCAAAGTGTTAGGGATAATTATATTTGTACAAGAATAGTACACACTGCTCCTCCCACCAGTATGAACCCAAAGTGTTAGGGATAATTATATTTGTACAACATTAAAAAGTAGATTCAAAGTCTATACTCGGTTGTTTCAAAAAAACAGGTACCTGTAATCCGCCAGCTCTGTCACGAGCAATAACCTGAAAGATGGGGAAGAAGTTTTTTTAACCAGTATATTACATCAACTACAGAATGCAATCTTTTGATATATGATGGTGAATAAAAGGTAACCTCAATAATAATCTCAAGTTTCAATACTTCGCCATTCAGCTCCGCCATGACACGATCCTTAAGCCTCTTCGTTGTCAAACTATTACTAGGCCTACGTTGCGTGGAATTTACTTTCAACGACTCAGCGACACGTTTGCGTCCCTTTGCCAACCTGTTCAGATAAGCATCCACGAGGGTGCACTTGGATGTGGCTGCAGCCCTGGGAATGTAGTTTTGCAAAAAAAGTTGGCTATCTATCCACCATGAAGACTCATACTCAGTTGTATTCGGTCTGAGATCCAAACGTGCAGTCGCGTCCTACAAATAAATGGGGACAAATAACGTATGTAACCTTAAAGGTATTTCACTGGTGTATGGTAATAAAAAATTATTAATTATAAAAAGGTAAACCTTTGCAAACAGGGTGGAACAATCACTTCTTTTGAATATCGACTTCCTAGACCAGGCTATCGCTCTAGGAATCACATTTGGCTTTTTTGTCCACCAACGTTCACAGCTCTCAAAAGACTCAAGTATCCAAATCTAAACAAATTGTAAAACACAAACATATCAATTTAACAAGCGTTCAACATGTCGAGATGAAAAATTTCATCGATCTAAATAATTTCAAACCTGGAAAGCAAATACAAAGCCAGACAAACTATACGTCGGAACATAGGTTGGGTTTTTCTTGAATCCTAAAAGGTGTTTATCCATGTGCTTATCCATTACATTATGTAGTTGGTCATATAAATGAGTCCAAATATGTTCACCCCAAGGAAATGCATTCCAAGCTTCTAGATTTTCAACCAACCTCATCAATGTGTCATCAACTTCACATGTCAACAACCGACCCATAAAGATAACCTCTAGGACTAACAAAAGAGATATCCGTATTGCGTCTTGATCAGATAGCTTCCGAAACCGGTCTTCATCCTCGATGACACCAATGAGGTCTAAGTTGGTTACAATGAACCCTTGCTTGTCAGGAAACACCCTATCACGGAATTTGAGATCACCAGACTTGTATACTTCAAAACTGACACTTCCAAAACGTAAGCCATTCATTAGACAAAACTCAGTACGACCAAAATGCAGCGTATGTCCATCTAGGTAATAGATGAAGGGCATATCATAATGAAAGTCGTCCACTCGCTGTTGTTTGCGTACCATGTAGTCTATTAGGTGTGTTTCATGTTCAAAGTATAACAGATCAAGCCATTGTCCAAAGCAAGTACTCCTAAACAAGTTCCGTCGCTTTGCATCTAATTTATGATTTATTAACCAAAAGTAGTTGAGTTTGCTCCTAATGATTAGTTTCGCTTCATAGTCCTAAAACAAAAAACATAAGCTCAGTCAGAACAGACAATACATAACAAATTTAGTATGTAGACATGTATACAGGTGCCATAAACACTATCACCAACACTTCAGCTGATACATACAAATGCATATTTAATTATCATTCAAGGCCTAATTTGAACCTAAGTAAAACCACTTAGTATTGGACCATTTTAATAGACTGTTTTGTCTACACATATATCACTGCTTGTGAAGTTATTTGATTCATGCCTGGCGTATCAACAAGTGTCAACTAAAGTGGATACAATAGGGGCTTATGAATGATGATACAATAAGAACCAAAAAAACAAATAAAACCGCCTTATGAGTGATTAGACATTATGAACCAACAAGTCTCAACTAAAGTGGATACAATCGGGGCTTATGCAATACAATCGAAAACACAAATGAAATCATAAACCACATAAACGGTTAAAAATTAACAAACAAACTATAAACCAACAAAAAATTGTACAATCCAAGTAACTTCTATATAAGACACAGACTAATATAACGCCAACCTTTGAGACACCATAACGACTAACGATAACATTTCAAATATTTGACATCAAATACTTTTGGTGTCAATCAGGTAAATAGAATAACACCATAAACATATAATCAATAACGATTTAAATCATTGGTAATACCCTTTACATACCATGTTATACCACATTTGTATTGATAAAATCAACAATCGTTGGTAATCTTTTTTTTGCACGATCACTGTTTCATGAACAGTTACTCATTGTGCGAATCAACGAAACATGAAAAGTAACCGGAACAGATTGAATAAGTTAAATAATACTGGATATTGAACATTGGAGATTGAAATAATAGTGAATTGATATTTCTTCTTAGTGTAAGGGGTTACTGGTGATACAAGATAGAGTGTTTGTTTTTAAAGTTTAGGATTATTTTTCTTAGTGTAATTTTGTTTTTTGTATACGATCCTCGGAAAAGTCAATTGGTAAAATACAGTATAATGTGTAAAATGACCAAAAAACCAGTTGCCCTATTACGGTTGCCCAACTAGGTATAGTTGCCCATAATACAAATACGTGACACGTGTTTCTCTATGATTGAAGTTGCCCATGCTAATATGAGAATTTTCAAAAAAGGGGCTAGATATGCCCAACCGTTGGGCAACTGGGCTATTGTACTATTTATCCCATATATATATATATATATATATACTAGTCTCAAAGCCCGCCCAATGGGCGGGCATGACTTGTAATTTTACATTTTATTTTAATTTTTTTTATTGTGTGTCTTGACTTGTAATTATTCGTTGCTTAATGTTAGCATGTTGTTAAGTAAATGTAATTATTGTTTAAGTGTGATCATTGTTTTTTTGAACGTTAGTATTCTGTATATATGTATTTTATTCAATGAATAGGTAAAATATTTGTGTTTATAAATATAATTCCAGTAACAAACAGAACAAATGTTATAAGGATGAATTTCCAAATTAAAAAAAAAAAAAAAAAAAAAAAAAAAAAACAAAAAACAAAAACAAAAGTATCGCTTTTGATGACTTCTTGTGTTGATAGGTTCACCGAACGCGCCAAGTAATGGCAACCCCTATGTTTATCAGTCAAGTATCATCTTTAGATGAGGTATGCTCTATTGGGTGCTAATTAGTGTATTATGCTAACAATAGTTAATACTGGGTTGTGATGGGTCATGTGGAGTTGTTGTGGGTCATAAAACATTTTAATAGGTTGTAATGGGCATTAATGGGTCATATTGATGTTATAACCTAAATATCAAAAAAAAAAAAAAAAAAAAAAAAAAAAAAAAAACAAAACAAAACAAAAACAAAAGGGTTTAAATTGTAGGTTTTTGTGGTGGCCGGTGGACTGTTAGGCCCCACCGAAAGATTCAGAATGTCGACTGCATCATAAACCGCCTGTTAACACATATTATGACATATATAAAGACATTATTTTTGGCATTTTTTAAAGACAACATTTCTGACATGTTTTAACGGTCATGATTAATGTTTACAAACCTGATCAATGGCAGCAACAACATTAGCAACAAATCCCCCAAACTCCCGATAGAGTGCCTTGTAAACAGTAATTATTTACATAAAAGTCAATAAAGATTATGTTATAAAATGTATTAGGAAAGACAAAATTCACCTTGCACGGGGAGCCATTCCGCTTACTTTTTCAAATTCATATCCTTGCACTTGCACAGGAATCCCATTGTTCCGGCAGCAATTCCAGCAATGTGACTGTCATACAATCCAACCAAAGTAATCAGTTTGACCTCAAAACTCAAAGTGTAAGACTTTTCTTAATTAGAACAGAAATATTTGAGCTTAAAATACTGAAAATTGTGCACATACCTTCCATGACCGTGGCCATCCAGCGGAGAAGCAAAATCAACGGAAGGATTAAACACACCAGCAGCTGTAGCAGCTGCTGCAAAGTGTTGAGCACCAACAATCTTTCCTGCAAAAACTTTTTTTCGTAGCTGGGTCAACCTCACATTTGACTATATATTTAGGAAGAGGACCGTATGGTTCAGCATTTTGATTTTAGAAGCTTGGATGGTTTGCATAAATACCCGAATCCACAAATCCAATCCTAATTTCCTCCCCAGCTCTGTCAAATTTGTCTCCTATGAGCCATACTCCGGTTGGAAGCCCCAAAAATTGTGGAGTGTGTGTAGTGAGTTTTCTCACCTTCCAATCTTGGTCGACTGATTTCATACCTAGGGCCCGCCTAAACATCTCTGCCTACTAAGATATTAACATTTATAAGAAAAAATAATTGCAAAAGTATACGATTTAGGCTTAACATCATATTTTTTAGTTAATTTAAGAAAGGAAATAACATTGACCTACTCAAGAGAAACATGAGCAGCAAAACCGTTGATAAGGTGCTTGTGCTCTAGACCGAGTTCCAGGCGTGCAATCTCATCATGCATCCTATTATTACAATCATTTACATAGGCAAATAACCAAATTCCAATAGATAACATTAGTTTGCATTCACATAACAGAGAAAAAATTAAGCTTTGAAATGTAGCAGACCCAGGGGTAGTCGATGCTAACTATATACTTTTTTAATAGCTTGCAACCTGCCGATGCTATACTTTTTTAATATATTTCAACATCGGATATTTTTTAATATTGGGGCTACGAATTCTAAGCTTCAACGCATGTTATTTTTTTAATACATTTTTTTATGAACAATGAACAATTTATACAACCTATAATTTGGAAACGTAGCAAGTCTCGTGTATGTAATATGTAAAGCATAAAGTCACAGAAGCACAACTGTGAGTTCTGGAAGAAGCTTCACCGAACACCCCATTTATGACAGCATATAGCACACACAAAAACCTCGATTTATGACAGTGAAATCAAAGTTAGTTCTATATATGTGCTATATAATTTTTGGAGATTTTTTGTGTAAATTAGATTTTTCACATTGATTAGAAACTCTGCTTGTTCTTCCATGTGACCCTCAACTACCAAAAACTTGTCGAAGGGGAACTCAGATTTCAACAAAACCATGATTCAGCAGCTTGTTCGTTAGAGGCATCTTCCTCTGTTTCATTATCTGCACTTCTTTCACTGAATGCTAAAGTAATTGGCCTTCCTAACAACTCCTGCATTATATAGAATAAAAATGATTTCATACACATACATATGTGATTTGAGTATCTCATATTACCTGTAACATTTTGTTTTCTTGTAATTTTACTAACTAGAATGACTTACTTTACAAGTGTTGTTAACCACAACACTTCCCAGTTTTGTGACTATCAAAGGATGGTTAAGAGTGATTAAGACATTTGCCAAAATTGAGTAAAAGACTTATTTGAAAGCCATAAAATTACCTTTCCATTCAAGGTGGATATAGCAGATTCTGCTTCTTCTTTAGTTGCGAAAGTAACAAATCCATATCCTGCAGATCTTCCTTCAGGACATTCAAATACAACCCTGGTGGATATAGGATTGAAGTCGGCACCAAAGAACTCTTTAAGATTATTACTTCTTACTATCCATGCAAGATTTGAGACATAAAGCTTATAACGTTTTTCGCCAGGAAGAGTAGGAGGAGGTGAAGGTTTCTTGTTTTCTTTAGCAAATTCTACCCGAATAATCCTACCCATTAATTCCTGCACAAACCAAAATGTTACTCTGTCACACTTGATAAATGTAACCAAAATCATAAATATGGTCCATTTTAACTACAGATAGTCAAGTATCAAGCATTTTTATATAACTGAGTCTTCCTTATCTAGGTTCTGCATCTGGGTGGGGATGCTTAGATGATTCAGCTGTTGTAAAGGTAAGTTACTTGAGGCATATATAGGTGTAGGTTTCAGTTTTCAATATAGAATGCATTGGATTTGATCATGATAATAGAAGTCATATGGTCTCTTACTGTTGACCTTTGACTATATGCATCTACATGTCATCTGAGTACTTCATATCATCAATGATATATAGCATGACCTAAGTTATATTTTCTAATTTATTTGAACAGGTTTATGAGACACTAACAAGTATCAAAGTTGAAGGAAAACATGCTATGATTAATAAAACATCTGCCTTGGAATCTCTACCATCTGAATGGGCACTGGATCCACTGGATGAGATACGCAGATTGGATAGTACCTTAAAGACTTTGGTTGTTCTCAATGATGATCCAACCGGGACTCAAACTGTCCATGATGTTGATGTATTGACAGAATGGTACTTTATAATAAAAAAATCATTCAGTGGAAACCATAAATAATTATGACTTAAACTAAATATATAAATCATTTCTTTTTCAGGAATGTTGAGTCACTCGTTGAACAGTTGAAAAGCAGGCCTAAATGATTTTTCATTTTGACAAACTCTCGAGCATTGAGCTCTGATAAAGTAACGAACATCCCTCAAACGTTAGACCTTATATGCTCTTTGTTTAGCTTCTAATTAATGTTCACAATAATTTTCTTCTTGCAGGCTAGCTTACTTATAACAGATATTTTCCAAAACCTATCCACGGCTTCCAAGGCAGCTGGAAACAATGACTATACAGTCGTATTATGTGGTGATTCGACATTAAGAGGTCATTTTCCTGAAGTGAGGCTTGACAATTTATGTTAACTTTTTTTGTACATGTATAACGAACTTTTTAGAATCTTGTTATTTTATCTTTGGTTTTCATATTGATATCTCAACATGAATCTTAAAGGAACCGGATTCTGTTGTTTCTGTACTTGGAGAGATGGATGCATGGATCATTTGCCCTTTTTTCTTGCAAAGAGGTCGTTACACCATCAAAGATGTACATTATGCAGCCGATACAAACCATTATCAAATAAGCTATATGAAGTTTTCCAAACACACCCTAGCTACTAATTTGTTATAAATATAAGTCATCACAAACAAAATATCATTAACCCAAGTCAACATTAACTCCATCCAGATTTGGCAGAAATTTAATGGAAACCAAAACTTATTAGAGAAAGATATTGCTTGTGGTGTTAAGCTAAGCTAAGCTAAGCTATTTCTTGATATGTATCAGCTAAGCTATTGCTTGTGGTGTTTGTAGTGTTTGCTTGTGAAATCGTTTGTAAATCACTATAATCTGAACTGGCGGTATTGAAAACATTTAGCTTGCCTTGTCTGCAGCAAATCAATACAATTAGAACAACACTTACAATTTATATTATTGCATATTACAAAAGTTGAGACATGAGGTGTCAGTTACTAATCCAAAAACAGTTAAAAAAAATGCTTATTTTAGTATCAAAACTCTTTAAACAAACACTACTCACCATGATTTTTAGCAAAATGTTTGTTTCGTGAATGGGAGATCTTGCCTATTAGTCATTTGTCTACTTATTGATTTGCTTTTAGTTAGGATAAAAACTCGTATTTAGAAGAGATAAGCTTTTGATTATAAGTAGGTAAAGGGTGTTTGGCATTGATTACTTATATGTGCTTATTTGATTATTTAAGCAAACATCCTTTAAGAAATTTTCCAATAGGTAAGTGGAAGATGAAATTTTATTTGTTAGTTACCTGGCACACGCTCACTGTTTTACTTTCATTAGCACTGTATCCACTGTCCCCTGTATGAAGCCGCCCATCATCAATGATTTATATCCTAATTAATTAAACAACATATAAATAAGTAGATACCTCAACCTGTAAGGCTGAAAGCTTCATACAAACACCAATAAAATAACTATCATCAAATATTAGATGGGACAGCTTAAATAAAACAGCCTATTGGTTAAAAAAACACGCATGTACCACCCTGATTATTAATAATTAGACGTATGGACTTTCTTGACGAAGATCAAATGAAGAGAAACTATGTACCTCATCAGCAGCCGTAACTTGTGGTTATATTGCTGCAGGTGAGGTTTCTACATAATCAGTCTCTTCTTTGGTTGCCTCGACATTCTATTTTGTAACATATATTGAAAAGATATGAAATATTGTCACAAATAAAGTTGGGTCAGAAGAGGTGACTCACTCCATGATGTGCCGAGTTGATAACGGAGCGCATGATCGAAACTATATCAGTCTTCTTTGTGAAGTCCTAGATGCCAAACAACCCTTTCAGTTACTGGAGTGCAATAGTAATAGCAGCTCCTCCCATCATGAACCCGACGATAGCACTTCTAAAATTGTCTCTTTTCAATAATTTTACATCAACCAAATGAAGATAAAGATGTAGTTGAGTAGCTCAAACCTATTTAGTTCCTGAAAACACCATGCTCTATCAAATACTGAAGTTTTTCATGCCTACTTATCAACTTTGTTGGTTTTAAATTATAAACTACAGGCTCAAAAAGTGATAGATTAACTCAATAATCTTCAAAGCGACTTAAAACCATGGTGAAAGTAATTAATAACCCATAACCTAGGGCTTATAAGATGCTCAAATTCTTACTTGTTATCCGGGTGAGATAGCCCAAGTCGTTAGAAAGAAAAGATACTCATGATGTCCTCGTAATGCTTATACATGCATAATCAATACTCGATACGGATTAATATCTAACTCATTACACCTTAAGATTCTACTATTTTGGCACCAAATCTTTGTTTTTTCCCTTGTTAATCTAGGCCTCATAACTCTCACTTTTAAAAGCAATGCATAATGAAACGTAACCATTAACTTAAATTTTTTTTACTAAGAGAACCAACCTAGGATTTAACACAGGGTACAGTAGCATGGGGACTGCCTGGATTGCCAAATCTTTGTTTCTCACTTGTTAATCTAGGCCTCATAACTCTCACTTTTAGAAGCAATGCATCATTAAACGTAACCATCAACTTAAATTTGTTTTACTAAGAGAACCAACCTAGGATTTAACACAGGGTACCCACATTACGTTATTAAGAGAGAAATGGAGAACATACATGAGAATCATATTTTTCAATTGCTGAAAGTGCCTCTTGAGTAGAAGCCATCGTAACAAATGCATACCTTCTGCTCTTGCCATCTTTTTTCCTCGTTATTATCTGTCACCAAAAACAAATATGTCAAACATATTATAACCCATTATTATACATTAATATAGCTATAATTAGCCTAAGTTATCTTCAGAGTAAATAAAATCAGTAGCATCATTAGAATTGTAGAAATAGATTATCTTTAAGTAAAAACTAAGCGGGTGTTGACATTATTGAAGTGGACAAGTGATTATTTGATTATTGCAAATAAAGGTCAAATAATCAGGTTAAAATTAGCTGCAACCAAGCTGCTTTTGATTATCTGATGACTTAGGGGCGTTTGGGATTGCTTATTTAAAGAGCTTATGCTTATAAGCAGATCATCAACTTATTTCACCCAAGGGCAAACTTCTAATTATGAATTCACGAAGAATAATCAGTTTCAATTAGCAATCTCAAACTGCTTCTTGAAAGTAGCTTATATCACCCTAATATAAGCAAGTAAGCATAAACACATTTTTTCATCCGATTTTACCGGGATAACCCCCCCCCCCCCCCCCCCCCCAAGCCAATACATTAGGTCGCTATGAATAGGTATCCGTGTTACGTAACTGACAATTAATGTTAAAGTGCAGGAAAAAAATTACCACGAATAAGATTCGTATGATATCTATAGCTCAAAAGATGGCGTCCTTGTGCAAACTTATGAGAGTGTTTTATGTGTCCTTAAGAACGCCTGCAGCAGTAACAAACTGTTAACAGTTAATATAAGGAATAGTCTTGTTTGCTGAGAACAGTGCCCATATTCATACATATAGAACTACCTACAGCAACATACCTTGGTACATCGAATGTGGCTATTGATAGTTACTACTTACTATTAAACCTACAATTTACTATCCCCAATAGACAAGCAATCCAGATGTTCCTATTAAACACAAACCCTGCATAAGAGTATGATTTAACAATAGAACTTATCTTGTAGTTGGAGAAACTAAAAAGGTATATTAGTAGCTTCATATATTGATCTTTACTTGCAATAACTCCTCGAACCGTAATACATGAACTCCCGATTACCTTCTGACCCTTCCCATCTCATCCATCCTACACCCAACGATATGAAAAATAATTAAAAACTTGACAAATAAATATAATAGTAAACAGATAGATTTGCAATACAATAATCAGTTTGTCGCAGAATCAAATCAGCCCATTTGATTTACATGATATAATAAATTGTATCAATGATGTTAGGGTTTTGAGAAAACGGTTTGATAAGAGGATATTAGGATTCTGTAGTTTTTTTATGAGATGGGATAATCACAGCTTGTATTCCGCAAGTTTAGTAAACATAATATTGTGTTTTCAAAAACAAATATAATTTTTTAATGCCTTTAATAAGTTTCCGGGATATCAATTTTAGTTTGCATTCTGTGTCACAACTGATGACTTAGCTCCATTGGTTGAGGTGCTTGGTTGAGGTGTTTGCATACCATGTAAAAGACACATGTTCGAACCTCACTATCCTCATTTTTTAAACTAATTATTCCGAATTTATTTTCCTTAAAATCCGAATTTAATTATAAAAATTGCTTACATGGCCAAACTGATGACATGGCACTCAAAAACTGATGACTGGGCATTGACCGTGCTTATTTGGCATTAAATGGTCAAACGCCTCCTATTTTATATATATATATATATATATATATATATATATATATATATATATATATATATATATATATTATACTATATACTAATAGGTAAATTTAGACCAAGCCGCTGGGGTTAGAATCCTGAGCATGGCCCGGTTTTCATCCGGCTGTTTCTCCAGCAAGGTAACTTGTGTGGAGGCAGTACGGTTTTCGGGGGAAACCCGTTACCACCTGAGATCAGCGTGGACCCGGTTAAGACAACATAGTCTGGCGGGGTGGCGATGGGGCCTTCGCTGTCCACGAAGGTGATCGATTCTAAGTTGAAATTCACCTTTAAAAAAAAAAAGGTAAATATGATGTGACACTAATGAATTTTCAAAAAAACTTTGTTATCTTTTAATCTTGCATGCTATTGGTTGTAGTGGGTACTTAAATGGGTAAACATGGGTGATTAGTCAAGTTTAATTGATCCACAGTAATGAGAGTTGGGCTTGGCAGCAGCCCATTGGCTGTCAAACTTTTCAACTTAAACTGTTCATGGTTTAGTGTTGCTAATACCCTCACTAATGCACCAAACGTGCCAATGTTTTCAAACTCACCAGGGTAAGCAACCTGCTGTGTTGTACTACTCATTGTAAGCCAACCATGTGGCATGTACAGTAGCTTTGGGTATGGTTTCCAATTGACCAACTGTTAGGAACTTTCATGATGCACTCTCCATGTGTATACATTTGCTTCTATAGTAATACATAATATTTGCAGCCTTGAAAAGTTACCACCAGGAAACATAAGAGAACACCAGGAAGAAAGAAAAAAAAAAGGAAGGGAGGGAGGGAGGCAGTGACTGGAGGTATCGTCAATCCACTACTAGTAAGTATTTCCTTTGTTATATTGGTACCATCTTTCCTTGGATACATGCATGCAGGTTGATTGTCATTGAATGGTTAATTTTGCTGCGAAAGTGCAGGCCTTTGGGTCTTTTATGCATACTTATCTGTAAAAAATGGAAAGTGAACAAAACAATTAGGGTTATATATTATAATGGATCCTGAAAAAATAATGCATGCAAATCAATATTTTTCAAATCCTCATCCTTTGTTAAGAGATAGTGCACGTAAATACAAACTATATGCTGAAAACCTACTTAGCACACATCCAAATCAGGTACATGAGGTATATCCAAATGTGCATACAGATGTTGCAAATAAAAAAAAACTATGTATGTTGAAAACCTACATGAGCCATATCCAAATGCGCAAAGACCGTTTGAGGATGTTTCCACTTTAAAAAGAAGTGGATGTAGTGGGAGTGAATCTAAGGGTGTATCGGTAAGAGATTGGTTTGCCCTTTGTCAAACAAAGGATGCAATAATTGACCATAGACACTATGGTGAGGGGAGCCTTTTTACACATAACCAATTTATGTCAAATGAACATACGATGCGAAGAATTTTGCACCCTGTGTTGGAGGAGAGCAGCTCTCACAACAAGTTTGGGGAGGCTAATTTCACATATTCAGTGTTACATCATCCTGAACATACAAGAGTTAAGGCCCTAGGTAACATTATTCATTATGATGGTTTTATTTATATAGTGTCACATGATTATGTTACCTAAATGATTATGTTGAATTGCAGTTTCTACCAATAGAGACCTAATATATCAGTTTCAAAGTTATGAGCACGACTTACAAACACAAACTTTCGATGATACGGTCTTTGCCTTTACAGGGTGTTCGGCGCATAATATTGAAGAGGATAGTTCTGACTGCAGTTATGATATCAACAGCCTAGAGTTACAACAAAGGATACATGCAGTTAGTTGCAGTTAGTTCAGGTATTAGGATGTGCAAGAGGAAAGTCATTATGGATTGTGTAAACTAATGAGAAGTATTATATTTAGCAATTCACTTACACATAGTTCCCTCTTCCAGCTGCAACAATGGAAACACCACAAGAGAACCTTAAAGATGGAGAAACGTGTAGAGATTATGAGACTGAAATTTCAAACCTAAAAAGCAACCACGTAACTGCAAGCCGACAAAGAGAGCACGCACTCACAAGTTCTTCTGGTCATGAAGGTGTACATTATTGCAAAATGTTGCTAGACCAGGTGTTGGCGAAACCTCGGGCTGCAAAAATCAAACCCACCCACAATTAGTTCATTCGCAAATTGGCCACCATAGTATGTCAGGTTTCTTTCATGCAATTTTATTCAAACACTTATCATTCACACAAGTTATAACAATAAACTTACCTTTAAAGTTTTGCAGGTTTTACTCTCATAAATCACTCAAATGACAACTGCGTGTTGCAAAACGGAATGGCAGATCCTACAATTACCAACAACATAGCAGGCCCTTCAAGTTATCCAAGTGAATATTACAAGCTTAATCACATGTACAGTTACACATTCCCTTATTTGACTTTTTACATTGCCTGAAGTTTAATCATTTGGCAACAACTTACAGAACAGCAGGGTAGTACAAACTTTCATGATACTCCTACTACATTCCAACAAAGCCCCCGCCACCGACATTTTCAGCGTGCTTATAATGGTAACTATAGAGTCCCTCTTAATCCTCAAGGTAACTACGTTCGTTTAACTCATTGAAAAACATCATGTAACATAATTTACCTGTTAATGGCTAATCAACTTTGTATTTTGTGCAACGACTCTACGTTTTGTTATTTTCTTACCTTCTACTGCAACATTTTAATTGTCATCTCATTCAACGTCTCATATGACTGCTACAAATTCCCAAAAAAAAAGTAAACAACATTTGATTGAAGGTCAGGTTAGACAAAAAAAATTGGTACATATATTCCAAACGACAGTATCTAACTCTCACAAACTTTTGCAATATCACCACCACCAATGCCATATACAGGGATGCAGACCAGATCAAAGATAGAGCTGGCTCCTGATGTGGGTCGCAAACCAGTAAAGCGAGCACTCTTAGCAGAAGAATCATCAGAGACCAAAAAAAAAAGAAAAGTTAAGGTGAAAGCCGCAATAATCATCTTTTGGTACTTAAACTTAACTGCACACTTCCAAAGTGCAGCCTAAAAACAGTAACTGATGTAAATATTTAGCACTACTAGAAGAAGTCATGGATAATGACTTAGTTAAGTAGCTAAAACTATTAGCAACAATGATGCTAAAGTAGGTTTGTCGTTGGCTAGATGTTGGACTCTATTTTGTATAACACCAACGCAAAAACCATGTAAAATAATTGTGCTATCCAACGCTAATCTACCCTATATTTGGTGCAACAACTACTTTGTTCTCTTCAACACTTTGTATAACAAGTGCAGTAACAATGAAAGTTGTCAACAATTTTAAAAAACCATAAACGGCAACACACATATACAGGTCAACACTTAAAAAACCAAACATTAGATACACCTCTCTTGCAACCAAACTATTATCAAAAACAAACATTCAATTATGATTCATAATAAACCAATTCCGCAACAATCTTCGACATAGATATATCTCATTGAACCTCAACTTAGATAAAACTAAATAACTATACACAAAACAAAGATGAGCATACTAAACCCCAAAATCAAACTAATAATTCACTCAGGGATATGAAATTAAAAAACAGAGGTTATGCAAAGGCAAAGCAATGAAAAAGGTTTAGATCCATGTGATGTGGTAGATAGTACTACCTGAGACATCCAAATTCGGACATATGGGTCGGATAATTCGGAAGTTGTAATAATAAATCAATGGTTATAGATTTGATAAATGCAACGGGACAGGTGTTGGGATATCCCTTTGTTTATGTGGTGGCTATTCTAAATGAGATAACATTTCTTATGTCCCCTTTATTTCTTCTACCACTTATGTAAATAATAATTTTTAATCTAATCAATATACAATTCAATTAAAATGGTAACTACTTAAAAACCAACTTTTTATTAACAAAAAACAAAAAACCAAAAACCCACAAAAAAAAAAAAAAAAAAAAAAAAGGATATCCTACATTTGAAAAAAAATAAAAATAAAAATTAACACCCACATTAAATAATAACACTAAAAATAAGACAAATGCATCTGCCCCGCAGCATCGCGCGGGCAAACCCGCTCGTGTGTATATATATATATATATATATATATATATATATATATATATATATATATATATATATATATATATATATATATATATATCTTGGGTCGTCGCAGCTTAAATATTAATATCGTGGGTATGTTAATAAATTTTATAATTTTAATGACGGGGTCTAAATTTATTATCTTAATATAGATTTATAAAATAAACTTTAAAATAATTTTATTTGACTTTTTAATATTTAATTTTGATAATTTATATTTTAGACCCTAAACGTTATTAATTTGATGAATCAACCTTAAACTGTTATATTGATCATTTTAATCTCAAATATTATTAATGGTTCATTATCAGGAAACTTTAAAGAATGGAAACTTGCTAAATTGGGAAACCCGCCTAAAATAGAAAGTTACTAAAAATAGAAAGTTACTAAATATGGAAAGTATACTGAAAAGAGTAACCTAATTCATATGAACTTAAAGTAATACTTGATTATTGATTCATATAGGTTCCGTGAAGCGGGAGTGATCTTGTGTCTTGTGATCCATCTATCTTTGTTTGCTTTTGCTGTTGAATAAGGTACAGATATTCTGACCTTTTCAGTAAAGGTTATCTCATGACTATTCCTTTCCTTTTGATCTTTCATTTGTTTAGGATTCTCTATGCCATTGCTATGATCCCTTTATTATTTGAACCTTTGATATTTGAACTATTTGAATTGGACCTCTGATATATGAAACATTAGTTATGAACCATATGATCTGAACTCTGATATATCTGGACATTTTAATTGATAATTTGATCTTAAACTTTTGACTTACCTTTGACCCATTCAGTATGATACCCGGGCTATTACTAGGCATGGGGGTTCCATGTCCATATCATTGATGCACCAATGTTATGACTCCTGTGTGGTCGAGTGATTTGCCACACCGTCCCTTTGATTAGTCTGCTTGTGTTTGGGTAGGGGCGTATGGATGCATCCTAGATTTGATTAGTATTTGTATTTGTATTTGATATCTGATCTGGTGATTGATGCTTGCGTGCATGCACGTCCTTCACAACCCATTGAGGTTACCCCTCAGATTCATTTGACATTCTGAGGCCTCCCCTCTGGATTACATTTGAGGCTATATTTGATTTGATTTGGTCTGATCTGGGCACGTGGTTGAAATACTGAATAACCTAAACCTAAACTTACCCTTTTACCTTTACTTTACCTTTATCTTTACCATTATACCTTGTATGGCTTCTGATATTTCCTTTGTACCATATCTCTGACTCTGTTATCTCTTTTATTTGCTTTTGTTACATATTTGTTCACTGGGCTTTTTAAGCTCAGCCGCATTTCTTTTCTTCCGCGGCAGGCACCTAAGCTAGGAGCTGGGGGTTAGCTTTGGGGATTGAGAGCGATGTGTGGACTTACCCTTAGACTTCTTAGCTTGGACATTTGATACTTATCATTTGATTTTGGATTATTTATGTACTCTTGTTGGTTACTTTCATTGGGGAACTTTTGTATTGATAAGTCATGTTGACTTATTTCTTTTGGTTATGTATGTAAGACTTCCGTTGTTTTGTTATTGAATGTTTCTGATATGAAACCATTTATTGTGATACTTTTACCCTTGTCGGGTTGGGGTGTTACATATGGCACAAGGCGGCTCTAAACTTGGAGGACTTTCAACCCAGTTATCATTCAAAACACAACATTTCACACTTAGATTCACGGGACATCTTCTTAATAAAACTCTGATATTTAATGAATGATAACTCATTTTATAAAAACGTCTCTTTTCGAGTCGTTTTCTATTACTGTAACTATGATTCCATAAGGTAATACCCCATATCTAAATCCGCTGCAATCTATAAAAAATGGGGGTGTTACAGATTGGTATCAGAGCTTCAGTTGTAGAGAAGAAGGTCAAAACCTAAACTACAACTAATTTTCTAAAGTCCAAGAAAGTCTTCAGTGCCACTGCCATCCTCCGCAACAATACATGTTAAAAGGTTAGTATAATAGATAGTACCTAATTGCTAAATGTTTTGTTTCAATACCTAGTTATGTCTACTCCCCGCTATCCTACCCCCGCTTCATTTAGTTTACATACATAGAATGCTCTCCCCTCTCTGAATGTACTAGATTATTCCTCAAAACACCTTTTCCCTGACTCTTTAGACGACTCTAGGAATAATATAGTTACACCATCACCCTTAGGATTTACACCTTTTCTAGAAGACCCACACCTAAAACACCTAAGCGAATTCTATGCTAGTGCATCAACTATGTTGCAGTAACTTATAACCTTAATGCATTAAAATTTAAAACTGTGATGCAGTAACTTTTATAATTGTGATGCAGTAACTTTATAACTGTGATGTACTAAAAAATTTTGGCGGGAATTTTTTTTTTTTTTGCGGGGGGGGGGGGGGGGGGGGGGGGCTGACATATGTCATATGATGTGACATAGGGGTGACACATGTCGCCCTCACACACACACACACACACACACACACACACACACACACACACACATATATATATATATATATATATATATATATATATATATATATATATATATATATATATATATATAATTAAAAAAAATAAATAAAACAAAACAAATATTAAATAATTTATTTTTTAATAAATAAAAATACATTATTCAAATTATTAGAAAAAACCTCGTGCGTGCGCGGGGTATTATAACTAGTATAGACTAAGAGATTTTAGGCATTGTAGTTTTGATGTTTTTCCCATATTTTTCTGCTCATTCTAGCCTCAAAGGTTTTACCAGGCCCTGTGTATTAGGGATTGTTATCTTCACAATTCTAGTAGTGGTGTACGTAGGTCTTTTATGTGCGCTGCTGTTATACAAAGAATTTTGGATATAAATTGTCGTTACCTAGATATGGAAAACCTAGATAATTATGGACTTCAGGAATCATACTTTTGCATAAGAAGCTTTGTTAGTGCAAATATTACGATATTTAAACTATACGGTCTCTTTAGTTTTAATAATGACAAAAATGTAACTTGTAATACAAAACATAAAATGCACAAGTCACTCATAACTACGAACCATCATCTCAAGACTTTTATGGACTTGGATAATTGGATTGGGCCAAGCATAAAAGACTTCTACATATGGACTTAGTTAATTAGATCAGGCCAAGCAAACAAACAAGCCCATTTGGGGCCCAATAGTGACCGGCCCAACAAGGCCCATCAAGACCAAACAATGCTTCTAGAAGCTTCTACAACTTAGAGGGAAAAAGGCAAATTCAAAATTTGAATTTTGAATTTGAGCGGGAAAAAAGAAGATTCAAATTTTTTGAATTTTAAATTTTCGTGCATGCTATTGTCCACCCATGCATGCTATTACCCATTGGTGGATTCATATTTTTGTCCAAGATTTCAAGCCTATAAATACCAAGCTCTCCATCATTTATGGCTTGCTCATTCAAGAAAAAGAAAAAAGAAAGAAATAAATAATAATAATAATAATAATAATAATAATAATAATAATAATAATAATAATAATAATAATAATAATAATAATAATAATAATTTCATCATGTAATTAGACTAGAAAATTGTAAGTCTAGAATCTCAAGTGTAATAGGGAGATCCGGATGATGTGTAAGTCCGTGGATGATTGTGTAGATTAAGACAGTGTGTACGTTCATAGGTGATTATGTATAGATTAGGACGGTGTGTACGTCCGTGTGTAGATTAGGATCGGGTGAAGGTCCGTGAAGACTTTGATTGGGTGAAGATCCAAGTGGACGGGGTGATCGTCCGTGTAGCCACGTGGGCTTTTGTGTGGATTGGTTCCAACCAAGATTAGAACTCGACATTCTGCTTAGTGTCGTTAAATTGGTGTAAGCTTTGGTGTACGGTTTTCCGCCTAAAAGAAGAGTGTTGATTGTAACAATTCGCATTTTCATGTTACTATTCATCCTCGTATTTTTACTATTCACTTTTACTATCCATCTCGTAAATATTTTACGAGTTACATTTTTGTTTTTCCATTTATTTGGAAACATTGTATGATTAATATTTCACGTAATCCCGAACCTACAAGTTTAGGTTTTAGCAACGTCTACGAGTTCAAATAAACGTATCTATCATATACTAAGTTATAGTATATTGACGAGTTTCGACATTTTCAAGAATTCTATATTTTTACCTCGACCGGTTTTCAATTTTATAATTTAACGAGCACGTTTGCCCGCGCGTTGCTGCGGGGCGGCCATGTTTGTCTTTATTACAATTATGTTAACGGTTTTTATTATCATTCATTTCACTATGATGGGACACCGTTTTATGTTAATTATTGCATGGTAATTTTTTAATGAGTAGAAACACATTGGTTTGATACCAGTCGCATAGCCTAGAAACTTTACAAATTGAAACTGACACATAAACACATTGGTTGCTCTAGTACTAATTTTCGAATAAAACTTGTTCATTCCCTAGAAAATATTTGAAGCAACATAAATAAATCAAGTACAAAACCACGTATGATTAAAAACAGTAACCTTTCACCCTTCATACAAACTAATCAAATAGCAAACAAAATTATACTAACCGCGGTGTAAACTATTATCAAAATTTTGTATGTTTGGTGTGTGCTTATTCACACACCTTTTCCTGTCCATTTTAAGACCAAAACAGACACAAACTAACCATAAATGCCAAATATATTGTGTTTTTGTGTTTGTGATCGTTCAGGAACGGATATTTCAGAAATTGGCACGAATCAGGCCAAAAAGGACAAAAACAAGCACGAGTCTAGAAAACGTGTCAAAAGCCAAAGCCGAGAAGCAACTTACCATTTTTGAGCTCAGAATGTCAAAACACACCTTGGAGAAACACCAAATGCCAAAAATAGTCCTTGGAGCAAAAGTTTGCAAAATTGGCAAAAATGGTCCCTCAAGTTTAGAAATTGACAGAAATGGCCCCTAAGCATTGGATTTTGGAAGAAAAAGTCAACAATGGTCCTTGGGAATTCACAAGTTAACAAGTTTGGTCCCTGGGTGAAAAGTTTGAGGGATTTACAAGTTTGGTCCTTGAAGTTTCAGATTTGGCAAAAATGGTCCTTGGAATTTCAAACATGGAAAAAATCAAAAGAGGTCCTTGTATTACTCAAGCTTGGAAAATTACACCATTGCATTCACTTTGGAACAGTACCAATTTACACCCCTCAATTTTCAGTAATTACACTTTTGGTCCTTGTGATTTACAATACTTAGCAAACCAAAGGGACCCTTGTGTATGATTAAGTCCAATTCCAAACGCAAAACAACCAAAACCACCCACACCCATGCACTGATCCAATCCAATCCCAAAGCCCACACATCCTAAAGCCCAACTCCTGTTTAAAAATAATACTCCCTCCAGTCAAAGAAAGTCAAACAAACACCACTGTCATCTCCACTTGACCATGCACCAGTCCCATCTCCACCGCCCCTCCCACTACCAATTCCATCATCACCCAAAGCCCCCTTGCACCTAATACGCGGGATTGCGCCCTCGCAACAGGTTTTACCTCTCAACGGATCTTGAGAAGCTTGCAATCCCCGCCAGGCAGTGTACCTGATCGTTGTAGTATAGTATAGTGACAAGTACCGGGGGATTGATCATTCAACTCAGGAATAGTGTTCGCTAGGATTAGAAAATCTACTAAAGTAGGTCTAGAGGTGAGGGATGATTCTTTTTGTATATTTTTTATTTTATAAAAGCAAGTAAAATCTCGGGTTTTGAAGGAGTGGGCGGAATTAGTTGCTAGTCAACTAAACCAATTAACTATAGATGCAATCAAAATAAAATAAAAAGAACTGAAAATAAACTAATGTGGTGGAAACAATAATGATAAAAGATGTGTTTACTTAGATTTCATTACTCCCTAGATATCTTTTACCGGTTGATTAGCTTGTTACAATTGCATGGATGACGGGTTATATTCCTTAATACTAGTCGTAGGGCCGTGTACAATATTCCCTAACTCTATAAGCTCCTACTTCAATCCTATGTCGAGCCGACTAAAAGCTCCTAACATGGGATTACTAGAATTCACTTATGCATTAAATACAACCAAAAATCGTAGTACACCTCCGATCATGTTTCTTAAGACGTTCAAGCAAGTTACCAATGGAAGTCTGCCAGTTTTCTTAAGCCTAACATCGAATACAATCATCCACAACAATTATAAACAAACCATCAACCAATAATCAACATCTAGGTTTCACTACATCTAAGCAAACACAATAAAAACCTAGCCTAACATGTTAAAAGAAAGACAAGCATAAGATAGAATCACACAACAAATAGACATATCGTATGATTATTGGAAAACTTATCTTTAATTAAGCATGGATGGAACAAGGGTTGAAACCCTTATTTTTACAGAAAATTCGTCTAGGGTTTAAGCTCTCCAAAGTTCTCCTAATGTTCCACCCCTTACAATGAAAAATTGGAAAAATATATATAGATAATACATCCTGACGGCGTCACGTTGTAGTTTTTGACGCCGCCAACTCGCCGCCAAATTAAGGATCGTATTGCCTAAATCCAATCTTGACGCCGTCAAGAAGGAATTAAGCTCTGGGCCGTCACATACATTTTGACCCTGACGGCCTTGGTGACACCGTCAGGTCAATTGCACTAAAAATGTTCTGGGGCGTCATGTGTATTTTCCACTTCCACCTCTTTTTCCAAGCTTGACGCCGTCATGTGTGAAGTCTTGACATCGTCAGGCACTGTTCCCAACAAGGATTTTGAGACTTTGCTGTTTTCTTCACTTTTATGCTCCAAAAATGTCCAAAATGCTTCCTTTTTCAGATTTCTTCTCAAAAGTACCTAAAATGACAAAAGGAACGATTTAGGACAGTAATTGATCAAATAATCACGAATTAGGGCTTAAATGACCCCTTAAAAGCGGTACACTTTTTGCCTTATCAAATACCCTTACACTTGAGATTTGCTTGTCCTCAAGCAAATGCGCTTTTATTCTAATCAAAATACAAGTTAGGGGTCATTTAACACTAATATAAAAGTAATTACAACAAATAATCGTTCCACTAAAAACCAAAAACAAGCACGGAGGTCATACACTAGCACCTCACAAATAGTGTTTAGATACTCACATCTCTCGGGTGTAATAATGTATATATCACAATATGGAAATGGAAAACATCTCTCACAACCTGTCATAGCAAATAGATTACCATAGGCTTGGGAAAGGATCAAACTTCCACCACTTGGCGTAAGCACCTAGGATAAACTATCAAAGAGGTCTTTTAAAGGGTTATAACGTTAGGTGTAGGGATATGGAAAACACAGTTTTGTTGGATAAAGGCAATATTTACTGGTGGCGAGTTAATCATCTTGGTTAATTACATGTACAATATGGCGTTGCTAAGCCAAGATTCGACTCGACTTAAGCTATTAAATCAAAAATAACAAAAACATAAAATAAACATAGAATGAAATGGGATGGTAGTCCGTATGTTTTCTCTCTCTCTCTCTCTTTATTTTATTTTTTATTTTTTTTTTTTGCATACACTCTTACCCTACCATCCAAAATAATACATCATAGGAAAATTGCATTCCCCTTACACTTGAATTTTTACATACTTTACAATAAACTACTGTAATGACTCGAATCAAGATAATCAAAACACTTGGAGTACTTTTTAAATATTAACGCACATACGGGGGTAATAAATTGATGTCTTCCCCATTACTCCATATTACTAGTACTTTACCCATGAGTCCCAATCGTCCCAAAACAATATGTACAAGATATGACTCGACTTAGCAACCATGTAATCAGTTAGATAATTAACTAAGGGTTTAAACATGTAACAATAATGCACTAAAGATGAGTGCATACAAGGAAGGCTAAGGCGATTTGGTTGCACATTTGGGTGGATTGTAAACAAATTCTTCCTTTAAGTAAGATGCTTAAAGTTAGAAACGAAAAGATAGGCTCGGAGGGGTGTACTAGGGGTTTCGTGTACTAAAAATGAGTACAACGCTAAGGTGTGGGAAAATTAATTGACTTCGCAAGTAAAGTAATATGACTTAAATGGTCAAGTAATTATGATACGGGTTTAAACACAAGGGTGATCCTAATGCCTCTTATCATGTAGTAAATCCTAACCACACGAATGTAGTCTCACTAGCGGTCTCGGGATGTATCACTAACGCAAGTTCGAGAATCTAAATACTACCGGTACACTCATAAGCACTAATAATGAATGCTTTTCCTATCAAATCTAAAGGCGAACCTCACATATTTGGGTGGAAATTTTTTTTGAGTGGTACGGTTTTGTGCTAGTCATACAACTCCTATCCATGAGACGCTTGTTAAGGCTAAAGTTTCACTCCTAAATGTTGTAAAAAAATTTAAATTTGGTGCTAAAATTGCCCTAGCAAGTATTTCTCATAGTTTTATTACACACCTACTATCAAACAAACAAACTCAAGTGCAATTGTATCCTATAAGGTAGCATCATTTACCCTCCTCTTACACTTAGGATGAACATTGTCCCCAATGTTCAATTAAAGGATGTAAAAGTAAAGCAGGTAAAAGAATGAAAATAAATACTCCCCTGATTCGTTCGGTGTGGATAGTGTGTTAACAAGGTTAGATCTTCCTCCAAGAAAATGAACTTTGAAAGCTTCCCTCCAGAAATATAAATCATCTTCTTGTCATATATAACCTTTTAAACCTGAGAAAACAATCAAGGCAAACCTCGCGTAAAATCGGCAGCAATCTATATATACTAAAAAAAAATCCTAGAAAACAAATTAAGATATAATGCTTGTGGAATGAATGTTTGCAGATTTCCTGGAGTTTATAAAACTAAAGAATCAACAAAAAATTTAAGTCTCCGGTTTAAACAAAACTCGCAAAATTTTTCAGAATTTTAGTACCTGACGCCGTCAGGTTGTAACTCCTGACGCCGTCAGAATGTTCCTGGAAAAATCTTATGTTAAGTTTCCGGAAAATTTCTGGAAAAACTTATGCCTTATTTCCTGGAAAATCCTGCAAAACATCATCATGACTCGATACAAGCATTTGACTCTAACAAATACTAATATACATGCTCATTTAATATTGTAGTGAATCATGCTCATTTTCGTTCTTATAAACAAATTTGGATTTCCCTTACACTTAGCTTTTGCAAAATACCTTTATATGTAATTAAGACGAAGTTAAAAACAAAATAAAGCATTTTCACAATTTACTTTGAAACATGATTTACCAACAATAAAAATAAAACATGCATACGGAAACAAATAAAATCAAATAAACAAACAAACAATCAAACAAATAAATAAAATAAAAACATCAAACAATTTAGAACATGGGTTGGTGCTTGTTTTTGTTCGATTCACGAGCCTGACTCTACCCTTATTTAACGAAAATAGGGGAGGTTTTCCCTACACTTAGGATTAAGTGCGGGTGAAAGTAGCGATACACACCCTTAGGGTGGAAATATGTCACGTGAGGTGAAGGGGGTGAATGAATTATATGCTCAAACGGGTGTGCTCCTTTTATCATAACCTTACCTAGTTCAATTGGGGCGATGGGTGAGTTGAAGTTTTCTCTTAAAAAGGGATCATCTTCTATCAATTTCGAGAGACTCTTAGTTGGGAATCCATCTTGACCTAATAAACCCGGTTTAAACCCATAATGTTTCTTGTGATCAATCATGAATGGGTGATGTAAGTATGTAAGGTCATGGTTCACACCTATATCAGCTTTCTCTCTACAAGGTTTAGAGTCAACTACCTTAAATGTAAAACTACCCGGGCTATATGGTTTGATGGGTGGATCGGGACCTTTTTCAATTTCTAAATTCTCATCCAAGGATGGAAGATTAGGTAACGGGTTTGGTTGAGGCTTTGGTTCATCAAAAATAGGAGCTTCCTTATAACTAAGAGAAAGGTTGTGACTACAAGTATTCGAACTTATTTCATCTAGTTGTGTTTGGTCCAAGGGCTCTACCTCTATTGGGGTTCCTATAGTCTCTTCTACTTCTTCCGGGTATGTCACGGGCGGTGTGTATGCCTCAAATGATGGTGGGACTTGTGGAGCACTGAGTGGGCTTATCTTATCCACCTCCTCCTCCATTGTATCTAGATTACCTATGTGTTCATCTTGTATCATGGTGGAATTAAACCACTTCATGTACCTAGGTATCTCATCTATAGGCCTATTATCCCCAAACAAACTTCTTGCTTGTTCCCTCAAACTTGCGATCAATTGATCTGTAACAACGCTTGTTGGGTTGTCCATTTTTTTGGAAAGTTGGGGACAATTCTCTATGGTTTCCCATGCTTCATCAGCATTTAATCCCTAAAGGTCCCCATCTGTGGCATGGTCAACGTCCATTTTGGTATAGTGGTCGACACGATGGTAAAATATTTCAATTTGGGACCACAGATCGAAACTATGATGAGGGAATTTTCGGAGTAAATTTTTAAAACGAGTCCATGCATCATAGATAGGTTCATCTCGATATTGGTTGAACATCAAGATATCATTAGGAGTGAATGGATTTCGTGGTCGGTAGTATGGTGGATTCTCGTTCTCCATAATGGTGAACGGAAGAGTCAATGGAAAGGTTTTTTACGAACAAAGACACAAAGAAAAGATAGACTACTAGAAAGCTAATAAAAAGAAAATAAAAATCTCACTAAAAAGGAATCTAATGAGTAGACCTAATAAAAAGAAATTCTAACCTAGAAAATAACTATTCCCCGGGCTGTGGCGCCAAAAACTTGATACGCCGGATTGCGCCCTCGCAACAGGTTTTACCTCTCAAGGGATCTTGAGAAGCTTGCAATCCCCGCCAGGCAGTGTACCTGATCGTTGTAGTATAGTATAGTGACAAGTACCGGGGGATTGATCGTTCAACTCAGGAATAGTGTTTGCTAGGATCAGAAAATCTACTAAACTAGGTCTAGAGGTGAGGGATGATTCTTTTTATGTTTTTTTTTTATTTTATAAAAGCAAGTAAAATCTCGTGTTTTGAAGGAGTTGGCGGAATTAGTTGCTAGTCAACTAACCCAATTAACTACATATGCAATCAAAATAAATTAAAAAGAACTGAAAATATACTAATGTGGTGGAAATAATAATGAGAAAAGATGTGTTTACTTAGATTTCATTACTCTCTAGATATCTTTTACCGGTTGATTAGCTTGTTACAATTGCATGGATGACGGGTTATATTCCTTAATACTAGTCGTAGGGCCGTGTACAATATTCCCTAACTCTATAAGCTCCTACTTCACTCCTATGTCGAGAAGGAATTAAGCTCTGGGCCGTCACATACATTTTGACCCTGACGGCCTTGGTGACGCCGTCAGGTCAATTGCACTAAAAGTGTTCTGGGCCGTCATGTGTATTTTCCACTTCCACCTCTTTGGCCAAGCTTGACACCGTCATGTGTGAAGTCTTGACGTCGTCAGGTACTGTTCCCAGCAAGGATTTTGAGACTTTGCCGTTTTCTTCACTTTTATGCTCCAAAAACGTCCAAAATGCTTCTTTTCCAGATTTCTTCTCAAAAGTATCTAAAATGACAAAAGGAATGATTTAGGGCAGTAATTGATCAAAGAATCACGAATTCGGGCTTAAATGACCCCTTAAAAATGGTACACTTTTCGCCTTATCAGCACCTAACAAAACAACCCCAATTAATGCACCCCCTACTACACGCAACAGAGTAAATTGCTATTACCTCCTTTTCCCGCCAAAACACGTGGAGGGCTCAGATTGAGTGTAATTGATCCAATGGCTGTGGGAATTGCTCAGAAACCCTAAGGGAACCTTTGGATGGCTTATATAATAAAGAAGAAGCACAAAAGACAGAGTAGTAGTTTAACTTAGCTTAATGTATGTCGTTAGCTTAATTCTTAATGTTTCAGTATTGTTCTTAGCTTAAAAACTATGTTGTGGAAAACTAGAAGGGGGGTTGAATAGTTTACCGCTTTTTAATTTTGATTATCTTTAAAAAGCTTTACGTTTGTTTAAAGATATAAACACAAATTTACATGTTCAATTCTTTGAAAAGCTTTACGTGTGAATAACAATCCTAACTTTACTTGTTTAGTTCTTTGAAAAGCTTTACGTTTGTTTAAAGATATAAACACAACTTTACTTGTTTAATTCTTTGAAAAGCTTTACGTGTGATTAGCAATTCTAACTAAAGATAATATGTAATAAGCAAAGATAAAGAAAGAAACGATCAAACCACAACACGATTGTTTATCGTGGTTCGGCTACAAGGACTCTTTTTCCTTGCCCTACATCCACGCCCCGAGTTTCCAACTAGAGAGTTATAAGCACTAATCAACAAGCTCCTTTCCCGGTGGAGAAACCTTTACAACGTCGCTTACACTTTTACCGACACTAAGCTAGATGTCGAGTTCTTTTACATGGGTACAACCACTCCCATCGTCGCTTACACTTTTACCGACACTAAGCTAGATGTCGAGTTCTTTACCAAGGGTACAACCACTCCCGAGGGTACAACAACTCCTGACACACTACGTATTTTGAGGCCAAAAATACTAACCGATCACTTCTACACACATGATACAAATGAAGTATAAACTACCAAAGCTTATACATAACAATGCTAACAAGATTTGCAACTTTAGAGTTGAAGCTTGAAACTTCTTGAATGATCTTGTGAAGTCCCTTGCTACATAAGAGGATCACACAAGTCAAATGTTACTGAGTCAGTTGAGAGAGTATATGAAAATATGTCCTAAAGTGATGACTCAAAACTAACAAGTGGTTTGGTATTTATAGCAAAACATTCGGCAGGTCTGGCGGATACGGCGGAACCCTCAGAAGGGTTCCGCCCGTGTATCCCCAGGGTTCCGTCAGGGCTGTAGTTAGTTTTGCAATAAATCTTCCAAACCAAACAAGGTCACATCACATAAACACTAGTCAAACACAAACTTGCACAAGAAAACTTATGGTTAGTCAAACACGCTTTCTTTCCATAAATGTATATTGACAAACTTACCATAAATGTGATGTGATATTTCTATTTAAAGAAATAAATGTGATGTGACAAGACACTTTCTAATTTAAGAAATAAAAATAATGTTTTGTTTAAAAGGAAATGTAAACCTTAGTTAAACAAGACTTAAACACTAAAGTGATGATTTACTATTAGCTAAAGTTCATACTTTGTCATTAACAAAACTTAGCAAAGATCGTAAAATATAAATAACGTTTTTAGGCGATATTTGTATTAACAATCTCTCCCTTTTTTTTGATGACAAAACATAAACTTTATTTATAAGTAAGTGACTAGATTTAGTGTTAAGTCTTATAAAGTTAGTATTAAAACTTGCTTGTGACATGCAAGGGTTAGAAAGAAAAAAGATAATGAGAACAAGTTTTATATAAATTCTCCCCCTTTTTGTCAAAACAAAAAGAAGAGTAGCGAAGCGGAAGTATGCACTTGCTCCCCCTTGGACGATACTCCCCCTAAATGGAGTGCCAAGAGAGGAGACATGGATTTTGAACCTACAAGAAAAAAGTTAGTTGCCGCACAAGACAAGTCATGAAAGCATTTCATGTCTAAAACACAACTAAGAGTTGTGAAGCGGAATAATGCAATACTCATGCTCCCCCTTGAATATTACTCCCCTAAATGGAGTAGCAAGGAAAGAAAACATAGAAAATGATCCTACAAAAGAAAGGTTAGTTTCTAAAACACAAGATATATGTATGCTACCATAGCGAGGTATAGTATACTCATTATACCTAAATGGTCAACAAAAAATGCAAACCTTGTAGTAGAATGAAATTCATTTCATGTAAAATTTTGACTCTTAGAAAATTTTGACTCTTAAAAAGTCAAAGACAAGAAATTAGGACGACATCATCCTACTTCTTAAAAATAAAGAAAAACTAAAAATAAACTAAGAACATGAAATGCTACAAGGAAATCATCATTTTCCTTAATGAGAAACATTTTCCAAAAACAAGGCTAAGGTTGTTTAAGGATTAAAATGTATGTTGAAGGTTGTAGCGGGCTTTATTTTGAAGGGTGAGAAGGTGACACGGTTTTGGTTTGTTGGTTTAAATGGTGAAACATTTTCCAAAAGAAACGGTTTTGTTTCATTTTGGAGACTTTAAACTTGAGGTGGTGTTGGTGCTCTACACTTGGTTTGTTGGTTTTAATGAGAGACATTTTCCAAAAGAAACGGTTTTGTTTCATTTTGGAGACTCTAAACATGAGACGATCCAAAATGTGGTTTAGGATAAACCTCATTTCATTGGTTAGAGGACCATGGATGTCTTTGTAGATAGGGTGAAACAACAATGGTTTTGGGTGGTGATACTCTTGTTGTGGTGGTTGGTTGTGGTCAAAAGACTCATTTCGGTCAAGCAATGACCTTGGTTTTTCATTTGTGAAAGGTGGTGGTTTTGTTGGTCTTGGTGGAAGATCATTGAGATGCTTCTATTTTCTTATACGAAGAAAATAGAGATTCACAGTGTTGGGAAGGTTCTTGTGGTTGTTGTCATTGAACAAAGTGATGGAAGCTTGGTTCTCCGGAAGGATTACCATGAAGGTTTTTGTAAATTGGGTGAAAAACAAATGATTGTAGGTGTGTATGACCTTGATCATTTGGAAAAATTGAGGGTCTAGCATAACGGTAGGCCAACCTTTCTACCAATGATGGTTGATGGGGTTCATCATCTAATTGCTCACTTGGTTGTTGTTGGGTTTCCATTTGAGCAATGGTGTCAACAAGTGACAAAGATGGAGGGCTTGATGTTTTAGGTGATAGGTCTTCTAAAATTTTCCAAATAGTAGATGTGGTGATGTTGGTGGTGTATGGAAAAGTTCCATTGGTGTAAGTGTTGGTGATTGAGGTGATGAAGTTTTTGATGGTTGAGTTTGTTGTGATGTTGAATCACTTGATGTTTTGGTTGATGGTTAAAGGTGTGTATGTTTGTATTGCCATGTTTGGGAGAGGATGTTGGAGTAGATAGATTAAGCAAATCTTGAATAGTGATCACATTGGTATTGCAAGGAGTTGAGGATGGTGTTGAGGTAGTAAGGTTAAGGAAATCTTGGATAGGTGAAGAAATGTTAAGTGAAGCATCACTTGAAGATGATGAGCTTGACTTGACGGTTTTGTTGAAGCAACAAGGTTGAACACTAATCTTAGTGGTTTTTGCCAAAGATTTTTGTGACTCGGATGAGGTGTTGGATTTAGTCATTTCAAAGGTGTGGTTTTGAGGTTTTGAGAGAGGAAATTTTGATGGTGATGGTGTTATTTGAATTGTTGCAAAAAAAACTTTCAAATTTATAGGGTGGAAGAGATGTTGGAATGGGTGTTTGGACATGATGTTCTACCATTCAAAGATTGAGGTTTCAAATGATTTAGAAAATTTTCATGAACATGTCAAATCATTGGATTTCAATCCAATGGAATTGGGTGGAGTGAAAGACCAACATATGCACTCAATGCTTTGTGATCATGGGAAGTGATTTGGTTGAAAATGTTCCAATGGTTTGAAGGATCCTTTAAAAGGGTTCCTTGGGTTAGTTATGTTTAAATTTGAATTTTTGGCGGGAAGTGACTTCCTAATTGTTTTAGTGAGTGAGAGTTGTCCTAATATGGTTATTGGAGGTAATGGAATATGTTTCTCACTAAAGATAATGGTTTTACACTTTACAAGTTTTGAACTTAAGAAAAATGACAAAAATTTTCTGCAGGTGACTGGCGGAACCCTCGTGATACACAGGCGGAACCCTGTTTTGGGTTCCGTCTGGTCCGTTGGGCCATTTCTGGGTTGCCCAGAAATTTCACTGGCGGAACCCAATCTAGGGTGCCGCCAGATCCGCCAGACCTGAAAAAGTACACAGTCCGCGATTTTGACCTGCGAGACGATTTTCAAATTTTTCGAAAACACCTAAAACCAAAAATATAATTCATATCTGGTTAGGAAATGCAAAAAATGGACATGTAAACACGCATACCATTGGACTTTGACCGGGGGCTAGCGAATTTCACTATACTTAGTAAAAATTTCATAAACATGAAAATTTGACAACATGCCAAACGTTGTCTACCTGCATCATAGTTAGTTAAGACATGTTCCAAATAGTATCACAAGTTGTACCAACACACAAATACATGACAAACATTGTTTAAACAACCAAATTGTTCAAATAGCACCTAGTGCCAAACACTCCTACACACCCGCTCTCATAGACGGTCAATCTTCTTCTTGAGCTTTCCAAGAAATCTCTCGATGTTTTTGAACATCCCCTTTGTTTTCTTGAACTCCGCCGACTCATTTAGAATATCCGAAAGTTGGAAAATGTATTCTAGAGGTGGGAGCCTAGAGTTGGGCAAAGCCTAGAGTTGGAACATGTTTACCTTGGGCTTTGTAGATTTTCCTATCACTTAGTGGGACAAAAGCGTGTGAAATGAGAGAGTAGTCTAGGTGAAGACCTATAGGAGTTGATGGAATGGGAGAGATGAACCTAAAGAGACGGGTCAAGAGCATTCCATATGGCATAGACGTTGTGCCTTGCACGGGAATGTCGGCCATTCTCTTGGTCATGTAATAGGCAAGGTTGAAGGGTTGCCTAATGGACAAGGAGTAGAGCATGTAGCAAAGGCAAACATTGATGTGATCTCGGTTTCCTATGGTGCTAATTACATTGGCTCTAAGGAGTTCTTCCCATTTCTTGAATTGGGGCTTGAGTTCATTGAATTCCATTCCATATGGGTCCTTGATGACCTCATTTCCGGTTCTAGTTCTCCTAGTGTTGGTGGTCCTAATGAATAGGTGGTCACGAAGTTCATCTTTGGACACAAGAGGGGTATCATAGGGATGGATGCGGTCAAAGAGTGTGTCAAGAGTTGAGAGGGAGTGCAAGTCGGAGTAGATGCAAGTACCATGGTTTGGGAGACCTAGGATTTGAGCAAACTCCTCGAGAGTGAAGGAGTATTGATGACTACTAGACCTAAAGTTAATAGACATGCGACCATACTCATCCTTGGAGAGAGTGACGGATGCATAAAATTCTAAAATGAACCTAGAACAAATAGGCTCATCGATTTCTAAGAGACACTCAAAGTTGATTGTGGCAAGTTCCGTGTAGAGGTTTGTACCTTCTAAGAAGGATGGATCAATGGTTCACCCTTATGGACATATCGTTTTTCTAAGGCTTTGAAAACAACGATTTGAGTTTCAGTAAGACCTTTGGTTTTGTGGTGTTTGGGTAGGTACTTGATGGTGTCCTTGTGGTCGTAGTGAGTTAGAAGAGGCATGATGATTCCTAGAAAATCAAAATTTCACATTTTAGTCTAAGTAAACGACTATTGTAATGTGTATGTTCTAGTGTGTGCCTATATGAAAACAATGTGGAGGTGCGGTTAACTTGACTCATTTTGATGCTTAAAAACGTTTTATAATGCAAGTGATGTTTCAATGACGTTTTTCATTTGTTTTAACAATGTGGTGAACGGTGGTAAAGTATGGTTGACGACCGAGAGTGGATATGTGAAATGAGGTGGTGATTGCTTGACAACACTTGAAGCTTGGATATCTTCTTTGTGTTCTTCACTTGCTAGAAAGTGGAAGAGACGCATTTCATAATGAAATTTACTAGACTTTTGACGACATAGACAAATATGTTAATGAGAGTATGGATATGACAATTGCCCTTTGTTTCAAAGAGTGACACAAGGGTGAACATAGGTTTATGTATCATGAAAGGTGGTTTAATCTTAATAGGTTAGGTTATAGTGGGGATGACACACTTGTTTGCTTACATTGTGGAATCTTCTTGTGAAGATGACTAGGTGGAGTTATTGGTGAAGATGATATTGACTCTTGGTTTCTTTGAGGGCATGGAAATGGTGGATGACTCGATATTGATAGGACAAAGGATAACTCGGTTTCTCATTTCACATTGGTTGTTTGAGGTTTGAGTGATGAAAGGTTATGAGGAAGATGCTTGAAGTTTTGCTCATTTTGTGAATCTTATGGGCTGAGATATATCACAAGGTGAATGTGATGAGATGATGGTGAAAGAATAAGTGAACTTAAGTGCTAAATGTTTAAGAATGAAACCCTATTGACATTTGTTCTTGTTCCTATTGATTTTTGTGGTTTTATCCTAACGTTCAAAACGAAGGTTTTAAGTCTTATGAGTCTTTACCTAAGTCTAGGGATGATGAATGCTTCTCATTCAAGAGGTTTCGTGAGAATGTTGATAGACTGGTTAACGTATACGACTTTCTTAGCTAAGATGTTCCTCAATGAACATTTTTTACCAAGGCGATGATGACGGATCACAATATGTCAATTAAGAACATAATGGATTGGATTGTCGCTGAAGTCGATGCTTCCTTTGTTGAAGGGATAACAATGTTGATAAAATGAATTCCGTTGTCGACGTGAGTTTGCTTGTTCAAGTGGAGCTTGTTGACGTGCTTCTCCATCCGATACTAATTTGCAAACCTTAAGCGTTTTGGAGAATCATTGGGTAAGTAAGTATAAAAGTGCAAGTACACTATGGTTTCTATTCCCGTTCTTTTTGGATACCATAATCCTAGTTGTGTAGTACCTTTTGATGTATCTAAACAAGCTCTTCCTAAAGAGTTGTTTTAGGATCTTCTCTAAAAAAGAACGAGCACATAGACAAGCACTAAACATAATGTTGGATTTATTCGTTGTGAGAACAAGTATACTTCCAAACATTTCTCTATGTTTAGTTTTACCTACGGATTTACTAATCTCATTCTTGATAAGTCATAAAGGACTTAATCATTGTGAACATGTGAATAACTAAGAATGTCTTTGAATTATTATCCCTTGCTTTTGGAACTTGCATAAAAATAAAAAATCTTTCATAGATTTACATTAATTTCTATTTTAAAAGACTCATTTTATTTTAATGGTTGCTTTACTCTAATGTCCAAAAATGCTTTTTATCAAATTTATTTAAATCACAACTATGACTTATAAATCAAGTTTTTATGACCTTGTCAATATTGCTTGACTCATTGTTTGACACAAGACGAAAGAATATTGTTTTTCAATCTTAATAGTTCATCTTCCTTGTTATTGATTTCTACTTGTATTATCAATTTTGGACTTTCGACTAAGTCATCGTCTACCAAAGATGATATCTTAGAAGGAGGTGGTCTTTCATCAAATGTTAAATTCAATGACTCCTCGACTCTTTGGGTTTATTTACTTAAAACACTATGAGTGTAAATGTCCAAGAGATGCAACATCATAAGACTATGGGTCAAATTTGATGTGCAAATCCTAGATGTTTATAAATCATTTTCTCCCAATTATCCTAATGAATTCAAATGATTTATTTTTCTTTGTGTGTCTTATATGAAATTTTAACAAAAGAATGGTTGAATTTAAGACACAATTGAAAATGTAAGGTATAATGTCAAAAGACGTTGTACTACAAATATCTATGAAATGTTGTGGTTTTGCTAGATTTGCAAGCATAACAAAAGTGTTGGTTGTCTCATCACTTAGGAGATTCTTAGTTAGTTCACTTGTAGACAAGTATTAAGTAGACTCACTCAAGAGTTACTCGTGTCTTTTCCCGAAGGTTAAAAGAAGTAAAACACCTTATATCTCCTACTAAGAGTAGTGTCTAAGTCCTTTAATCACAAAGGATCTAATCCTTATTGTTACTTACACAATATAACCATCTTAGAGTAAAAACTACTAGTATCACTCATGATAGAACTTAATACTAATCAATATGAAACACTGAAAGGTGAGTTGAAGAGACGTGTACCTTTTAAGCTCCATAGATTAGCCATCAAGAAGATAATCATAAAGCAAATAATCTTGACTCGTAGAAAAGCTAAACTCAAATACTTATGAATCCAAGAAGGTTAGACAAACACGTAAAAATATTTGAACATGATATCTTTATCTTTTTATCATGAGCTTCAACTAGAGATAGAATTACTCCTACAATTCTCTCCTAAGTTAAACACAACTTGCTTTGTTTTACTTGTTGATAGTTCATTAGAGTTAAATCCTAATCCGGTTCTATCTCTAAATGACTTTTGACTCTTTAAACAACATACAAGAGCTTTTGAACTTTCTTCAAATTTAGTAAGCATTTTTCCTTTTTCATTTTGCTTTTTAATCTCATGTTTGTAATCTAGACATAATTTACATTCTAGATCAATTTCAACATTAGTCTCAAGTCTAGACATTTTATCTTCTAACAAGATTTCCTTTTCAAAGTTATTCACAAAGGATTTTGAAGACTTATTGTTAAAGATAGTTTTTAGGTTCATGTTACCTAAAAGTTTAGACTCATTTTCTAATTTAGAAAATTCTAAGATAAATGTTTCAAAGCAAAAAAATTTTAGTTTCAACATGTACCTTGCTTGTTGTTTCAATAAATTGACAATTACCCACCGGATCATTGTCTTCGTCTATATCCGTTTCATTCTATGATTCGCAAGCAAGTTCATCAAGACACACGTACTCATCTTCACTTGTACCTTCATTTAAAACATTTAAACTAGTAGCACATGTATTTATCTCAACTAAATGTCTATCTATTAATATTTCTAAGACTTCTAATTCATATGTGAGATCAAATTGATCATCTTTGACTTGACATATTTCTTGATGAAAGTTTAACATATTTTTCCAAATATCATTAGCTGTTTGACAAAAATACATTCTTTCATATTCGGTACTTGGTAAAGCTTTAAAAATCATTATCTTAGCTTTAGTATTTTTATCAAGTTTAGGATAGTCATCTTGGTTTTCAAAAACTTGTTTTCGTTGGTTTGAAATCACCAATAGAAATGATATGCCAAAGATCTTGATCAATTGATTTCACATAGTTTTCAAATTTACTTTTCTTTTTCAAATAGCGGTGGGTTTTGAATAGGTTGCCCTTCTTTGAGATTTTCAAAATCCATGGATCGATCCAAGTTTTAAAATACACTCTATTTGAAAGATCTTGAGTAACGTAGCTCCTGATGCCAATTGTGGAAAACTAGAAGAGGGGTTGAATAGTTTATGGCTTTTTAATTTTGATTATGTTTAAAAAGCTTTACGTTTCTTTAAAGATATAAACACAACTTTACATGTTCAATTCTTTGAAAAGCTTTACGCGTGAATAACAATCCTAACTTTACTTGTTTAGTTCTTTGAAAAGCTTTACGTTTGTTTAAAGATATAAACACAACTTTACTTGTTTAATTCTTTGAAAAGCTTTACGTGTGATTAGCAATTCTAACTAAAGATAATATGTAATAAACAAAGATAAAGAAAGAAACGATCAAACCAAAACACGATTGTTTATCGTGGTTCGGCTACAAGGACTCTTTTTCCTTGCCCTACATCCACGCCCCGAGTTTCCAACTCGAGAGTTATAAGCACTAATCAACAAGCTCCTTTCCCGGTGGAGAAACCTTTACAATGTCGCTTACACTCTTACCGACACTAAGCTAGATGTCGAGTTCTTTTACACGGGTACAACCACTCCCATCGTCGCTTACACTTTTACCGACACTAAGCTAGATGCCGAGTTCTTTACCAAGGGTACAACCACTCCCGTTAGTTCTTTTACAAGGGTACAACAACTCCCGACACACTACGTATTTTGAGGCCTAAAATACTAACTGATCACTTCTACACACATGATACAAATGAAGTATAAACTACCAAAGCTTATACATAACAAAGCTAACAAGACTTGCAACTTTAGAGTTGAAGCTTGAAACTTCTTGAATGATCTTGTGAAGTCCCTTGCTACATAAGAGGATCACACAAGTCAAATGTTACTGAGTTAGTTGAGAGAGTATATGAAAAGACTCAAAACTAACAAGTGGTTTGGTATTTATAGCAAAACATTCTGCAGGTCTGACGGATACGGCGGAACCATCAGAAGGGTTCCGCCCGTGTATCCCCAGGGTTCCGTCACGGCTGCAGTTGGTTTTGCAATAAATCTTCCAAACCAAATAAGGTCACATCACATAAACACTAGTCAAACACAAACTTGCACAAGAAAACTTATGGTTACTCAAACACACTTTCTTTCCATAAATGTAGATTGACAAACTTACCATAAATGTGATGTGATATTTCTATTTAAAGAAATAAATATGATGTGACAAGACACTTTCTAATTTAAGAAATAAAAACAATGTTTTGTTTAAAAGGAAATGTAAACCTTAGTTAAACAAGACTTAAACACTAAAGTGATGATTTACTATTATCTAAAGTTCATACTTTGTCATTAACAAAACTTAGCAAAGATCGTAAAATATAAATAACATTTTTAGGCGATATTTGTATTAACATATGTACTAAGTCATTTTCAGTATAATGGAATCTTATTTGAAGCTTTAATTCCATCCTGCAATCTATTTTCAGTTTATGAACTTTTCTCTTTTAAAATTCCAAATCAATCAAGAAAGGTTAAAAGCAGTTGTTCATTTGTTAGATAAGCTAATTTAAGCTTGCTTATAAGCTTTTCAAGGCTTGTGAGTCATTTAAAAGGATTTTAGTTAAAAAAAACAGAAGATACAAAAAAATAGTCAAAAAAAAATCAAAAAAAGAAGATGATGCATGGAGCATGGTACATATTGGATGGCCATGGGTTTAGTGGCTTAGTGGTAAGCCTATAGGAGTGTTAACTGGTCCTTGGTTCCTGGCTAAGTACTTGGAAGGCTTTGTAAGCAAATCCTTCACATTTTGAATCTTACTGTTCATTAGCTTATTAAACTACGTATTTCTGCTTATTTGTACTTATTAGTTGTTATTAAGTCTTATTGTAGTATAAAATTAAGTTTTGGATCATTAGATCTCTTTGTACTTCAAAATCATAGTCTTACTGTCATTTTAGTATAGTTTAGAATATTAAGCATTTGTGGTTTCAGTTCATGTTTCTGTGGTTATCTCAACTTATTAAGTCATAATAAACCAATATAAAGCAGTTTCATGGTCCCGAGTTTCATTTTGCTTTAAAAATCAAAATCAAGTACTTGATAAGGGTTGTTTGGATTTGCTGAGTTTGTGTACTCAAAGGTTACATGGGTTAGTATTTTTAGTCTCTACATGTTCATTTAGGTTATATTAGTTAATTTAGGTCATAAAATCAGTAGGTGCTTAGTGAAAAAGTCAAAATAGTTTGTAATCTCATCATTTGTGTACACTATTAGGATTTTAAGGTCAAGGGACCACCAAATCAATTCAAAACTTGTTAGTACAGCTTGTTTTAGTCTCAAAATAGCATAACTCTTCATTTTCAATAGATTAGATTCAACCAAAGTTCATCATATTCAACTTTAGGTTCAAAGTAGAAAAGTCAAAATTGCATAGTTAGGCAGAAACCCACTTTTTCTAGGAATTTTCCTGATTTTTGTGTTCACAATTAAGCCCCAAGCTTTTTACCAATTAAAGTATACCAGCTTAACTTTTTAAATCCACCATTGGCTTATTTTTAAGATTTTCTCTGAGGCTTATAGAAGTGCTTATTTTAGGCTGCAGGGCTAACACCCTCCCATTCACCAGGGCCATTAACCAACTTTCATTGGCTCACCCTGACTTCATCTGTGGGCCTCAGACCTCCATTTTAGCTTTTCAGTATGGCTTATTAGTTTTGTTCTTATCTTGGGCTTAAGTACCCTTGCCATAGCTTATTTTAGCCTTAACTTTGCACTGACCATACCCAGGTATACTGAGTACTCAGTATAGACACCCAAACTTCACAAGCCCTCAATTGGCTTATTTGTAGGACCCACGGCTTGAGCCTTGGCTTTTTGAAAAGCCCTTCTGGCTAGCTTCTTAGATCAAGTTCCAATTTAGACTTCCAATCACACCTGTGGGCCCCACAAGGGCTGCAAGTTTGACCCTTTTGGCCTATTTGGCCTATTCGCATAAGCCAAGTGCTTATTTGATCCTCTGGCTTATTCCTTGTGCTTATTTTGTTCCTTTCAGCTGATTTGTATGCCCTTTGGTTGTTTGTAGCTTATTTATTCAGTGGTAGCCTAATTGTAGCTTATTGGATCAAAAATCCAATCTTATAACTTATTAGACCTTTCTATCTTAATCTTTAGTGTGCACACTTCTTATTTTTGATTTCCAGAAAGTTGTCTTTGTAAACGTTGCTTATTTTCATTAGTAAAATAGATTTGTAAAAGAAAAACCAAGAAAAATCAAATTTAAAAATAGTGATAGCTTCTATTTAAGCCATTTGGCTTATTTCTCAGCTTTTTCAAAAAGCAATTTTCATTTTTATAATTTTCCTAAGTTTCTAATATATTAAAATAGTTTAAGAAAATTTTTCATAATTTTCTGAGTTAATTTAGTATTTATAATAATTAAATTAAGTTTAATTAGTTTTAATTAAAAAAATCAGGAAATTAATTTTCTTTCTGCTTATTTATAAGCAATAGTATCTTTTTATATTTTTCCTAGGTCTTATAATTAGTAAAGTATTTTTAGAAAAATTTTCAGAATTTTTACTGTTCATTTAGTATTTTTCATAATTAAATTAGTTAAAATAGATTATAATTATTAAATAAGTAAATAATTAGTAAATTAGTTTAAAAATATTTTTTATAAACTTTTTATAACTTTTTAGGATTCCTGTAATGGTTAATTAGTTTTGTAAAAAATTTCATATTTTTCTAAGCCACTTTAGTATTTTTCTTAAATTTAAATTAGTTTTAATTAATTATTAAATAGTTTAAAATAGTTTTTAATTAATATTAAATAATAAAATAATCAAAAAAAATATACTCCCTCCGTTCCATGTTAAGTGTCCACAATAGAATCTTTGGATGTCCCAAATTAAGTGTCCACTTATACCTTTCAACCAATAAGATGAGAGTTTAGTGGTAAAAGTAATATTTGATTGGTGGAGAATTTAATTAGTGGAATCTTCTAAAACTTTGTGTATTATGAAAGTGGACACTTATTATGGGACGGAGGTAGTAATAATTTTCCTTTTAATTATTTTTTTTAATATTAAGTTTGTAAAAATTTCATTTTCACCCCCTCTAGTTTAAATTTGTTCAAATCTCACATTTTTCTCTATTCGTAATCGTAGCTGATTTTAATTTAATTTACATTTATTTATATCTGTAATCTTGTATTTGTTTATACTGTTCATTTGTCTTAATACCAATAAAATCAGTAGTCTAATTAAACCCAAATCTTTATTTTCTACTATTCACAATCACTGATTCCCGTAAACATTTTCCAAACACAATTTCAATCTCGCTGGGACATAACGACCCGGGGATTTCCTTGTACTTCTACGGATTTAATATCTTGCACTCCTCTCCCTTACTGCTTGACTTGTTGACCATTCCCGGTTGATTTGTGAGGTTGGTTTGGGAGGAGTCAAATTTTGGCGCCGCCTCCAATGAGGTTGTTGCATGTTTCAAAAACGTTTAGCAGTTTAGTGATTTTCAAAACCCTCCTTGTACAAATTTCACCACTTTGTAAATTTTTTGTAAAAATCTTAATCATATCAGAAAAAGTCATTAACACTTTTCCTAAAGTGTTAAAAACACCAAAAAAATCAAAAACTACAAAACAAATCATGAAGTTAAATTACTTCGTATTCTTTAAGATTACAACCTATACAGGTGGTAAACGGAATTTCTGACATTAAATTGCGAACTGAAAAGAGATCCATTCTTCTCTTCCGCTACCCTGTGAGTAATTTTAAAGAAAACGATTTCGGTTAACGAATCGATACCAAAAATATTTCCAAAAGTTTTTTCACACACACACCGAAAAAGCCAAAAACATTTTGTTTTTCTGTTAATAATAATTACATAAAATACATTATCGAAAACCAAGGCTGAATACCTACCAACTGGGGGTATGAACATTAATAAGTTCCCAAACTAAAGATTAAAACTTGCCTTTGTATCCTTGTGATTTGTGTACCTTTTTCAAAGAAGCCATTCATACTGTGATTATTGGTTTAAGTTCCCTGTTGTTTTGCCTCGGTCTTGTTTTAATTAAACATTGTTTTTAGTGCATGCGCACTCGTTCACAAACAAAACGTAATCGTCAAAGAAACGTACCCGAGTTACGTACAGTTATTAAAGAACCCTAAATAAAAATGGACGAGCCCCCACCACCCCCACCTGACCCTCCAAAGGATGAAACAGCTCCCGATCTCCGAACGATGGAGGAGTTGTGTCAACCTACCATGCACGGGAGAGGTGGACCTATTGCACCACTCACTATTGTGGTCCGTTTGGACTCAAGCATCACATGATCCAGCAAGTCCAAAATTCGTGCCAGTTTCACGGATTGCCGGGTGACGATGCTAACAAGCATCTCGACAAATTTTTGACCGTCACCCAGAGCATGAAACAAAATGGCGTCACCGAAGACGGCCTTCGTCTGTATCTATTCCCTTATTCTCTCACTCATCATGCGACTGCCTGGTTCGATCGTCTTCCGAAAAATTTGATCCACACTTTTGATGAGATGGTTACCAAATTCTTGGCAAAATACTTTCCACCATCCATGGTAACTAAGCTGAGGAATGATATCAGCAACTTCAAACAGCTTCCCGACGAGTCCTTATTTGAGGCATGGGAACGCTATAAGCTTGCTATTGATCGATGTCCCAATCATAATATGCTCCTTGTCACCATTATAGATACCTTCTACAATGGTTCGACACTTCATCACCGTGACACCATCAATGCTGCTGCTGGGGGCACCTTTATGAAAAGGACCCCTGAAGAGTGCTATGATTTGATCGAAAACATGACTGCCCATCACAATTTATGGGATTCCTCAGCTGAGAGGAATGACTCATGTAAATCAGTCACTCCAGCAAACAATGATATAGCTGTCCTTGCTAAAAAACTTGATGATTTGCCCACTGCAGTTTTACGAATCCATCAGTCAAATCAAAATCATCACGTCAAAGTTGTCAACCCAAGTTGTGAAACTTGTGGTGGTCTACACCCGTACATTGAGTGCCCAGCCTCCGGTGGCTTCGCTCAGGAAAACGTGTACGCAGCTCAAGGTTCCTATAACACGGGGGTAATTCTTACCAACCACTAGGGGACCGTAACCTTTTGAGCTATCGTTCCAATAACAACCTTGGACCACCCGAGTTTAATCAAGCTCAGAATCAGAATCAAAACCGGAATCAAAATTTTAATCAAAATCAAAATCAAAACTGAATGAACCAAGGTTTTCAAAACCAAGGGAATTTCAATTCCGGTCACAACCAGGTTTTTCAAAATCAAAACCAAGGAAATTTTAACCGTAATCAAGGTCATTTTAATCAGGGTAATAATTTCCAACAGGGTAATTTTCAACAAGGAAACAATTTTCATGGTCATAATAATCAAAATCAAGGGAATTTTCAAAACAACCGTGCTCAAAATGTTCGTAACCAAAATCAAGCCGTTGTTCCAACTGGACCATCATCTGATGAGTTGTTGAAACAGTTTATGAAATCCCAAGAAGAAATGAACAAATTGTTGGTCAGCCAAATCTCAGAACTCAAGAAGTCTTTAAATGATCGACCCTCGGGCTCAGGTACACTACCAAGCAACACGATCGCTAACCCAAGGGGCAATGTTAAGGCGATCACAACCAGAAGTGGAGTTTCTTATAAATGACCCAGAGCTCCGTCTAATTTTTCAAGATCTCCATTTTGATATCAGCTTCGCGGATGCTATTCTCTTGATGCCTTAATTTGCATCCACAATCAAAAACTTATTAAGTAATAAGGAAAAACTGTTCGAGATGGCAAAAACTCCCCTCAATGAAAACTGCTCTGCAGTTTTGTTGAAACAGCTTCCCGAAAAGCTGGGAGATCCCGGGAAATTACTCATTCCATGTATATTCCCGGGAATGGTTGAATGCTATGCCTTGGCCTATCTTGGTGCTAGAATCAACTTAATGCCTTATTCAATATGGAAGAAACTCTATCTTCCGGAACTCACTCCCACCTGCATGACTCTTGAGCTTGCAGACCGTTCAATATCTCGTGCCCTCGGTATTGCCGAGGACGTATTTGTCAAAGTGGGAAACTTCCATTTTCCGGTTGACTTCGTGATTGTTGATTTTGATGCGGATCCAAGGGTTCCTCTCATTCTTGGACGAGGATTCCTTAGGGCGGGTCGTGCTTTGATCGATGTATTAGATGAGGAAATCACATTACGTATTGGTTCTGAAGCCATAACTTTCAACCTTGATCAATGATTTAGGAAAAAGCAGTCAACTAAAGTCAACCACAGATGTGGTCAATATAGTCAAACTCCTTAGGCTCAATACTCCACGGAATATACGGTTTCCCCGGGTCGTTATGTCCCGACGAGGTGTGGATGGTTATCAAACGGGTTTGTGATCGGGTGAATTTGGACGGAAAAGGGTTTGTGAATGGTTATACTAAGGAATCTACAAAGAAATAGCTTAAACAAGCTATATAGATGATTACGTGAAAGTTAGATACCTAAAACGTTTAATAACTAAAAACGTGTACGTTCAGATTAAATTTACGTGAACGTACAAAATAAAAAGTAAAAACTGAATTCTGAAAACCCCCAGGGGGTGAAAATGACTTTTTTACAAACCTAAGGTTAAAAGAAAATTTTTAGAAAAACAAAATTAATTTTTACATTATTTAATTATTTACTATTAATTAATTACTAATTATTAATTACTTAACTAGTTTTAATTAATTTAAATTATTAAAAATAACAACCTAACTTAGAAAATTAAGAAAAATTTTACAAATCTAATTAACCATCACAGGAATCCTAAAAAATTATAAAAAGTTTGTTTTATAAGTTTTTACACTATTTTACTAATTATTATATTAAATATTAATTAATTACTAATTAAACTATTTAAATTATAAAAAATAGAAAATGAACAGTAAAAATTCTAGAAAAATTCCTAAAATTATATTATAGTATATAAAAGCTAAGAAAAATATAAAAACTAGGTGTTACTTTATAAAAACGAATTTTGCTATTTAATACTTAATATTAATTAATAATTAATAAAACTAATATTAAATCTAATAAATACTAAATGACAAAATAAAAATCTGAGAAAATTACTAAAAGTACTTAAAGGTAAAAGGTAATTAATAAAAACATAAAAATACAAGGTGCTTAACAAAAATCTAAAAAGGAAAATTAAAAATATAAATAAAATTAAATAGAAACTATCACTTATAATTAATATTTGATTTTTGTGATTTTTAATTTACAAAACTATGAAACACTAAAAAATAACAAACTTTTACTAAGACAAACTTGCAGGAACTAGAAAATAAGCTCAGTGGAGCTTATTGAGCACAACAGAATAGCTTTTCAATCTTTTAATGGAATATCAAACCCAAACAAGCTCACAATAAGCTATTAAGTTGGAACAAAAGGATGAAATGAGATAAACTAAATAAAAATAACTAGGAATAAGCAGAAACAACAAGAGTAGTACACAGAATAAGCTGATAAAACAAAATAAGCAAATCCACACAACACTGAAATCTGGCAGACCTATGGGGCAAGAAGCAGGCTTGAATAAGCTAAGGGCATAAGCTCTATGGCCCAAAACAAGCCTCAAACCAATGAGCCAGCTTGTTGAGCTACTCAAAAAATCCAAGGAATATCAGTGGGGCCCACTGATAAGCTTTACAAGAGCTTATCAAAGTGGCTTGACCATATTGATGAAGCAGTGTTTCAGTGAAATGGGACAAGGTTGAATGGGCAAGCAGCCCTATGAAATAAGCAATAGACCCAAAAATAAGCCAAGAACCTAGAAGAGGAGCTTATTGGCTTTTCATAAAGCCAAATAGCAACCTGTGGGGCCCACTAATGACCCAGGAATAAGCAATGGAAAGTAGGTGTTGGGACTGAGGTCTGTGTAGCAGGGGAGATACCTTGCCCTGCAGGTGTCTTTGAGCAGGTGTGGACCCCACATAAAAATTCACACAAATAGAAGGAGTGTGGGATCTTGAAGATGAGGTGGTGGACTACAAGTTGTGAAAAGCACAATGTCTAAATCTTAGCAGAAAATTCTAAACAAATCCTACAATTTTTGGAATTTTTGCCCAAAGCAACTTTTGACTTTTTGAAATAAACTACCTAGTTGACTTTGGTGAATTTAGAATGATCCTAGGTGACTGATGTGGATGCAATAAGCTGTAATGTGATTGACTTAAGCTACATGAACCACTTTTGAACACCACAAGATGATTATGCAGGTTTACAACCTAACAGTTAATAAAAATAAGAAAGATAAAATGGGATTTGACCTTTTTGCATGTACCCTGTGATTTTTACTTTCTAACTAAGTATAACAACCTAAGGTAACATGTTGCAAGTGGAAACAATAACAATAAACTCCATGATCCTATCTAAGACAGCAAACCCAAACACCCCTTTAGTGAACCTGATTTGAAGTTTTTCAAAGATTTCCTCTGAATTAGACCAATAAACCCACAAAGAAACTTATACTAATCATAAACTAACATAAATAAACACAATTTATCCACCAGGAACAGTTACAACTAAAAAATGAAAACATATGAAAATTTGGATGCTTGAAACTGAAATGTATACTTACACTGAGACTAATGCTCAAGACCAAAGACAGATACTCACTTAATCCCTATTGTCTCCCTGAGACTCTAAACCATGAACTCCTTCAACTGATTCTCTTCTTTTTTCTTTTCATTTCTTATTTTTCAATATTTTTGTGATTTTTGGTAATTTGCATTACAAAGGATTCTTATACTTGGCTAACTTGTAGAAATTTATAAATAGGCTAAAATTAGTCCACAGAAACAAGAACTAACAACTCCAAACAATATTTCAATGAAAAGTAATTTTCACTAAAAATTATGATGCAACTGTTTTAAACTAACAATCCTTGAAATTAGAATTGAATTAACTTGACATACAACTGAAAATGTGGATTACACTTCTTTTTAGCTAAAATTACACAACTGGGAAAGGAATTACATGAAAACGTTTTTATCTAAATTACTCTAATCTATTCTAAGTTAACTACCGCTTCCATCTCCTTTTTTTCTTCATTTTATAGAACCTGGCACCTCTCTCTTCCTTTCCCACTTGAATTTGAAGCCGTAGGATGAGTCTAGTTTGATCCTGGCCTTTGATTTATTTTTGGCGGGAAATGGGGAAAAGGCATGTTAAGTGGATTGGGTGAGGGCATTTATGAGGAGGGGGTTTGGAGTGGTGTAGGTGAGGTTGGTGAGGAAAATGGGGGAGCAGGGGAGGCAAAGCACCCTGGTTATTAGGGTGTTAATAGTGGGATTATGGGGAAGATGAACAGTGAAACGGGGGTGTGGGGTTTGACTTGGGTCAACAAGGGGAAAGTATTAAAATGGGAGTGGGCCCGTTTGTGTTTTGGGCTAGGTATACATGGATCAGGCCTTAGGTTTGTTTTGGGTGGGTTTGGTTTAGATATTAACAAAAGGGTCCAATTGGTTTTTAATATTTCACAAGGACTAATAGTGTAAATCTGAAAATTGAAGGGACTGAAAATGTAACTTTCCAAAATTTATTATAAGGACCAAAATTGCCACATGTGAATAACACAAGGACCAAAGTTGCAATTTTCCAAAATTAGAAATCCCGGGGACCTTTTATGTCAATTTTCAAACTTCAAGGACCAAAAGTGTAAATTCTCAAAACTTTTTACCCAAGGACTATTTTTGATAAATTTTGACTTTTAAAGGACTTGGGTTGATTTTTCTTGCAAAATAAATGCTCAGGGACTAGTTTTGTCAATTTTTGAAAGTTGAGGGACTGAAACTGCCAATTATGCAAACTTTGTACATTTTTCATCTGTTTTTACTCTTTTTGCATCTAAAACATATAAAACACAATTTTGAAATATTTTTAGTATTTTGATGCATTTCTGAGTGTTTTTGTATGTTTTGCAGTTCAGATTTGACAAAAAATGATGAGTGTTTGAGCACTCATCAATCCCCCACACTAAAATATTGTTAGTCCCTAGCAATAAACTATTTTGAAAATTTAATGGATTTTAATCTCTTTACCAAAATCCATTATTTCTGGAGTAGCCAAATGTATCAGTTCAAGTAAGAACTATGGTCCACTTGATAACCATGTGATTTTGAGCAAACCACCAGCTGTCAACGGATTTGATTTGTCTTTACCAGAAGCCGTTTGCTTCTGGACTAGCCAACTCTTGATGGACAAAGTCAACATCTTGGTGAGCTGACTACCAATTATGGTTTTTCCACTGCCTTTACCACAAGCCATAATCTTGCGGGCTAGCCAACTCATTCACTTTTTTGGATATGGCGAGTTGATATACCATACAATTTTGGGCAAATTGCAAGCCATCAACGGATTTGATATATCTTTACCAAGAGCCGTTTGCTCCTGGATTAGCCAATCCTTTTGTCGGTTAGACATGGCGGACTGATAACCACAAAAATTTTTAAGCACAAGTGAAAAAAAAAATTAAAATTTTTGAAATTTTGGCCAAAAACGGGGGTATTAGATAGTAAAATGTGATAAAATTCGCTAGAATAGCGAAATACCCCCCCCCCCCCCCCCCCCCCACACACACACACAAACTTAGAATGAATATTGTCCTCAATATCCAAAGTCCCGGCTATTATGCCGACTCTTTGAACGTAAAAGGGCAACATTACAAGCTAAATGTGGAAACACCATTTTCTTTGTTTTTTCACTTTATTGGTAACCACAGCAGGGGTAACTCCCCCACACTTAGGGTGAAAACCCTATAAGTATGCTACTGTTTTTGTTTACCGAGTCGCTAGCTTGACTCGACCCCGAATTCATTTGTCCATGGGGAAGCATGATGTGGAAGAAGGAATCTCAATCGGACTTTCATTCAAGATGTTTGGACAAACATTTGAAGCACGTGAAAGTTCCACACCGATGAGATATAATCCCGGCTCAAGATAATGGTAAATGAAAATGCCGGGATCAAAGATAGTATCTTCATTCCTGAAGGAGTGAAGAAGAGAGGAAGGCACCATATAGGTGAAGAAAAGGAAGAAAACCACGATGAAAATCATGATAAGATCTTCTTCCTCGAGAGCAGGCTCATTTGCCTGAATTTGGATTTCAAGGGTTAAGCTCAAAAACATCCCGGGAGGGTGGGTGGGAATTTGCAAATCCTCACGATTGAGTGCATCTCCCCCCGGGCTATCAAACTCCGGAGGAGTCATGATATGAGTGAGTTCACCGGAGAACTCCTCATGACGAGAATTATTCACAAGATGTGAATCTGTGAACTCTTGTTCCGGAATAGACTCATCACAATCCTCATTCTGAATATCAAAGAGTGGATTATCAGAAATCAAAGTGAATTCAGATTCGAATTCAAATAGAGGATTGGTGAGAGTAGTATTGAATGCTTCAGGAACAAAGTGATTATTATTCTCTATTGGACTGCTGGGATCAGAAGTGAGTGGTGGATCATGATATAGGAGACTTTCAATTTCTCCCAGATCGGCTTCGAAATCGAGGAGACCATCATCACTTTCCAATGAAAGTGGATTGATGTGAGTAAGTTCATCGGCGAACTCCTCAAGAAGAGGATCAGCATCAGACTGTGGGAGTGATGCCTCAATATACTCAATGTCTCTATGAGATGTACAATCATCATCAAAATCTGAGAAAGTCTCAAAATGATCGTTTGAACACACAAGAGGGGAAGGAAGATCACACATATGCTCAAGAATTCCTTGTGACTCTTGATTCGCCCGAAACGGTCAGACAATTATTAGTCAACCACTTGTGAATGGTCAACCGTAAAAGTCAAACGTCTAAGGCAAATGCTTCCGTGGAATATAGTGTTTCCCCGGGTCGTAATGTCCTAACGAGGTGTGCGATGTTTTATTAAAAACGAATCTGTGATTAGTGAATATGAATAGGGATATGAATAAAGTGTGTGTGTGTGTGTGATTAATCTAGGGTTTTATAAAATAAAATGACTTAAATAAGCTATAAGAATGATTACGTAAAACCTAGATATCTAAAACATTTAAACGCACACCAAATTAAAATCAGACGCGATTGCGTGCTGAGAAAAAGGTGAGTTTTAAGAAAAATAAACTACAAGGGTTAAAAATGAAAATCCTATAAACTTAAACTTAAAAGAAAATTAAATTAAAAAGAAAATTATTTTTTACATTATTTTATTATTTATTATTAATTATTTAATTAAAAACTATTTAACTTTTTAATTAAAACTAACTTAATTAAAACTAAAAATAATAAACACTACAATTTAAACTAAAAACTTGTAAAAATAATTTCTAAACTTAAAAATGAACTTGAAAAAAGTATAAAAAATAAAAATAAATATTTTTGTCTTTTTATGGATTTTCTATTAATTAAAAACTATTTATAATAATTATACTAATTAAACTATTTTAAATTACAAATAATACTAAAATGACTTAGAAAATTATGAAAAAATTTATAAAACTATTTTATGACTTATAAAATCTAGAAAAAATATAAAAACTAGGTGTTACTTTGTAAAAATTAATTATGCTATTTATAACTTATTTATTAATTAATTATTAATAAAACTATTATTAATTCTAATAAATACTAAATGATAATATAAAAATCTGATAAAATTACTAAAAATACTTTAACCTAAAAGGAAATTAATAAAAATATAAAAACACAACTTACTTAATAAAAATCTAAAAATGAAAATTAAAATTAAATTAAATTAAATAGAAACTATCACTTATTTTTATGTTGATTTTTCTGGAATTTTCTTTTACAAAACTATATTATACTTAAAAATAGATAACTTTTGTAAAAACAAATATTTTATAAGCTAGTAATAAGCTGTGTGGAAGCTTAATACTACCACAGCTGACTTTGTTTGACCAAAGTAGCAAATAAGCTCAAACTGACTTGTGTGGGACCCACTATGGATGAAACTAGTTCAAATAAGTTGTGTGAACTAGTGTAAGCAAGATTCAACTGAATAAGCTCACAAGATAAGCAGTTGAGCTCAAATAAGCACTTCCAAATTCCAAATGTCACTCAGAATTGGGACAGACTTTGAGGCTTATTCCAGGTGGGGTCCAGTGGTTACTAGGTCAAACAAGTGGTCAATTCTAAGATCCTGGTAGGAGGGGGTTGGGAAAAACCAATTAGGAAGTGTGGGACCCACTGAGGTGGCCTACAGCAACCACCAAAGGTGGTGGTGTGGGTGTGATAACTGCTGCACAAGGGAGGTGTTCTCCCTGCAGTTGTGTTTGGGGGGTGTGGGGCCCAGGGTAAAAATCACAAAAATGTAACCAAATGTGGAATCAAAATATGAGGTGGTAGGCTTCAACTAGAAACAAGTTTCAAGTCATGAGACCAAACACAAAATTCTACTAAATTACTTGAACTTTTGTAAAAATCTGAATTGAACCATTTTGACTTTTGATGAAACTTTGCTATTTTGACTAAAATGAAGTTTGAGCTTAATTTATGGACTGAATATGATGTTATATGCTAATTATAGACTAAATTGAACAATTATAACAACTTATACACAGGAAAACATGATCATGATACAAAGAATTTAGACAGATATCAAGCAAAGTGGATCAAGAAGTTATTTTGACTTCTGATCTAATGACACTGGATTATGTGACTTTAATTGAGATATTAGACCATGTGTGATGCCCAATCAAACAAGAACAACATCAGCAACAACTTATACCTCTACCTAATCAGTTAACCCAAACACCCTTTAAAGCACTCAACTTGATGAATTTCAAAGCAAATCAGTGATCTGATCCTCTAATCTATATTCAGACCTTACATCATCATCATTTATGATCTATTGATCAGTAATAAACAACAATAACAACAAATGAACACATAACTCAAAATTATACTATGTGACTGTTTTGTAGAAAACTTTACAACTTAGAAAAACAAAGAACAACCTATCAATATTAGACTAGAACAACATCAAACAACACATAATAAGCAAGAAACAACAAAGATTACAGCTATTTAACTAGTAAACAATAAAAGACCAAAATATGAGAAAATGGCTTACAAAAGTGTCCATAATGAATGCAAAGTGACAAGAACAACTCCCAGGACTTAGATTACACCTATTGCTTCCAATAAGCTTCTAATACCCCACAAGCAATCCAATATCCACCAGCTCCACCTTGTTCTTTCTTGCAGACCAATTTCTTGGTGATTTCTTTTTGTGATTTTGATTTTTTATGGATTATAACTGTTTTCAAGGTTTCTAAAAGCCTTATGGCTTTGTCAGGAGCCTAAGTGACAATTTGATGTCCTCTAATCAGTTATAAAAGACAAGGTAATGAAGATGACAATTTTAAGTAAAGAGACAATTAATTAAATGACAAGTATTGAAAGATTATGAAACTACAACTGTAAATAAGGTTTATTACAAAGTGTCAAAGAGTAATAAGATCCTTGAAAGCATTTAAATGACATTAATTAAAGAAAAACAATAAACTTGATCATAAACGTTTAATTCTATGATATTTCTCATTCCTGCCTTCTTTCTCTTCATATATTGATCTTTTGGACTCTCCACTTGTATCTGAACAAATCCCATCAATAATATTGATCGTTGGATGAGTCTAAGCAATCTCAGCCATTTAAATGCAATTTGGCGCCAAAAGGTGAATAGGGTAGCGTGGAGGATTTCCAGGGCATTTAATGGTGCTTGGAGGTTTGTAAGAGGTGGAGGGTGAGGTGGTGAAGAGTGGGTGAGCAAGTGGCATAATACCACTGAGGTGGAGGTGAAAACAGTGGAATTGAGGTGGTTTTGATGAAAAATGGTGGGAATGCATTAATGGTGGTTGTGGGCTAGGGTATAGGTGGAAGGAGGTGGTGGGGGAGAGTAGTTAGACAGCTGGGGTGAGGTGGAAAGGTGGAAAACCACCCTGGTTTTGTGATTACAGTGGTGAGGGAGGAGATGAACAGTAGAAGTGGTATATGGCGGGGGTTGACTGGGTTTGACCGGTTTTTAAATATTAAGGGTGGGCTTGGTAGGGAGTGGGCTGGGAAATGGGCTAGGGGATAATAAAGGGATGGCCTTGGTTTATTATTTGGGTTTAGTTTGGATTGGTTTAATAATAAAGGATCCGTTTGGTTTGTTTGTTAATAAATCACAAGGACCAAAAATGTAATTAATTGAAAGTTTAAGGGGCTGAGTTGTGATTTATCCAAAGTTTAAATAAGGACTAAACTTGCCAAGATTGAATAGTACAAGGGTATTTTTGATATTTTTCATTTTTTTATGCCCAGGGACTAAAACTGACAAACTGCCAAACTTAAGGGATCAATTATGTAATTTCACCAAACTTCACACCAAGGACCATTCCTGCAAAAGATTATTAGCACAAGGACCAAAATTGATTTTTCTCAAAGTTTTTACATCCCAGGGACCATTTATGTCAATTTCCAAAGTACAGGGACTAAACTTGTAATTTTATGAAACTTTGCACCAAAGGACTAAATATGTAACTTTATGATTAAAAAGGACCTTTGGTGACTTTTTCATGTATTTAGAATAACCAGGGACTAGTTTTGCCAATTTATGAAACTTGAGGGACTGAAACTGCCAATTATGCAAACTTTGTACGTTTTTCATCTGTTTTTGCATATTTTGCATTTGAAACATATAAAACACACTTCTAAGATATTTTAAGTATTTTGATGCATATTTGAGTGTTTTTGGATGTTTTGGCAGCTCAGATTGGTATAAAATGATGAGTATTTAGACACTCATCACTCTCTTGGGATTGGGACAAGGTTCTCAACACTAGACTTTATGAATTCGTCCGATTCCTTTTTAGGAACAGTGTCAAGATGCTCGTCCCCCATGCTCAGAGAGTAAGTGGGAACCTCGGGTGTGATAGCAGTTGTTTGAGATGGAATCTCAACTGCTGGGATATCAACTGATGAACTTGATGAAGCTTTGTAAAATTGAAGGATATCAAGTGTATCTTCATCATCATTGTCATCAGGAATAAAATGGAACTGAGAGCTAGATTTAGCTGCTTTTTCTTTTGCAATTGATTCCCTAACAGATTTTTCATAGGCATCTTGGGAATTTATTCTAGCAGCCTGCTCTTCAGCTAACAATTCTGCCCTGGATTTCTCATGTGAATTTTGAATGAAAGAACATTGTGGGGATGGGGATTTGTCAAAACCGAAAGGTTGACATTGATAATCATCATGAGGACCTCCACAATATACACAAGAAAAACTGGAAGCATTTTGAAATGTTGTGCTATTCAACTCCTCCTTAAGTTCTTTTAAAATTTCAAGAGCCTTTAGACAAAGGTCTTGCTGAGTTTCTTGAGGAGTTGTGTGAATCATTTGGTACGGTGGAGGTTGGTCATGATACGGATAGTCATAATCATTACAAGGAAATGGATTCTTTGTTTGACAATCCGAGCTGAAGTGTGGACCTCCACAGTAATCACAACAGTAAAACTGTTGAGTCTGGACTGGTGAATCATATGGGTATTGGTCATAACCAAAGTTCTGAGCATCACCGGAAAACTGTTCATAGACAAACGTGTTTCCGGCTTGACACTCAAATCCTTGGTGAGGACCTCCACAAAACTCACACAGATATGTCAGTATCTCATGACGTGGTGGCTGGTAGGATGAATCAGATGTGTCATGGTAAGGATAGGGAGCTTGGTTATAGACAGACCCATCTCCTGACTCTACCATGCTACAGCCGGGACAATTCCCACCATTATGAGGTCCACCACACCATTGGCAACCAAAATGGTGTGGATACGACATATGAAAGAATCAAAGGCTTACAGAGGGGTAGTGATGAATAATCAAAGATGTGAGAGGGTAAAGGAGAATGTTTTTGGATTTTTGGATAAACATTTTGTACAAATGAGAAAGAAAATGTTTTTGTGTTTTTGTGTTCGTTGAAAACTGAATTTAAAATGTTTTCGGGAACATTTTTGTTTTTATAAAAATACGAAAATATGAACAAGGATGGTAAATATACAATGAGTGTATATCCCGATTCACTAATACGCAAAACCGTTTAGAATAGCGCGCACACATCCCCGGCAGCGGCGCCAAATTTTGATTTAGGCAAAAGCAGTCAACTAAAGTCAACCACGGATGTGGCCAATATAGTCAAACTCATTAGGCTCAATACTCCGCGGAATATAGGGTTTCCCCGAGTCGTTATGTCCCGACGAGGTGTGGATGGTTATCAAACGGGTTTGTGATCGGGTGAATTTGGACGGAAAAGGGTTTGTGAATGGTTATACTAAGGAATCTACAAAGAAATAGCTTAAACAAGCTATATAGATGATTAAGTGAAAGTTAGATACCTAAAAACGTTTAATAACTAAAAACGTGTACGTTCAGATTAAATTTACGTGAACGTACAAAATAAAAAGTGAAACCTGAATTCTGAAAACCCCCAGGGGGTGAAAATGACTTTTTTTACAAACCTAAGGTTAAAAGAAAATTTTTAGAAAAAGAAAATTAATTTTTACATTATTTAATTATTTACTATTAATTAATTACTAATTATTAATTACTTAACTAGTTTTAATTAATTTAAATTATTAAAAATAACAAACTAACTTAGAAAATTAAGAAAAATTTTACAAATCTAATTAACCATCACAGGAATCCTAAAAAATTATAAACAGTTTGTTTTATAAGTTTTTACACTATTTTACTAATTATTATATTAAATATTAATTAATTACTAATTAAACTATTTAAATTATAAAAAATAGAAAATGAACAGTAAAAATTCTTGAAAATTTCCTAAAATTATATTATAGTATATAAAAGCTAGGAAAAATATAAAAACTAGGTGTTACTTTATAAAAACTAGTTTTGCTATTTAATACTTAATATTAATTAATAATTAATAAAACTAATATTAAATCTAATAAATACTAAATGACGAAATAAAAATCTGAGAAAATTACTAAAAGTACTTAAAGGTAAAAGGTAATTAATAAAAATATAAAAATACAAGGTGCTTAACAAAAATCTAAAAAGGAAAATTAAAAAGATAAATAAAATTAAATAGAAACTATCACTTATAATTAATATTTGATTTTTGTGATTTTTAATTTATAAAACTATGAAACACTGAAAAATAACAAACTTTTACAAAGACAAACTTGCAGGAACTAGAAAATAAGCTCAGTGGAGCTTATTGAGCACAACAGAATAGCTTTTCAAGCTTTTAATGGAATATCAAACCCAAACAAGCTCACAATAAGCTATTAAGTTGGAACAAAAGGATTAAATGAGATAAACTAAATAAAAATAACAAGGAATAAGCAGAAACAACAAGAGTAGTACACAGAATAAGCTGATAAGACAAAATAAGCAAATCCACACAACACTGAAATCTGGCAGACCTATGGGGCAAGAAGCAGGCTTGAATAAGCTAAGGGCATAAGCTCTATGGCCCAAAACAAGCCTCAAACCAATGAGCCAGCTTGTTGAGCTACTCAAAAAATCCAAGGACTATCAGTGGGGCCCACTGATAAGCTCTACAAGAGCTTATCAAAGTGGCTTGACCATACTGATGAAGCAGTGTTTCAGTGAAATGGGATAAGGTTGAATGGGCAAGCAGCCCTATGAAATAAGCAATAGACCCAAAAATAAGCCAAGAACCTAGAAGAGGAGCTTATTGGCTTTTCATAAAGCAAAATAGCAACCTGTAGGGCCCACTAATGACCCAGGAATAAGCAATGGAAAGTAGGTGTTGGGACTGAGGTCTGTGTAGCAGGGGAGATACCTTGCCCTGCAGGTGTCTTTGAGCTGGTGTGGACCCCACATAAAAATTCACAAAAATAGAAGGAGTGTTGGATCTTGAAGATGAGGTGGTGGACTACAAGTTGTGAAAAGCACAATGTCTAAATCTTAGCAGAAAATTCTAAACAAATCCTACAATTTTTGGAATTTTTGCCCAAAGCAACTTTTGACTTTTTGAAATAAACTACCTAGTTGACTTTGGTGAATTTAGAATGATCCTAGGTGACTGATGTGGATGCAATAAGCTGTAATGTGATTGACTTAAGCTACATGAACCACTTTTGAACACCACAAGATGATTATACAGGTTTACAACCTAACAGTTAATAAAAATAAGAAAGATAAAATGGGATTTGACCTTTTTGCATGTACCCTGTGATTTTTACTGTCTAACTAAGTATAACAACCTAAGGTAACATGTTGCAAGTGGAAAAAATAACAATAAACTCCATGATCCTATCTAAGACAGCAAACCCAAACACCCCTTTAGTGAACCTGATTTGAAGTTTTTCAAAGATTTCCTCTGAATTAGACCAATAAATCCACAAAGAAACTTATACTAATCATAAACTAACATAAATAAACACAATTTATCCACCAGGAACAGTTACAACTAAAAAATGAAAACATATGAAAATTTGGATGCTTGAAACTGAAATGTATACTTACACTGAGACTAATGCTCAAAACCAAAGACAGATACTCACTTAATCCCTATTGTCTCCCTGAGACTCTAAACCATGAACTCCTTCAACTGCTTCTCTTCTTTTTTCTTTTCTTTTCCTATTTTTCAATATTTTTGTGATTTTTGGTAATTTGCATTACAAAGGATTCTTATTCTTGGCTAACTTGTAGAAACTTATAAATAGGCTAAAATTAGTCCACAGAAACAAGAACTAACAACTCCAAACAATATTTCAATGAAAAGTAATTTTCACTAAAAATTATGATGCAACTGTTTTAAACTAACAATCCTCGAAATTAGAATTGAATTAACTTGACATACAACTGAAAATGTGGATTACACTTGTTTTTAGCTAAAATTACACAACTGGGAAAGGAATTACATGAAAACGTTTTTATCTAAATTACTCTAATCTATTCTAAGTTAACTACCGCTTCCATCTCCTTTTTTTCTTCATTTTATAGAACCTGGCACCTCTCTCTTCCTTTCCCACTTGAATTTGAAGCCGTAGGATAAGTCTAGTTTGATCCTGGCCTTTGATTTGTTTTTGGCGGGAAATGGGGAAAAGGCATGTTGAGTGGATTGGGTGAGGGCATTTATGAGGAGGGGGTTTGGAGTGGTGTAGGTGAGGTTGGTGAGGAAAATGGGGGAGCAGGGGAGGCAAAGCACCCTGGTTATTAGGGTGTTAATGGTGGGATTAGGGGGAATATGAACAGTGAAACGGGGGTGTGGGGTTTGACTTGGGTCAACGAGGGGAAACTGTTAAAATGTGAGTGGGCCGGTTTGTGTTTTGGGCTAGGTATGCATGGATCAGGCCTTGGGTTTGTTTTGGGTGGGTTTGGTTTAGATATTAACAAAAGGGTCCAATTGGTTTTTAATATTTCACAAGGACCAATAGTGTAAATCTAAAAATTGAAAGGACTGAAAATGTAACTTTCCAAAATTTATTATAAGGACCAAAATTGCCACATGTGAATAACACATGGACCAAAGTTGCAATTTTCCAAAATTAGAAATCCTAGGGACCTTTTATGTCAATTTTCAAACTTCAAGGACTAAAAGTGTAAATTCTCAAAACTTTTTACCCAAGGACCATTTTTGATAAATTTTGACTTTTAAAGGACTTGGGTTGATTTTTCTTGCAAAATAAATGCTCAGGGACTAGTTTTGTCAATTTTTGAAAGTTGAGGGACTGAAACTGCCAATTATGCAAACTTTGTACGTTTTTCATCTGTTTTTACTCTTTTTGCATCTAAAACATATAAAACACAATTTTGAAATATTTTTAGTATTTTGATGCATTTCTGAGTGTTTTTGTATGTTTTGCAGTTCAGATTTGACCAAAAATGATGAGTGTTTGAGCACTCATCAATCAAACCTCGAGATACTCCTCAAATTATGATTCTAAATCAATTAACCGCATCGATGTCATCGATGTTGCAACAGAGGAGTACTCTTAACAAATTCTTGATTTCGCTGATGATTCTCTGAGTGGCAATCCCACTCCCTCCTCTTATCCCATAATTGCTAATTCTTCTCCTTCCCTCACTCCGTTTGAGGGAAGTGACTTCGTCTTTGAGGAAATAGAGGCCTTTCTCCGAAGTGACTCAATTCCCGAGGGGATTGATAACCAAGAGATTGACCCGGAAAGGGATATACTTCTCCTTGAGAAGTTGCTCAATCAAGATCCCTCTCCTCCTCCCGTTCTTTCACATACACTTCATAAAGAGGAAATCAAAAATGTTGAGAAAACTGATGATTTTCCAAAGGTCGAGTTTAAGGATTTACCTCCTCATCTTGAATATGCATTTCTGGAGGGTGATGATAAATTACCCGTTATAATTGCTAAAGATTTAAAAGATGGGGAGAAAACTGCTCTCATAAAGGTCTTGAAATCTCACAAGCAAGCAATTGCTTGGAAACTCTCCGATATCAAGGGTATTAACCCTGAATTCTGTACTCATAAAATCTTAATAGAGGATGATTTCAAACCGGAAGTTCAACAACAGAGACGGGTTAATCCTAAAATTCATGAGGTTATCAAACAAGAGGTTCTTAAACTTCTTGATGCCGGATTGATTTACCCTATCTCTGACAGTCCTTGGGTTAGTCCCATCCATTGCGTTCCAAAAAAGGGTGGCATTACTGTTGTCACAAATGAAGAAAACGAGTTGATTCCAACTCAACTGGTTATGGGATGGCGTGTGTGCATTGCCTATAGAAATTTAAATGACGCCACCCAAAAAGACCACTTTCCTCTACCCTTCATGGATCAAATGCTCGAGAGATTAGCGGGAAATGAGTACTATTGTTTCCTCGACGATTTCTTGGGTTACTTTCAGATTCCCATTGATCCGCAGGATCAAGAAAAGACCACCTTTATGTGCCCCTACGGAACTTTTGCCTATAGACGTATGCCTTTCGGCTTATGTAATGCTCCGGGCACGTTCCAAAGGTGTATGATGGCCATATTCCACGACATGATCGGGAAAACTATGGAGGTCTTTATGGATGATTTCTCTCATTGGGGATTCTTTCCAATCTTATCTCTCCCATTTAGAGAACATGCTTAAACGTTGTAAAGAAACAAACTTAATTGGTAGAAGAGCTATTTTATGGTCAAAGAGGGCATTGTCCTTGGCCATAAGATTTCCAAAAGTGGATCGAGGTTGATAGAGCTAAAGTTGATGTTATAGCTAAACTGCCTCCTCCCACTACTGTCAAAGGTGTCAAGAGTTTCCTTGGTCATGTCGGATTTTTTCGTAGATTGATTCAAGATTTTTCAAAAATTGCCTGGCCTATAACCCATCTTCTTGAAAAAGATGATCCTTTCATCTTTTCACCCGAGTGCATCGAAGCTTTCCAAACTCTGAAGAAAAAGCTTACTGAGGCACCTATTCTTGTTGCCCCCGATTGGGACCTGCCCTTTGAACTTATGTGCGATGCTAGTGACTTTGAAATTGGTGCAGTCCTGGGGCAATGTAAAACCAAACACTTTCAGCCTATACATTATGCCAGTAAGACTATGACTGAAGCTCAAACTCACTATACCACTACGGAAAAAGAACTCTTACCCGTGGTGTATGCTTCCGAGAAGTTTCGGCCATACCTAATCCTGACCAAGTGCATAGTGTATACGGATCAATCGGCTCTAAAATATCTCTTTGCCAAACAAGATGCAAAGCCGAGATTGCTCCGATGGGTTCTCCTCCTACAAGAATTTGATATCATTATACGTGATAAAAAGGAGCTGGGAACCTAGCAGCTGATCATCTATCCCGACTAGAGAACCCTCTCCAAGATGTCCTCGAGAAAAGGGAAATAAATGAAACCTTTCCCCTCGAGACACTCAATGTGATCTCTATTCATGGTGATTCCACCACCCCATGGTTTGCAGACTTTGCAAATTATCATGCGGGTAACTTCATTGTTAAAGGGATGTCGTCCCAACAGAAGAAAAAATTCTTCAAATATGTTAACCACTACTTCTGGGACAATCCCTATCTGTTCAAAATCTGTGCGGATCAAGTCATCCGGCGGTGTGTTCATGGCCAAGAATCCATGGATATTCTCAAATCTTGTCATGATGGACCCACGGGGGTACATCATAGTCCAAACTACACCGCCAAAAAGGTGTTTGATTCCGGGTTCTACTGGCCCACGATTTATAAGGATGCTCACGAGTTTGTCAAAACCTGTGACGCTTGTCAGCGTCACGGGAATATTTCTAAAAAGGATGAGATGCCTCAAAACGCCATCCAAGTCTGTGAAATATTTGACATCTGGGGCATTGATTTTATGGGTCCATTCCCGTCTTCACGAGGGAATAAGTATATACTCGTGGTCGTCGACAATCTTTCCAAATGGGTTGAAGCAAAGGCTTTACACACCAACGATGCCCGAGTTATCGTGAAATTTTTGAAAGCTCTTTTTGCCAGATTCAGAACTCCACGTGCCATAATCAGTGATCGTGGTACGCACTTTTGCAACGATCCATTTGCAAGAGTCATGAAAAAGTACGGTGTCACTCACCGTCTTTCCACTGTGTATCACCCCCAAACAAGTGGGCAGGTGGAGGTTTCCAATCATGGTATTAAAAGAATTCTGGAGAGGACAGTAGGAGAAAACCGTGCCTCCTCATCATATAAGCTAGATGATGCTCTCTGGGCTTTCCGAACAGCTTACAAAACACCCATCGGGTGCACTCCATACAAGCTGGTATACGAAAAGGCGTGTCATCTACCGATTGAGTTAGAGTACAAAGCCTACTGGGCTTTAAAACATGCCAACTTCGACCTCAAGACAGCGGGTGATCACCGCAAAGTTCAATTACATGAATTAAATGAACTTCGTGATCAGGCTTACGAGAATTCTTTGATCTACAAAGAAATGACAAAGAAGATCCACGACCCAAAGATTAAGAACCGCGTTTTCAACGTTGGTGATCGAGTCCTTCTTTTTAACTCAAAATTGAAGATTTTCTCGGGCAAATTAAAAACCCGTTGGTCTGGGCCTTTCACTATCACAAAAGTATTTCCATATGGAATCATTGAGTTATCTCAACCCGACGGTCCCAACTTCAAAGTGAACGGTCATAGGTTGAAGCATTACTTTGGAGGGGACATACCACCCATGGTTGTCCCGGATCTCTAAACTTTCCCCACGAACCAATGAATTCGAGAACCGAGTCAAGCTAGTGCCTCGGTGAACAAAAACATTAGCATGCACATGCGTTTTCACCCATGTCTCTGACTTCTCTCTTCTTTCTAATAAATAACGGGAAGAGGGCAACCTTTTCCGCATCTTTTGTCTTGTGGTTGTTGTGTTTGTACAGGTAATTGTTCCCGATGCATGAAGGATCTCGTGCTTGTATTTTTGTCCTAACTTCATAAAAGCTTCATCGTTAAAGAAATCAGATACGCTTTACTAACCTTATCTTTTGTCATAATTAATAAACGGCCTTAGATACAACGTAGGATGACCCTCGCCTTTGAAACATTGAGGACAATGTTTAACTTTAGTCTGGGGGGGGGGTATCTTCGATTTGACTTGCACCTTTCATGTGCCGTTTACTCATGCAACTCCGTTTTTCTCAAAAAATCCAAAAAATTGAAAAATTTTATCAAAAAGCACCAAAAAAAAAATTGAAAAATTCTGCAAAAATATAATAAGTTTTGACACTTTGTTCTGACTTTCCGCTGGGTAGAGTAGGAATAGAAATTTTGACCTGACCGGGCACATTGAGCCCTAGCTGTTCCCTTAACTTTTTAAGGCTCAGCGTCCGCGAATCTCATTTCTTGAGGTAGTGACCATCTGATTATTAGATTAATTGACTAATCGCGCCAGCGAGCTAGTGTGTGACTTGGTGACCATCCGTTATGCAAATAACGTGCCAGCGAGCCAAGAAGTGCACTAGTGACCATCCGTTAGTTGAGGTGTCGAAATATTCGTGCCAGTGAGCTACTAATATAGAGTTTGGTTAGAAGTTAGATGCTAAGCGTGGAGTAGTTGGTTCTCTTTAGAGCTCATCATAGGTACTTGTGGCTTTTTTCTCCCACAAAATTGTCTCACCTTATATATCTGTGAAATAATAGTTAAAGACATTATGTTCTGACAAAACTTAGTTCTTTATCTTCTTAAGAGAATCCTTGTTTTAAAAGTTGGGTACACATCAAAGTCATTCTATGAGCTGCAATTCTAAAAACGGGACTTTGAACCTCTTTTCGGAAATATGTGAGGTCTTGACCTAAAACCTTTGGGTCCTCATTCAGGAACGTCTAGAGTGGAAATACCCCATGTTATGTAGGAAAAGTTATTTCATCTAAAAAAATGGTTGAATAAGAGTGAGTTATGTGCTTAAGTGTTAGACAAAAGTTGATGGCGCGTGAGGTGCATGTGCAGGGTCCTAGACCAGATACATGAGGTGCACATGTATTTCTCCTCAACTAATGTCTTTGAGTCTGTATGAACCCCAACTCTTTGATGTGGACCTCATTTTTAAAGCAGCGATTCTCGAGAAAAGATAGAAAACTACTTAGCGTCTTAATATGGTATCTTTATCAGAATAAAAGTTATCGAAACGAGAAAATATGAAGAAATTCACCTCTCACCAAAAATAAAATAAATAGAGGAAAATAGGAAAATGGGAGCCAGAAGTTATTACACAAGTAACTTCCATGAGTAGTGTTAGCATCTAACTTGTAATTCAAGCTATTACTTCGTTTTTACGTTTAGCATGGGAACTCGTGAAAAATCAGGGACGATGAATTCTATCCGTATGGACACTTTTCTATGAACTGTGTTTCCTACTCTTTGACCCTAAACGTTATTGAAAAATGATGAAAGTCAAAACATCCCGTCGCCCAACAAGTGTAAAAAAGTATGTAAATATTAGTGTAGGAAATAAAGCTGAAAAACGGAGTGTTCTCAAGAATAAATTGTTGAAAACTAGAAGGGGGGTTGAATAGTTTTACGTCTTTTTCCTTTTATAAAAGTTTGATTGTGAAGGATAGATGCAAATTACAAAACTTTGATGCAAAAATATAGATACAAGTTTTGTTCTCAATTATTGTATGAACCCTACTTATTAAGATTGTTGAGTAGAATTATAACTTTATTTAAAACACTTATATATATATATATATATATATATATATATATATATATATATATATATATATATATATATATATATATATATATATATATATATATATATATCCTTATGGTTTGTTTATTATGAAATTAATATTGTGAATGGAACCTAGTTTGATCTTTATGTGAAATCAATATATGCACAACACAAGCAATTATAACTATATATGAAACGTAAACAAGTAACTAAGCAAAGAGTAAGAGATGGAAAGATCAAACCGAGAGACAACGGATTTATAGTGGTTCGGCTATAAGGACACCTTCCATGCCCTACTCCACCCCCCGAGCACCGAGCTTGAGAGTTTTCTTCACTAAGTCAATAACCTCCCTTATGGCGGAGAAAACCGTACACACCTTAGCTTACACCAATTTAATGACACAAAGCTAAATTTCGAGTTCTAATCGTAGCTAGAACCAATCTCACAACAACAATCACACCACGACTTCTTCACACCCTTTCACGCCTTCTACACTTCTTCACAACTCTTGTTTCTTCACGCCTTCACAACTTCTATCTATTCACTACTTCAATGGTTTTACTACTTCACAACTTTTAGGCTTCTAAGTTTTCACAACTTCAATACTTCTATCTCTCTACTTGAGGGCCTTTATCAAAATACCACTACAAGGATTCTTCTACTATAAAAGCTTCTATGTCTTCTATGCTTCAAAGCTCCTATGTCTCCACACCTTCTAGTCTTCAATGTCTTCTCAACTTTGAAGCTTCAACTTCTTCACTACTAACCACTACTTCAATATGCTACTACTTCTTATATTTCCTATCACTAATTCTATCCTCTTCTACTTCTTCACTTCTATTACCACTTCACATTATCAAAAATTCTATATCCTATATCTAAATCTAGCTAACCAATGTATACACCTTATTCACCAAAGTATGAATGATTAACAAGATGAAATGAACAAACAACTTAGATAGCAAGATGATACTAAGTTGTAATACTTCTAGTCTTGAAAGATAGAAGTATTCTTCTCTTTGCACTTTGAGTGTTGAGACTTGAATCACTTTTAAACAAAGTATAATGTATATATGATCAAAGGATTTTAGAGGATAGATGATTGGCTCCAAACGGTCAACCTAAATCAACCACGGATGTGATCAACCAGGTCAAACAGCTTAGAGTCAATGCTCCGCGGAAAATAGTGGTTTCCCCGGGTCGTTATGTCCCGACGAGGTGTGATGGTTATTTAAACGGATCTGTGATCGGGTAAATTTGGACAGAAAGGGGATTGTGATTAATTACACTAGGGAATCTACAAAGAAATAGCTTAAACAAGCTATAAAGATGATTACGTGAAAGTTAGATATCTAAAAACGCTTGAAATCTAAAAACGCGTACGTTTACATTTGAAATAACGTAAACGTACAAAACAAAACGTGAAACCTGAAATCTGAAAACCCCAAGGGGGTGAAAATGACTTTTTTACAAACCTAAGGATACAAGAAAATTTTTGGAAAAAGAAAATAAATTTTTACACTAATTAATTATTTATTATTAATTAAATACTATTTAATATTTATTATTAATATTTAAATAACTTAAATACAATATAATATTAATTAAATACTAAAAAAATGAAAATTAATTTTTTTTTTAAATTATAAAATAACTAAAAACAAATTTTAAAACTAAAAATATGTATTTTTGTCTTTTTGTGATTTTTCTATTAATTAATTACTAATTAAATATTAATTACCTAATTAAACTATTTTAAATTAAAAAAAATAGAAAATGAACAGTAAAAATTATAGAAAAATTCCTAAAATTATATTATATTATATAAAAGATAGGAAAAATATAAAAACTAGGTGTTACTTTATAAAAATTAATTATGCTATTTAAAACTTAATTATTGATTAATTATTAATAAAACTAAAATTAAATCTAATAAATACCAAATTATTATATAAAAATCTGATAAAATTACTAAAAATACTTTAATATGAAAGGACTTTAAGAAAAATATAAAAAAGCTAAGTACTTAATAAAAATCTAAAAATGAAAAATAAAATTTAAATTACATTAAATAGAAACTATCACTTAAAATTAAATTGTTTTTTCTGGATTTTTCTTTTACAACTCTATTTTAGACCTAAAAACACTTTTTGTGAAAACAAATTTTTTGTAGCTTAACAATAAGCACTGTGGAAGCTTATTAGCTCCACAGTTGACCTTTGTTGACCAAATGGGGAAATAAGCTAAAATGGGCTTAAGTGGGACCCACAATGGTTGAATCTGATCTAAATAAGTTATGTGAACTTAATTAAGCTGGAAAAAGCACACTGGGGTCCACATAATAAGCAGAATAAGCACATTGTTGTCTTATTTTAGAACTGAAAATGGGACAAGCTTTTGTGGCAAATTCAGGTGGGGTCCACAGGGTCCTAGGTCAAACAAAGGGTCAAACCTAGAAGCCTACCAGGGGGGTTTGAATGAACCAAGATTTATGGCTTGTGGACCACTGTGGAGGTCAGAAACCACCACCAAAGTGGTGGTGATGGAGTGGGTATCTGCTGATATAGGGGAATGGCTTCCCTGCAGCTGACTTTGGCCTAAGGTGGGGCCCACTAGAAAAATGGCAAAAATGAAACAAAGGTGGGACTTCCAAGATGAGTTGGGGGACTATCACATATCAAAAGTTCAAGGCCTGAATCACCTCACACAAATCTAGAAAATTCTTGCTAATTTGTAAAAAACTGAGAAAGTGAACTATTGACTTTTCATGAAAACTTTTGATTTTGACCTTAATGAACTTAAATCCTAAATTACTGACTGAATATGTACTAATAAGCTATATTAAGATAATTTTGAGCAACCTTAACAACCTAAGAGCTAAAATGACAGGTATGCAAACATAAATCCTTAACAGTGCACCCCTAAGGTAAATTTTGAAGGAATTTTGACTTATTAACCTATGAAGCTTGAACTATTGCTTTGACTAGTAGTATTTAACCTTAACCAAGTTGTCTGAGTAGCATTTAACTACCAAAGTCCATCTACACAAACCCAAACCAGTTAAACCAAACACCCCTGTAGGAACTGCTGATGAAGGTTTTACACAGAAAAACCAAATGTTAAGCCAAGAAACTATTACTACACTTATACCAAACTAAATAAAACACAAATAAATAGTAGACAACTAGGTTGGGAGGGAATTAAGCCAGGAAGCAGTTTATAAGCTAATGTTAAAATCAAAATGAGAAATTGGTATATTTACCTCAAGTAAATGACATCAAGCTCATTTGAGCATATCAACAAGCTTCTTAACCAGAAACAACCAACAATTCACTTCTGAATCACTTTTCCACAATCATAGACTTATGTTTGACTTTTATTGACTATGATCAATTAACCATTTCAAAGAGAATTAGAGTGATTTGAACCAACATTCAGCTAATATGAAACTTTTGTGAGCTTGATGAGACCTAAACAACAACTATTTCCAATAATGATTCCAAGACTTAATAAAGCTTTTTGAGTAAAAATAAACATAAACTGGAATTATAAATAAAACTTGAATTAAAGCTTTAATAAAGATTAAATTACATTAAAGATGTTTAATGAAACTTTCTTAAACTAAAAATTACAATTAAAATGGAAATTACACAAAAGCTAATTTTTTCTACCCTATATTACACTACTGCTATCTACTGCCTCCATTCTTCATTTTTTCTTTACTTATATAGGCCCTGGAGGTATTCTCTTTCTTTCCCACACCTTTCTGACCATTGGATTGGCTCCAATCCATCTCAGCCTTCAAATTCCATATTTGCGGAGTGGGTAGTTTTAGTGGGATAGGTAAGGAGATTTAATGAGGAGGGGGAAGTTGGTGTAGGTTGGTGAAAGATATTAATGAAAAGGTCAGTTGGTGAGGAAATATGGAGAGGAGGGGGGAGACAGTGAAGCGGGTTTTAGGGAGGTTAGGGGTGGATGTACAGTAACCTGGGGGTTTGACTGGGTTTGACCGGCTTTAATATTAAAAGGGTGGGAAGTTGGTTTGGGCTTGGTTCGTGGGCTAAGGGGTGTGCATGGACCAGGCCAAGGGGTGGTTTTGGTTTGATTTGTTTTGGATAAATGAATTACAAAAAGGGTCCATTTGGTTTATAAATATATCACAAGGACCATAGATGTAATTTTAAGAAAATGAGGGGCTGGGTTTGTCATTTTTCCATAGTTATCACAAGGGCTAAACAATACAATTCTAAATAGTATAAGGGTTATAAAAGATAATTTTCCATTTTTGAAAACCCGGGGGACTTGTTTTGCAATTTATGAAACTCCAGGGGCCAAATTGTAACTTTTTTCAAAATTTTTACCCAAGGACTACATTTGCCAACTTGTAATTTCCCAAGGACCAAAATTCACTTTTTTACCAAGAAATACTTCCCAGGGACCAAATCTGTCAATTTATGAAGTTCAGGGACTTAATTTGTAAATTTCCAAAACTTTTGAGATTTTTCACCAAAGGACTAAATATGACAACTTATGATTTCAAAAGGACCTTTGGTGACTTTTCTTTCCAAATAAGTGCTCAGGGACTATTTTTGTCAATTTTTGAAAGTTGGAGGACTGAAACTGCCAATTATGCAAACTTTATACGTTTTTCATCTGTTTTTACTCATTTTGCATCTAAAACATATAAAACACAATTTTGAAATATTTTCAGTATTTTGATGCATTCCTGAGTGTTTTTGTATGTTTTGCAGTTTAGATTTGACCAAAAATGATGAGTGTTTGAGCACTCAACAATCCCCCACACTAAAATATTGCTAGTCCCTAGCAATAACTGTTTTGAAAACTTGATGGATTTTAAACTCTTTACCAAAAGCCATCACTTCTGGAGTAGCCAGATGTATCGATTCAAGTAAGAACTATGGTCCACCTGATAACCATGTGATTTTGAGCAAACCACCAGCTGTCAACGGATTTGATTAGTCTTTACCAAAAGTCATTTGCTTCTGGACTAGCCAACTCTTGATGGACACAGTCAACATCTTGGTGAGCTGATTACCAATTATGGTTTTTCCACTGCCTTTACCACAAGCCATAATCTTGCGGGCTAGCCAACTCATTCGCTTTTTAAGATATGGCGAGTTGAGGTATCATACAATTTTGGGCAAATTGCAAGCCACCAACGGATTTGATGTATCTTTACCAAGAGCCGTTTGCTCCTAGATTAGCCAATCCTTTTGTCGTTTAGACATGGTGGACTGATAACCACAAAAATTTTGAAGCACAAGTGAAAAATTTTTTAAATTTTTGAGATTTTGGCCAAAAACGGGGGTACTAGATAGTAAAATGTGATAAAATTCTAGAATACCCCCCACACTTAGAATGAATATTGTCCTCAATATTCAAAGTCCCGGCTATTATGCCGACTCTTTGAACGTAAAAGGGCAACATTACAATCTAAATGTGGAAACACCATTTTGTATTTTCACTTCATAAGTAACCATTGTAGGGGTAACTCCCCCACACTTAGGGTGAAAACCCTATAAGCATGCTACTGTTTTTGTTTACCGAGTCGCTAGCTTGACTCGACCCCGAATTCATTTGTCCTTGGGGAAGCATGATGTGGATGAAACAATCTCAATCGGACTTTTATTCAACATGTTTGGACAAACATTTGAAGCACGGGAAAGTTCCACACCGATGAGATAAGTATCCGGCTCAAGATAATGATACATGAAAATACCGGGGTCAAAGATAGTATCTTCATTCCCGAAGGAGTGAAGAAGAGAGGAAGGCACCTCGAGAGCAGGCTCATTAGCCTGAGGTTGGATTTCAAGGGTTAAGCTCAAAAACATCCCGGGAGGGTGGGTGGGAATTTGCAAATCCTCATGATTGAGTGTATCTCCCCCCGGGCTATCATACTCCGGAGGAGTCATGATAAGGTGATCAATGATGGGCTCAGAAGGAATTTCATCAACATCACTGATGTCTCCATAAGATAAAGAATTTTCATCAGTGGGTGAATCACTAAGCCCGATATTGAGATAGGAATTGAGTGATGGATCATCATCATTCAATAAGCTTTCAAGGAAAAGAATATCCCCCTCAGAATCAAGATAGTTATCATCAACTTCATACGAAGTTGAACTATCTAGAGCAAGGAATGCTTCGACTTCTTCCATATCATCTTTGAAATCAAAGATATCATCATCATTTCCCGATGGAAGTGGATTGGTGTGAGTGAGTTCATCGGCGAACTCCTCGAGAAGAAAGTCAACATTAGAGTGGGGAAGGGATGCATCAACATACTCAATGTCTCCATAAGATAAACAGTCATCACTGGAATCAGAGACAATCTCAATTTGATCATTTGGATTATCAGGGGGTGAAGGAATATCACACACTTGATCAAAAGTTCCCTGTGACTCTCTCGGGATTGGGACAAGGATCTCAACACTAGACTTTATTAATTCGTCCGATTCCTTATTAGGAACAGTGCTAAGATGCTCATCCCCCATGTTAAGAGAGTGAGTGTGAACTTCGGGTGTGATAACAACAGACTGAGGGAGATGAGAGGAGCTAGCATTCATGGATTGTACAAGTTCCATTTGATCTTCTGCTAGTAATTTCTCCGTCTCATTATTTTCCCCCTGATTTTCAATGGGAGGAATCACAAATGATGAATCTGACGAACCCTTATAAAATTGCAGGATATCAAGAGTCTCGTCATTATCACTATCATCATCACAGTCTAGAAGAGCAGCTATACGAGATTTGGCACGTGTTATAGCTGCTTGTTCTAAGACTAGCAATTCTTCCATGCTTAATTCGTTTCTAGCCTCTCGTTCTTCAGCAAGTAATTCTGCCATAGATTTCTCACGAGAGTCTTGAAACGATGTGGTAACCAACTCCTCCTTAAGTTCTTTCAATATATCAAGAGCCTTTAGTAAAAGGTCATGCTCAGTATCATGAGGAGTTGTGTGAATCATATGGTACTGTGGGGGTGGGTCTGAAAACGAATAGTCGTAATTGTTACAAGGAAATTGATTCCTTGTTTGACAATCCGAGCTAGAGTGTGGACCTCCACAGTAATCACAACAGTGAAACTGATGTGGCTGTGGGTTGTATGTGCTTGAGTTATAATTGTAATCAGGAAACTGCTCGTAGCCAAGCGTGTTTCCCGATTGACAATCTGAACTGTAATGTGAACCACCACAGTACTCACAACAGTAAAACTGTTGAGTCTCAAGGTGTGGTAACTGATGGAATGAATCAGTCGTGTCATGGTAGGAATAGGGATTCTGGTTATAGACAAACCCATTTCCGGACTCTACCATACCACAACTGGGGCAATTGCCACCATTATAAGGATTACCACACCAATGGCAAGTAAGAAGGTGTGGATGAGACATAGAAAGAATCAAATGTGTATAGAGGGGCAGGGATGAAGAATCAAAGATGTGAGAGGGTAAAGGTGAATGTTTTTGGATTTTTGGATAAACATTTTGTACAAATGGGAAAGAAAATGTTTTTGTGTTTTTGTGTTCGTTGAAAACTGAGTTTAAAATGTTTTCGTGAACAGTTTTGTTTTTATATGAAAATAAGAAGATAATATGAACAAGGGTGGTAAATATACAATGAGTGTATATCCTGATTCACTAATACGCAAAACCGTTTAGAATAGCGCGCACACCTCCTCGGCAACGGCGCCAAAATTTTGATTGGCTCCAAACGGTCAACCTAAATCAACCACGGATGTGATCAACCAGGTCAAACAGCTTAGAGTCAATGCTCCACGGAATATAGTGGTTTCCCCGGGTCGTTATGTCCCGACGAGGTGTGATGGTTATTTAAACGGATCTGTGATCGGGTGAATTTGGACAGAAAGGGGATTGTGATTGATTATACTAGGGAATCTGCAAAGAAATAGCTTAAACAAGCTATAAATATGATTACGTGAAAGTTAGATATCTAAAAACGCTTGAAATCTAAAAACGCGTACGTTTACATTTGAAATAACGTAAGCGTATAAAACAAAACGTGAAAACTGAAATCTGAAAACCCCCAGGGGGTGAAAATGACTTTTTTACAAACCTAAGGATACAAGAAAATTTTTGGAAAAAGAAAATAAATTTTTACACTAATTAATTATTTATTATTAATTAAATACTATTTAATACTTATTATTAATATTTAAATAACTTAAATACAATATAATATTAATTAAATACTAAAAAAATGAAAATTAATTTTTTTAAAATTATAAAATAACTAAAAACAAATTTTAAAACTAAAAATATGTATTTTTGTCTTTTTGTGATTTTTCTATTAATTAATTACTAATTAAATATTAATTACCTAATTAAACTATTTTAAATTATTAAAAATAGAAAATGAACAGTAAAAATTATAGAAAAATTCCTAAAATTATATTTTATTATATAAAAGCTAGGAAAAATATAAAAACTAGGTGTTACTTTATAAAAATTAATTATGCTATTTAAAACTTAATTATTGATTAATTATTAATAAAACTAAAATTAAATCTAATAAATACCAAATTATTATATAAAAATCTGATAAAATTACTAAAAATACTTTAATATGAAAGGAATTTAAGAAAAATATAAAAAATCTAAGTACTTAATAAAAATCTAAAAATGAAAAATAAAATTTAAATTACATTAAATAGAAACTATCACTTAAAATTAAATTGTTTTTTCTGGATTTTTCTTTTACAACTCTATTTTAGACCTAAAAACAAACACTTTTTGTGAAAACAACTTTTATGTAGCTTAACAATAAGCACTGTGGAAGCTTATTAGCTCCACAGTTGACCTTTGTTGACCAAATGGGGAAATAAGCTAAAATGGGCTTAAGTGGGACCCACAATGGTTGAATCTGATCTAAATAAGTTAAGTGAACTTAATTAAGCTGGAAAAAGCACACTGGGGTCCACATAATAAGCAAATAAGCAGAATAAGCACATTGTTGTCTTATTTTAGAACTGAAAATGGGACAAGCTTTTGTGGCTAATTCAGGTGGGGTCCACAGGGTCCTAGGTCAAACAAAGGGTCAAACCTAGAAGCCTACCAGGGGGCTTTGAATGAACCAAGATTGATGGCTTGTGGACCACTGTGGAGGTCAGAAACCACCACCAAAGTGGTGGTGATGGAGTAGGTATCTGCTGATATAGGGGAATGGCTTCCCTGCAGCTGACTTTGGCCTAAGGTGGGGCCCACTAGAAAAATGGAAAAAATGAAACAAAGGTGGGACTTCCAAGATGAGCTGGGGGACTATCACATATCAAAAGTTCAAGGCCTGAATCACCTCACACAAATCTAGAAAATTCTTGCTAATTTGTAAAAAACTGAGAAAGTGAACTATTGACTTTTCATGAAAACTTTTGATTTTGACCTTAATGAACTTAAATCCTAAATTAGTGACTGAATATGTACTAATAAGCTATATTAAGATAATTTTGAGCAACCTTAACAACCTAAGAGCTAAAATGACAGGTATGCAAACATAAATCCTTAACAGTGCACCCCTAAGGTAAATTTTGAAGGAATTTTGACTTATTAACCTATGAAGCTTGAACTATTGCTTTGACTAGTAGTATTTAACCTTAAGCAAGTTGTCTGAGTAGCATTTAACTACCAAAGTCCATCTACACAAACCCAAACCAATTAAACCAAACACCCCTGTAGGAACTGCTGATGAAGGTTTTACACAGAAAAACCAAATGTTAAGCCAAGAAACTATTACTACACTTATACCAAACTAAATAAAACACAAATAAACAGTAGACAACTAGGTTGGGAGGGAATTAAGCCAGGAAGCAGTTTATAAGCTAATGTTAAAATCAAAATGAGAAATTGGTATATTTACCTCAAGTAAATGACATCAAGCTCATTTGAGCATATCAACAAGCTTCTTAACCAGAAACAACCAACAATTCACTTCTGAATCACTTTTCCACAATCATAGACTTATGTTTGACTTTTATTGACTATGATCAATTAACCATTTCAAAGAGAATTAGAGTGATTTGAACCAACATTCAGCTAATATGAAACTTTTGTGAGCTTGATGAGACCTAAACAACAACTATTTCCAATAATGATTCCAAGACTTAATAAAGCTTTTTGAGTAAAAATAAACATAAACTGGAATTATAAATAAAACTTGAATTAAAGCTTTAATAAAGATTAAATTACATTAAAGATGTTTAATGAAACTTTCTTAAACTAAAAATTACAATTAAAATGGAAATTACACAAAAGCTAATTTTTTCTACCCTATATTACACTACTGCTATCTACTGCCTCCATTCTTCATTTTTTTTTCTTTACTTATATAGGCCCTGGAGGTATTCTCTTTCTTTCCCACACCTTTCTGACCATTGGATTGGCTCCAATCCATCTCAGCCTTCAAATTCCATATTTGCGGGAAAATTGGAGTGGGTAGTTTTAGTGGGATAGGTGGGGATATTTGATGAGGAAGGGGAAGTTGGTGTGGGTTGGTGAAAGATATTAATGAAAAGGTGAGTTGGTGAGGAAATATGGAGAGGAGGGGGGAGACAGTGAAGCGGGGTTTAGGGAGGTTGGGGGTGGATGTACAGTAACCTGGGGGTTTGACTGGGTTTGACCGGCTTTAATATTAAAAGGGTGGGAAGTTGGTTTGGGCTTGGTGAGTGGGCTAAGGGGTGTACATGGACCAGGCCAAGGGGTGGTTTTGGTTTGATTTGTTTTGGATAAATGAATTACAAAAAGGGTCCATTTGGTTTATAAATATATCACAAGGACCATAGATGTAATTTTCAAAAAATGAGGGGCTGGGTTTGTTATTTTTCCATAGTTATCACAAGGGCTAAACAATACAAGTCTAAATAGTATAAGGGTTATAAAAGATAATTTTCCATTTTTGAAAACCCGGAGGACTTGTTTTGCAGTTTATGAAACTCCAGGGGCCAAATTGTAACTTTTTTCAAACTTTTTACCCAAGGACCACATTTGCCAACTTGTAATTTCCCAAGGACCAAAATTCACTTTTTTACCAAGAAATACTTCCTAGGGACCAAATCTGTCAATTTATGAAGTTCAGGGACTTAATTTGTAAATTTCCAAAACTTTTGAGATTTTTCACCAAAGGACTAAATATGACAACTTATGATTTCAAAAGGACCTTTGGTGACTTTTCTTTCCAAATAAGTGCTCAGGGACTGTTTTTGTCAATTTTTGAAAGTTGAGGGACTGAAACTGCCAATTATGCAAACTTTATACGTTTTTCATCTGTTTTTACTCATTTTGCATCTAAAACATATAAAACACAATTTTGAAATATTTTCAGTATTTTGATGTATTTCTGAGTGTTTTTGTATGTTTTGCAGTTCAGATTTGACCAAAAATGATGAGTATTTGAGCACTCATCAATAGAAAAGGATGTTTGAATCAGAAAGTTTAGAGTGCAAAAAGGTGAGAAAAATTAGTGGAATGAACCAGTATTTAAAGGGACAGCTGGGGGGAATCAGGAGCGTGTCGGTCCCCTTAATTAGGAGCCGGTCCCCTTAATTATTAAGGGGGCCGCCTGGTTAATTAAGGGGGCCGCCCCTCCTGAACGTTGCCCAGCTTTGTCCTTTTGTGAGGAAAATTTTTCTGGATTAGATTTGCCATTTTTGGTTGAAAATTTGAATTCATATATTAGTAATGAATTAAACATATTCTTTTAATTCCAAAAATGTTTTATAAAAGATATAAAATATTTTGTGACATTTATAAAAATCTAGTAATTAATAAAAATGTTCCTTCGATCTTATAATGCATTAGACATTTTGTTTATTCATACCTTAAGTGATTAGATGGTGAAAGTGAGTATTTACTACTAAATACTTATTTACGTCATGATCTTTGGTTTGATGAGTTTTCGTTTTGTGATTATCAAAACATAGAGATATCGAAAGATATGAATAACGTTTTTAGGCATTTATTTATATCAACATAAATGATTTTGTACTCTCTTTTGAACATTTTGCTACTTCTTCAATGTTAGTAGAAAGAGTTATGAAAATTATTTATCTCGTAGAGCGTGATGTGATCCCATTGCGTGAGGACACGCCAATACCTTAGTCTGGGGGGATTTGGTGTGTGCTTATTCACACACCTTTTCTTGTCCATTTTAAGACCAAAACAGACACAAACTAACCATAAATGCCAAATATATTATGTTTTTGTGTTTGTGATCGTGCAGGAACGGATATTTCAGAAATTGGCACAAATTAGGCCAAAAAGGACAAAAACGAGCACGAGTCTGGAAAACGTGTCAAAAGCCAAAGCCGGGGAAGCAAACTACCATTTTTGAGCTCAGAATGTCAAAACACACCTTAGAGAATCACCAAATGCCAAAAATAGTCCTTGGAGCAAAAGTTTTCAAAATTGGCAGAAATGGTCCCTCAAGTTTGGAAATTGACAAAAATGGTCCCTGAGCAGTGGATTTTGGAAGAAAAAGTCAACACTGGTCCTTGGGAATTCACAAGTTAACAAGTTTGGTCCCTGGGTGAAAAGTTTGAGGGATTTACAAGTTTGGTCCTTGAAGTTTCAGATTTGGTAAAAATGGTCCTTGGAATTTCAAACATGGAAAAAATCAAAAGATGTCCTTGTATTACTCAAGCTTGGCAAATTACACCCTTGCATTCACTTTGGAACAGTACCAATTTACACCCCTCAATTTTCAGTAATTACACTTTTGTTAGCAAACCAAACGAACCCTTGTGTATTATTAAGTCCAAATCCAAATGCAACACAACCAAAACCCACCCACACCCATGCACTGATCCAATCAAATCCCAAAGCCCACACCTCCCAAAGCCCAACTCCCATTTAAAAATAATACTCCCTCCGGTCAAAGAAAGTCAAACAAACACCCCTGTCTTCTCCACTTGACCCTGCACCAGTCCCATCTCCACCACCCCTCCCACTACCAATTCCATCATCACCCAAAGCCTCCTTGCACCTATCAAAACAACCCCAATTAATGCACCCCCTACTACACGCAACGGAGCAAATTGCAATTACCTCTTTTTTCCTGCCAAAACACGTGGAGGGCTCAGATTGAGTGTAATTGATCCAATGGCTGTGGGAATTGCTCAAAAACCCTAAGGGAACCTTTGGATGGCTTATATAATAAAGAAGAAGCACAGAAGACAGAGTAGTAGCTTAACTTAGCTTAATGTATGTCGTTAGCTTAATTCTTAATGTTTCAGTATTGCTCTTAGCTTAAAAATTATGTACTAAGTCATTTTCAATATAATTGAATCTTATTTGAAGCTTTAATTCCATCCTGCAATCTATTTTCAGTTTATGAACTTTTCTCTTTGAAAATTCCAGATCAATCAAGAAAGGTTAAAGCGGTTGTTCATTAGTTAGATAAGCTCATTTAAGCTTGCTTATAAGCTTTTCAAGGCTTGTGAGTCATTTAAAAGGATTTTAGTTAAAAAACAGAAAATACAAAAAAATTAGTAAAAAAAATCAAAAAAAAATCAAAAAAAAGAAGAAGAAGATGCATAGAGCATGGTACATATTGGATGGCCATAGGTTTAGTGGCTTAGTGGTAAGCCTATAGGAGTGTTAACTGGTCCTTGGTTCATGGATAAGTGCTTGGAAGGCTTTGTAAGCAAATCCTTCACATTTTGAATCTGACTGTTCATTAGCTTATTAAACTGCCTATTTATGCTTATTTGTATTTATTAGTTTTTATTAAGTCTTATTGTAGGATAAAATTAAGTTTTGGATCATTAGATCTTTTGTACTTCAAAATCATAGTCTTACTGTCATTTTAGTATAGTTTAGAATATTAAGCATTTGTGGTTTCAGTTCATGTTTTTGTGCTTATCTCAGCTTATTAAGTCATAATAAACCAATATAAAGCAGTTTCATGGTCCTGAGTTTCATTTTACTTTAAAAATCAAAATCAAGTATTTGATAAGGGTTGTTTGGATTTGCTGAGTTTGTGTACTCAAAGGTTACATGGGTTAGTATTTTTAGCCTCTACATGTTCATTTAGGTTATATTAGTTCATTTAGGCCATAAAATCAGTAGGTGCTTAGTGAAAAAGTCAAAATAGTTTGTAATCTCATCATTTGTGTACACTGTTAGGATTTTAAGGTCAAGGGACCACCAAATCAATTCAAAAGTTGTTAGTATAGCTTGTTTTAGTCTCAAAATAGCATAACACTTCATTTTCAGTAGATTAGATTCAACCAAAGTTCATCATAGTCAACTTTAGGTTCAAAGTAGAAAAGTCAAAATTGCATAGTTAGGCAGAAACCCACTTTTTCCAGGAATTTTCCTGATTTTTGTGTTCACAATTAAGCCCCAAGCTTTTTACCAGTTAAAGTATACCAGCTTAACTTTTGAAATCCACCATTGGCTTAGTTTTAAGATTTTCTCTGTGGCTTATAGAAGTGCTTATTTGAGGTTGTAGGGCTAACACCCTCCCCTGCACCACGGCCATTAACCAACTTTCATTGGCTCACCCTGACTTCATCTGTGGGCCCCAGACCTCCATTTTAGTTTTTTAGTATGTCTTATTAGTTCTATGCATATCTTGGGCTTAAGTACCCTTGTCATAGCTTATTTTAGCCTTAACTTTGCACTGACCATACCCAGGTATACTGAGTACTCAGTATAGACACCCAAACTTCACAAGCCCTCACTTGGCTTATTTGTGGGACCCATGGCTTGAGCCTTGGCTTTTTGAAAAGCCATTTTGGCTAGCTTCTTAGATCAAGTTCCAATTTGGGCTTCCAATCACCTCTGTGGGCCCCACAAGGGCTGTAAGTTTGACCCTTTTGGCCTATTTGGCCTGTTTGCATAAGCCAAGTGCTTATTTGATCCTCTGGCTTATTCCTTGTGCTTATTCTGTTCTTTCTGCTGATTTGTATGCCCTTTGGTTGTTTGTAGCTTATTTATTCAGTGGTAGCCTAATTGTAGCTTATTGGAAAAAAAAACAATCTTATAGCTTATTATACCTTTCTGTCTTAATCTTTAGTGTGCACACTGCTTATTTTTTATTTCCAAAAAAGTTGTCTTTGTAAAAGTTGCTTATTTTCATTAGTAAAATAGATTTGTAAAAGAAAAACCAAGAAAAATCAAATTTAAAAATAGTGATAGCTTCTATTTAAGCCATTTGGCTTATTGCTCAGCTTTTTCAAAAAGAAATTTTCATTTTTATAATTTTCCTAAGTTTCTAATATATTAAAATAGTTTAAGAAAAATTTCATAATTTTCTGAGTTAATTTAGTATTTATAATAATTAAATTAAGTTTAATTAGTTTTAATTAAAAAATCATAAAATTAATTTTCTTTCTGCTTATTTATAAGCAATAGTATCTTTTTATATTTTTCTTAGGTCTTACAATTAGTAAAGTATTTTTAGAAAAAATTTCAGAATTTTTACTAATCATTTAGTATTTTTCATAATTAAATTAGTTAAAATAGATTATAATTATTAAATAAGTAAATAATTAGTAAATTAGTTTAAAAATAATTTTTATTAACTTTTTATAACTTTTTAGGATTCCTGTAATAGTTAATTAGTTTTGTAAAAAATTTCATATTTTTCTAAGTCACTTTAGTATTTTTCTTAAATTTAAATTAGTTTTAATTAATTATTAAATAGTTTAAAATAGTTTTTAATTAATATTAACTAATAAAATAATTAAAAAAATATATAATAATTTTCCTTTTAATTAAATTTTCTTTTAATATTAAGTTTGTAAAAATTTCATTTTCACCCCCCTCTAGTTTAAATTTGTTCAAATCTCACCTTTTTCTCTGTTTGTAATCGTAGCTGGTTTTAATTTAATTTACGTTTATTTATATCTGTAATCTTGTATTTGTTAATACTGTTCCTTTGTCTTAATACCAATCAAATCAGTAGTGTAATTAAACCCAAATCTTTATTTGCTACTATTCCTAATCACTGATTCCCGTAAACGTTTTCCAAACACAATTTCAATCTCGCTGGGACATAACGACCCGGGGATTTCCCTGTACTTCCACGGATTTAATATCTTGCACTCCTCTCCCTTACTGCTTGACTTGTTGACCATTCCCGGTTGATTTATGAGGTTGGTTTGGGAGGAGTCAATGTTACATAACATTTAGAAGCTCACGAAGTGCCTCTTTACCTTCTCTCTCAAATCTTCAAAGCGTAATTTTTCATCAGCATGCAAATACAATACACATGGTCAATCTAATGTAAACCGTGTAGGATGACTTAGATGTCAATAATGGCAAGTATTCCACCACCCACTTTCTTACTGATAGACTGCACAGCTTCTTCCAGTTTTGCAGCTAATGATTTCGGTGATTCCAATAGGAAAATCAGCTTTGTAGAAAACTAGAACGGGGGTTGAATAGTTTACCGGTTTTTAATTTAATTATCTTTGAAAACTTTACGTGTAATCGACAATTGAAACTAATAGAAAATAAGTAATATGCAAGATAAAGTAAGAAACGATTAAACCACAACACGGATGTTATAGTGGTTCGGCTATAAGGACTCTTTTTCCTTGCCCTACTCCACTCCCCGAGTATCCAACTCGAGAGTTTCCTTGACTCGTCAATAAACTCCTTTCATCGGTGGAGAAAACCTTACACACGTCGCTTATACTTTTTCCGGTACAAAGCTAAATACCAAGTTCTAGTTCGAGGTAGAACCAATCTAACGTCGCCTATACAATATTTCCGACACTAAGCTAGATGGCGAGTTCTTTTACAAGGGTACAACCACTCCCATCACTTTATGTATTTTAAGGACTAAAATACTAACCGGTCACTAATGAAAAAATACAATCAAATGATGTATAAACTATACGAGTTTACACAATGCTAAGCTAACAAGTCTTGCAATGTTGTGTTGAAACTTGTAAACTTTTGGATGAACTTGTGATCTTCTTGCTACAAAAGAATCTCACAAATATGAAATGCTACTGAGTTAGATGAATAAAATGAGAGTGTATATGCAAGTAAATGATTGTAAGTGATAAGAAAACAAAATGGTGTGAGTTGCTATTTATAGGCAAAATGCCTGAACAACTCACCGATATGGCGAAACCCTTTAGAGGGTTCCATCCGTCGTCCCAAATGGTTCCGCCAGACCTGACAACTCTGATCTCCAAATCTCTTTCCAAATCTAACCAAAATATTCACAAGATCTTCCAAAGTCAACTATAAGATTCTTGTGTGTGATCTAAACAAGATATATGACATATCTTACAAAAGTCCTTTGACAAGACATTGATGATGCAAGGCATAATGTAAATGTATATTTCTATATTTACTCTATGTGAATCATCTATGTAATTTACTCTACTTTTTATTACCCATATGCAATTTTATCTTGAGTAAACTATGGTTTTCATATGTTTAATTAGTTGTTTGAGTTTATTTCGTTTGAGTCAATGCTGAATATCTTTGAAAAAACTACATTTTTTAATGATTGTGTTATATAAAGATAAGTTACGAGTCACAAGGACTTCATTTTTTTAACGACAACTAACTATCTCATAATATATACACAATAAATCAATCTTAAAATTTCTTAAGCAAGACTTAAACCCACAACAATTTGGTTAGAGAACATTTTCACATGAGGTTCTATTGAGATACAACCCATATGGTACAAGTAGTTAGTTGAAAATGTACATCAAGAAGTTAGAAATTCAAATGGACCTATAAAACTATTTCAATCTGCCATAGATCAATTAATAGAAGAAAATCATTTATGATAACATGTCTTAGTTAGATATAGTAAGTTCATTCCATCGTCTTTGGATGTAACCTATATTTTTTTCGGACTTGCACTAGTTATTAGACCTGAGCCTTCAAAGTTTTCTTTAGTGATTTGATCGATTCGCTCTCTCATCTCTCTATGAAGTTATGCTTCCAATCTTTAACTAGTCCTCTTCGATGGAAAAGTTGGTTTTCTATCTCAAGCCCGAAATAAAACCTCTCTACACTTGTCTTGTTTACCTCAATGTTTTTCAAATGCTCAAAATTACAAAACGTCACAATCATTGCAAGTACACCATCCTTTAGTTCCTAAACCGAAACAGGGACACGTACAATGGAGTACGTAACTAAATAATGATGAGAGGTCGAATCTTTTTTTGTGATCATACAAACGTGCAACAAACGACTTTTGGATCATGCATCAATATACCATATTTACTCACTCTTATTTTGATCTATTTTCTTCTAAATTTTAATAAAACATTATATATATTTGAAGAATAGTTTATTTTTAAGACGACCAATAGGATTTACTTAAATACGCATGGTCGCGTAATCTTTGATTTAAGATTCAATAGACTCAGAGCGAACGGTGTAATCACGCTCAAACCACACAAATCCTATGTGGTAGGGAAATGGCTTGAGCCATTTCGGTGCCACCACCCCCCCCCCCCCCTCCCCCGCGGGCCCTCAAGTGGTTTGACTAGCATGGCGCCAATTCTTATAAGGCCAAACTTCGGGGTTTTTTTTTTTTTTTTTTTTTTTAGGTATGATGGGTCCTAAAATGGGTGTTTTGACTTGAATTATTAGTGAATGAGTATTTTGTATGTAAATGTGAAATGCTCATGTGGCGTTGAGGTGGTGAAACAACTTGAGCCACTACGCCCATTGTTCTCACAGTGTTGTTATTTATGTCTAATGTATATTAAGAAAACCTTCAAAAAAGAACTTGTATCGATATAATATGATAAGTAAAAACTTAATAGATCTAAGAAATGTCTTGTAAACGATAAAATATGAATAGGAGAACTAATACACCATAGAAACATGAAATAAATACTAATATAAACTTTATAGTAATGGCATATGATATATGAGTTAGGATCAAATAAGAAGAAAAATTAAAATAAGAATGATAAGAAGAAACCACAACCACATATTTCAAATACACCTATTAAAATAGATGCATCCCCTTTGAAAATCTCTCCCTTATTTTAAATGTGTGGCTAGAAATTCTTTTTCTTCTTCTCATTTTAGTTTTTCTTCTTACCGGATCCCTTCCCATGATAATATAGCTTAAAATTTTAGAATTATCTTATCTTATATGATTCTGCAATGTAAGTATCCAAATCAATATCACGAGAAAAACTATGATGAAACACAAATGGTTAAAAGTTACCCTTGAATGTTGCTCATATTAGTGGCTTGCTAAATTATTCAAAATTTTCATTAGAAGCCAAGACTCGCTCATATTTGTAACCTTTGAAATTCAGCTCTCATAAGCCTTCACATTCTTAGTTATAAACACATCACAAGTTTGCTCACCTACCCATGTCGGATGTAACACCCTAGGAAAATCCCACATCATACATGACCGAATGAATTGGTCACATAACCAAGACTTGGAGTGATTTTGGGACATATGTTAACATTCGCCTTATTTACCAACAACGCGTTTTGTGGTCTAATGGTTAAGCGTGCTCATGTGAGAGTAGTACTGACCTAGGGTGACCTGTCGGGAGGTCTTTACATGAGGGCTACAAAAGTAAAGCCGTGAGCCTACTGGCAGAGCGGACAATATTGTGGTATATAAGGCGGGGTGTTACATGTGGTATCAGAGCCAGTCTAAGCCGTTCGGGGTGTGGGGCAAACCTTGTTGAGGACGATGAGTCCCTTAAACAGGGTTGTTACCCAACTGAATCTCGAGACGGGATTCCCCTGGGGGTGAATGTAACACCCTAGGCAAATCCCACATCATACAAAACAGAATGAACTGGTCACATGACTGAATGAACTAGTCACATAATCGAGACTTGAAGTGATGCTGGGACATATGTTAACATTCGTCTTATATACCAACAACGCGTTTTGTGGTCTAACGGTTAACCGTGCTCGTGTGAGAGTAGTATTGGCTTGGGTGACCTGCCTGGAAGTCTTCACATGAGGGCCACAAAAGTAAAGCCGTGAGCCTACGGGCAAAGCGGACAATATTGTGGTACATAAGGCTGGGTGTTACATCGGATAAACTCAAACTATTTTTCTTTTATCAAGTTTTTTTATAGGTAAATAAATTTTATAAATGTATTAGCAAGATGCTAAATTACATTGACACCGACAAGATTATACCGACCCACAAAGCGACACTACAAGCTACTACTACATTAAGGCCAAACATAGATAAAACAAAAGGTGGAGACCTAACATACTAAAATAAAGGCCCGATCCTTGAATGCATCAATCACACTATCACTAAGCGTAAACAATGAATAAAAACATGTAAAGGGTTGTGATGAGGACAAGATCGATGAGTTAGTTGAAGAATACATGAAGCACTTAAAATATGGCAAGAGAATTCGAATCAAGAAAACGTGATCCAACACTCTCTAGTACTCGTATAAGCTTTTTAATTATGTTTGTGTTAGTTTTCTCTACGACGTAAAGACATGTTTCTCCTTACGCCGTAGAGCACTTGAATAATTAACTGTTTATGCATCTTGGTGCTTATGCCATAAAGGGAAAAAACCCCTTACGCCATAAAGGCTAGCTTCTATAGCTTAATTTACCTTTTATTAGTTGGCATGTTTTTTATAAATTTTTTATAGATCATCAATGATCGTGCAATAACCGAACCTTCTGGATCAGAGCTTGCTTGGGACACAAGTTGGATACTTCAAAGGGCTTTTAGTTGATTTGAAACAAGACAAAGAACATGTTTAGGTTAGACGGAGCGTAGGGTAGGACCCTGAACTGACTCCGACGTAAGAGTAAGTCATCCATGAATTTACGAGTAAGTTTTAGAGAGAGAAAGTAGAAAGGGAGTGAATGACATACCTCAAATGGATGAAATAAGTCGGCTATTTATAGAGAAACCCTAGGAATGATCTAGAATTTGCCACATGTCTCAGCTCGATTGTCTAAGAGAGGGAGAGGGAGAGAGAGAGAGAGAGAGAGAGAGAGAGAGAGAGAGAGAGAGAGAGAGAGAGAGAGAGAGGGCATATTCTCTTTAGCCAATGAGAAGGCTATGAGAATAGGCTCCGAGATCGTGCCCACGTGCAGTTGCCTGCAAAAACGAGAATAACGGATGACCATTATCTGTGTAAGGTCCACAAGATATTATGTTTGTTTTCTATATCAGAAACTCAACAACTCTCAGCTGGATTGGTTGACAGGGAGATTATTCTCTTTAACCAATGATAAGGCTACGAAAATAGGCTCCGAGATCGTACCTACGTGCAGCACAAACGAGAATAAAGGACGACTGTTATATGTGTAAGATCCATAAGATATTGTGTTTGTTTTCTAGTATCGGAACCTCAATCTTCTCGGAGGCTAAAGCTCTTCGGAACATCATGCTCAAAGGATTGGACTTTTGTGTATTGGTGGATTCCCTTATGGTAACCTAGTGGATTTTACGCTAATGAATACTTTTAGTGCCACGCATGCAACATTAGAGGCTAGGCTACAAGCCATGAGATGGGGTACACCATTAAGCCCCCAAGCTTGATTTGGTATGCTAGACTTCGAAGCATAAGGTATCAAACTCTTTCGCGTTCTTAACATTTGACTGGTAGAGGCCATATTCGACGTTGGATTTGTAGGTGTGTAATCTGTGCCTGGATTGGATGAGAGGGAACATATTCTCTTTAGCCAATGGGAAGGATATGAGAATAAGCTTAAAGATTATGCCCACGTGCAGTTGTCTACACGAACGAGAATAAAGGACGGTCATTATCTGTGTACGGTCCACAAGATATTTTGTTTGTCTTTTAGTATCAGAACCTCAATCTCCTCGGAGGCTAAAGCTCTTTAGAGCATTAAGCACCGTGGATTGGACTCTTGTGTATTGGCGAATCCCCTTACAGTAGCCTAGTGGCTTTATGCCAGTTAATACTTTGAGTACCACGTGTGTAGCATCGGAGGCTAGGCTCCAAGCCGTGAGATGGCGTACACCATCAATCTTGTTCAGTTGACATGATTATGATCAAGTTGGGATAGATGATTAATATGAACTCTCAGATTGGAACCTATCGACCTTTCTATATTGTGTAACATTGAATGATGAGCTAATTGCAATATTGGGTATTGTTTGAATCTGTTGCATACACGTGTGAGATTGCTAGAAGAGTAAAGTATACAAGCTCGAAGCAATGGCAATGTAATATCTAAATTTATGTAGGCATGTTTTGGTAGTAAAGTGCTTTATGTTCAACTTTTATCTCTAAATTATTCGTGCAATGCTTTCAATCATAGATGTTCATTCTTTCTAAATGTACACTTCTTCCCAGTTTTTGAAATGTTGTATCAATGCTGTATCCAGTTTTTTTAAGTACTTTCTACACATATTTTGATTTGCATGGTTTATTCTTTAATTTTTAATCCATATTACCCATTTTTAATCAAAATTTATTAAAAGGTTGGGTTTTATAAAATGTCATTTTTGGAAGTCATATAAAAGTTTTCCGAAAATTATAAATATTTGGATATTCAGATATATAAAACTGTACTCTGAAATTTCGGATATCCGAATTTAAATAACTTAGCTAAAATAATAGGTCTAATAAACTATCAACTCAAATTTCAGATATCCGAAATCCGAAAAAACCAAAAACCAAACCGAACTTTTGGTGCGACCAACTTGTCCTCGCCAAAAATATGAAAACGTCCTCGCCAAAAGTATTCTCGACGCGGTATTATATGTTTGTCTTCTTCATAATATGTTTATGATACGAAGTTGTTGATTAATAATTATGCGTTTATCTTCTTCATGCAGTCAAGAAGCGGGCCACAAAACTACTTATACTCGTGATAATTATACTTTAGCATTTGTCACAATAAAGGTAGACGACATCGTTTAAAATTTGACGAACCTATTATATAGAAAGTTAAAAAAAACCTTTTATAACTTTTTTTTTTTTTTTGAACGGCAATTGTGGCTACATGGCCTCTAGCCCAGAAGGCGTAGCGAGCCCACACAACCAGGTTGGGTCCAGCCCAGAAGGCAATGGCACCCTTCCCTTTACACACGCGAGAGGAAACCCGTATCGTCCTAGACAAGACTCGAACTTGAGACCTTGCCTATGAGGGTAAAACCTCCATACCGCTAGACCAGAGGCCCTTTGGTAAAACCTTTTATAACTTACTTCATATACAGGGAGCAGGTCATATAGCTCCGGATATCAAGCCTCAAGAATTACAATGTTAACGTGTCACGCGGACTAAAATATGCTACAAAATTCCACGTGTCTACCAAATTTATGCACATCCATAATGCTCTAGTGCCTTCAAACATGCCCAAATTTTAGCCATAATATGATGTTCATACTGAAAGAGAAATGCAAGATCACATACACGTACTATGGAATATTTGAAAGAGACATTACAAATAAATACAAGCAGTGTGAAAAGTATATATCCTACTTAAATTGCATGCATGGATTTGGTAGATATATAGCAAATGATTGAGGCTCAAAATACTCAACTTATATTTTAAGATTTCTTGATCTAGGTTTTGGATGTTCAAAAAATATCCTTATTCGGATATCCAAAAAAATGATAAAATTTATTAAAAGGTTGGGTTTTATAAAATGTCATATTTTGAACTCATATAAAAGTTTTTCAAAAATTATAGATATTTGGATATTCGGATATATAAAACTGTTATCCGAAATTTCGGATATCCAAATTTAAATAACTTAGCTAAAATAATTGGTCTAACATAAAACCATCAACTCAAATTTCGGATATCTGAAATCCGAAAAAACGAAAAACGAAACTGAACTTTTGGTTCGGGGTTTGGTTTTAAAAAACTTAAAACTGATTTTTTGGTCCGGGGTTTAGTTTTAGCCAAAAACCTCCCCATGCTCACCTCTAAAAATAATAATAAATAAAATCAAATTCTACATCTTTCTGACAACAACCAACAAAACCCCTATGCATGTTCTCACGAGTTTCGTATGCTGATTTTCAAGTTATGTTTCATTTCATCATAATTAAGAATAACGTAGCGTTTGGTATGTCGTAATCAAAAGGGGAATGAAAAGGATTATTACGATGGAATGAGAAAATATTGTTTGTTCATATTTATGTAATGTAATAATTCATTACAAGGAATGACTCATTACACCAAAACCATTCCTTAGGGGGCCCCTACTTTTTTTTCATTACATCCCGTAATGGAATTAAAATTACATAAAACTCCACCATTAACTAACCATATTAATGAAACTTCTCATCAATAATGGGCATTTTAGTCTTTTTATTATGATTCCATTACGTTTTATCAAACAAACCAAATATGATAAATAATGGTAATGAATCATTACATTACACCACTTATTCCATTACATCAGTTATTCCATTCATTTAACATTTTATTTCGTCCTACCAAACGAACCCTAAAAGTGAAATTTAGACATTTCTTTACGCTTTTGTTATCCATATCATCATAATCTATTTCAACATCCAATAATTTATTGTTAACAATAAATAAATAACAAAATAAACATAAAACATAGTAATTCATTCATTAATTCATTAAAAATAACCATCAGCCAACGATTTACATCCGTTTCAACAACCACAAACCATTTAACCAAACAAACACTCCAGATCTAAACAATTCCTAAACCGCTCCCAATGCACTATTTAGGGTTGTATGCATATCCTTGGGCGAGATGCGTTATTTATATGGTTTTCATAACCAGACATTTGTACCGGGAATGTGATATCCTAGGTGAAAACAAAAATTTCCTTTTATGGAGGAGCTTCCACGAGTAGTCGATGTCCAATAGCAACCAAGAGGTATTTTTCTCTGCAAATGTTTGGTTGAATAGCCGTAAGTCTTTTTGAGTGACTATGGTTTCAATCGGATCAAATATAACTGAAGCTGAGATACCATCAGCGGTGTCAGATATAGTATATCGAGGCCGAGCAGTGGTCTATATAGGATGACCCGGTATCACTAGCACTGTCAGGTTGTATGTGGCGATAATCAGGATGCGTGTACTTCCTCGTATATATGAAAAATTGGGGTTATTGTAGAATTGCCACTCATTTTGACAGCCGTCGCATTCAGAAATTCGTACTCCACGTACAAACTTTTTGTGTTGACCTGGCGGACTTGAATGCCATCGACGCCGTCATATAAACGTGCGCCCTAACAGCTCAAGTAAGACCCCAATGAAAGTAGCAAGAGCGATTATTGCTGAAACCACTTTCCAAATCGTGCAACGGTGGGGAGGTTGTGGTGGAGGCGGTGGTGTCTATGGTGGTGGTGGTTGTCGGAACATCTCCATCATAAAATTGTGTGTTCTTTAGTGTTTCTTTGGACGTAAAAGAAAGGATTTGGAAGAGATATATATCATGATGTCTACAAATTTGTCTACTTGATGGTGACTTCACATTTTTTATAAGAATATCAAAACATTCCACTCTTCAAAATTTGCCACATTTAGGAGAATATTTGATGTTTGAATTCACATCTATTATGTAATAGAGTAGCTGCACTTTTGATTTGGTGGGATTTTCCTATTTTAAAAAATATCAAATAACTCTTTCTCTCTCTAAATAATATTCTCCTCCTTCTCACTAAAACAAAAAAACCAACCTACCTACTCCTCCTTCTCCGGCGGTCGGCTATGGCCGGCCGTCCGGGCTCTTCCCTTTTGCATTTTCCTTTCTTTAATAAATGTTTGCCTACAGATCTGTCATTTCCTCCGATGCCGCTGTCTGTCGCTGCTGCCACTACTGCTTCTGCTCAGATCCGATGGCTTCCGGCCTCTTCTGCTCAGATCTGTTGTGGTCCGTCATCGTCGGCTTGCTGCTGCGTAGGGATTTAGTTTAGATCTGTTAGGATTTTGTTAGGCTCCTTTATGGATGCCTTGTTTTAGCATCTTTGTATGTATTATGTACTTCGTGTACTTTTGTCAAGCTACACCCTTATATGGTTGTTTTCAGTCAAAGCTCACTCGGGTGATTCCCCCCACCTTTGAAGGGTGTTGTTATAGGCTGTTACAGTTATATGGTGTATGTCTTGTGATGTAACTTGTTATGTTGTTATCTTCCTCCGTTTGTGAGGTTATGTTTCGATGTAATTTGTTATGTCGTATCTTCCTCCTTTTGTGAGGTTTGAAATGAAATGAAATTAATCTTTGTTCAAAAAAAAAAAAAAAAAAAAAAAAAAAAAAAGTCAACATTTTTTTTTTTTTTTTTGAACGGTTCTTTCGGAGAAATTCTTGACCAATTCGAAACCCGGTGGGGGGAAAACCTTCAACTTAAGCCGCCCGAAAGCACGACACTTAATTTGAAGTAAACCCTGCCTTCTCCAGATTCGATCCCTAGTGAGTTGATACCTTCATTGAAGGACTTTGAAAGCCTAGTATCAACAGACCCTGTGATCAAAGAGGACTTCCCGGATGGTCACCCATCCGGTACTACTCTCTTAGTGGCACACTTAACAAGTTAAGTGTTTTACCACTAGACCACATGGTTGTTGATGTCTAGCTAGTCAACATAACAGCCTAATAAGCAATTACTAACTTAAAGAATGGCAAATGACACAAAAAGGTACTCAATTTAGAATCTATTTCCAATCAAGGTATTCTACTTTTTTTCTTGCACAAAAAGGCGGCCAACTTTTTTTTTGGCGGATTTAAGTTTTTTACTAACTTCCGTTAATCCACTTCATCATAAAATTACATGTTTGGTCCTTGATTATGTATATGCCTTTCATGCACAGTCCATCACCACCAAATAAAAAAATTAAAATAAAAACATTTCAATTTAAAAAAAAAAATCAAAATTTAAAAAAAAATTAAAAAAGATTAAAAAAAATTAGAAAATAAAAATAACATTAAAAAAATTAAAAATAAAAAAAAATAGAAAACAAAAATTTCAATTTTTTTTTAAATAAGAAAATAAATAATTTAAAAAAAATTCAAAATTTTTTTTCAAATTTTTTTTTCGCAAAACAAAAATTATAAAATAAAAAAAAAATTAAAAAGATTTTGAGTCTATTTCCAATCAAGGTATTCTACTTTTTTTCTTGCACAAAAAGGCGGCCAACTTTTTTTTTGGCGGATTTAAGTTTTTTACTAACTTCCGTTAATCCACTTCATCATAAAATTACATGTTTGGTCCTTGATTATGTATATGCCTTTCATGCATAGTCTATCACCACCAAATAAAAAAATTAAAATAAAAAAAATTCAATTTAAAAAAAAAATCAAAATTTAAAAAAAAATTAAAAAAGATTAAAAAAAATTAGAAAATAAAAATAACATTAAAAAAAATTAAAAATAAAAAAAATAGAAAACAAAAATTTCAATTTTTTTTTTCAATAAGAAAATAAATAATTTAAAAAAAAATCAAAATTTTTTTTCAAATTTTTTTTTTTCGCAAAACAAAAATTATAAAATAAAAAAAATTAAAAAGATTTTCAAAAAAATCAATTTCGAAAGAAATTCCAAAAAAATCCAAAAAATGTTTTTGAATTTTATAATTTGAAAAAAAATATTTTCGAAAAAAAATTTTAAAATTTGAAAATTTTTTCTAAATTTATTTTTTTCGATAATTATTTTAAAAACATTTTTTTCTAAAATTGAAAAAATTTTCCAATTTTTTTTTCGATAATTATTTTAAAAAAATATATTTTTCAAAATTTTTTTTCGAAAATATTTTTTTGATTTTTTTGATTTTATAATTTTTGTTTTTCGAAAAAAAATTTTGAATTTTTTTAAATTTTTTTAATTTTCTTATATATATATATTTTTTTAATTTTTTTGAACTTTTTTATTTTTTTTTATTTTAATTTTTTTCCTTTAAATTTTAATTTTTTTTATTTTCTAATTTTTTTTAAATTCTTTATTTTTTTTATTTTTTTTTAATTTTGAATTTTTTTTATTTTCTATATTTTTTTAATGTTTATATAATTTTTTTATTTTCTAATTTTTTTAATTTTTTTTCTATTTTTTTTTCGAAAATACATTTTTAGAATTTTTTTTGGTGATGATGGACTGTGCATAAACTGAATATACATAATCAAGGACCAAACAATTAATTTTCTAACGAAGTGAGTTAACGGAAGTTATTAAAAAACCTAAATCCGCAAAAAAAAAAAAAAAAAAAAAGTATGCCGCCTTTTTTTGCAAGATAAAAAAGTAGAATACCTTAATTGAAAACAGACCATAAGTTGAGTACCTTTTTGTGCCATTTGCCCTTCAAAGAACTATATCATGAAAAAAGTTAAACCAAAAGCATAGATAACCTACACGATACACGATGATTGTAATATATTGCATATGTATTTTTCCATGAAAGTAGCTAGTATTACACTTTTAATAACCACATGATATACTTAAAATCAAAATTACAAAAATTAATATTTCCTCACTTCCAAGATTGACTAAAGGGGTATTTGCGATAGCGTTTGGAGACAGATTATTTGATTATTGAGGTTACAAAAGCCAATAATCTATCAAGTAGTGTTTGGCAACCACCATCTCATAATCACTTATTTTCGTTTTGATATCTACAAAACGTGGTTTTGTAAAAGTAGTTCCACACATTTGTTTAAAAACGCCATTATCTTCTAACTGAAAATTACCAAACTACCCAGAAACCCATCCTCGTTTACCAGAATTTAAAAAAAGACAAAATATTATAGCAAAAAAAAGAGGTAAATAAACTCATAACTTTCAATATCACAAATTATTGATGATGATTGATGTGAGAGAAGAACAATGAACTTGTTGTCATCTTTGTAAATCTGGCGTTAGTCTAAGTCAACGCCAAAGTCGATTGATGAGACGAAAAGTGTACCGCTTTTAGGGGGGTCATTTAAGCCTAAATTCGAGATTATTTGATCAATTATTACCCTAAATCGTTCCTTTTGTCATTTTAGGTACTTTGGAGAAGAAATTTGGAAAAGAAAGCATTTTGGACGTTTTTTGAGCGAAAAAGTGAAGAAAACGGCAAAGTCTCCAAATCAAGCTGGAAACAATGCTTGACGGCGTCACGCTTTGGAGGTGACGGCGTCACGTTATGGCAAAGAGGTGGATAAAAAGATATAACGAGACGCGCCAGAATGTTTTTGGACTTTAACACGTCACCAAGGCCGTCACGTGCAGTTTACTCTTGACGACCATAAGAAGAATAATACATGACGGCGTCAAATTTGGATTTAGGCAATACGAGAGTTTCTTTGGCGGCGAGTTGACGGCGTCAGGATTTACATGTGACGCCGTCAGACCCAAAAATCTATATATAATTTTCTATTTTTCATTTGTAAAAGAGGAGAACTTTGGGATAGTTTTGGAGAAACCCTAGCACGAATTTTACCTTACTTTTAAGAGTTTCAAACCCTTGTTTCATCCATGTTTGATTGAAGATAAGTTTTCCAATAATCATTCAATATGTCTATGTGTTGTTTGATTCTATCTTATGCTTGTCTTTACTTTAACATGCTAGGCTAGGTTTTCTTTGTGTTTGCTTAGATGTAATGAAACCTAGTTATTGATTATTGGTTGGTTGTTTGTTTATAATTGTTGTGGATGGATGATATCGATGTTAGGCTTAAGAAAACTGGCAGACTTCCAATTGGTAATATGCTTGAACGTCTTAAGAAACATGAATCGGATGTGTACTACGATTAATTGGTTATATTTAATGCACAAGTAACTACTAAAGAGACCATGTTAGGAGCTAGTTGTCGGCTCGACATAGGAAGAGGTAGGAACTTATAGAGTTAGGGAAGATCGTACACGGCCCTACGAATGGTATTAAGGAATATAACACGTCATCCATGTAATTGTAACAAACTAATCAACTAGTAAAAGATAGCTAGGGAGTCGTGAAATCTAAGTAAACACATTTTTATTATTATTGTTTTTCTCCATATTTACTTTCATGTCATTTTATTTTATTTTTATTGCATTCGTAGTTATTTGGGTTAGTTGACTAGCAACTAATTTCTCCCATTCTTCCAAAACCCGAGATTTTTACTTGCTTTCTATAAAATATAAAAATACAAAAAGAATCATCCCTCATCTCTAGACCTAGCTTAATTAAGTGTTAACCCTAGCGAACACTATTCTTTGAGTTGAACGATCCATCCCCCGGTACTTGCCACTACACTATACTACATCGGTCAGGTACACTGCCTGGTGGGGATTGCAAGCTTCTCAAGATCCCTTGAGAGGTAAAACCTTTTGCAAGGTTGCAAAACCATGCATCAAGTTTTTGGCGCCGCAGCCCGGGGAATAGCTATTGTCTAGGTTGAAATTTCTTTTTATTAGGTCTACTTGCTAGATTCCTTTCTAGTAAGATTTTTATTTTTATTTCTATAGGTCTTCTTTAGTCTATCTTTTCTTTGTGTGTTTGTTCGTACAATCTTGTTGGATCGATATATACTCTGACCAAACTTAACTATAACTTGTAATGGTCTTAGTAATCTTGAATAACTCAAAACTACTAACAATGAAATGCTGATGTAACCTTGTAAAGTATGCAGAATCTACTAACACAAAGCTAAGAAGAACTTTGAATAATTATATTAAAACCAACTTGAACCTGCTTATCTTACACAGATTCACTAACAATCCCTAACTTTCTAATATCGTATTCTCTAATCTATGAAATCGTATGCATGTACTCGTACGTCTAATACCATCCTAAGGATCCTTTTATAGGCACAAGGAAAACCTTAAGTCGGTTTACAAACTTGAACGACAAGTAAACTAACTCTAACTAATTCTAGAATATTCTAATAATATTACATAAAAATCCTTAAACAATTTTGCATATCAGTCCTTTAACTTATAAGTACTTTGAATATTCTTCATGCAAGAGCAGTACTTTGACCATGAGTAGCACTTTGACACGAGCAGTACTTTGAACATCAGAAGTACTTTGATCTTCATATCCCAACAATCCTCCCCTAACTTGAATTCTACTTGCTGGATTTAAAGTTCCTTTGTTATCTTTTTAATCTTCAGTATCTTTATCTTCAAGAAAAATTGTATCTTTATCTTTTATCTGACTTGTGTGTCAAAGTACTCTTTATCAGCTTCAGATGATATCTTCACAGCAACAAATCTTTTCAGCAACTCAGCAATATTTTGACAAAGTGTACATCAAATCTTTAAAGTTTCATACTATTCTCATCACTTCCAGGTGTATAAACTCCTGTGAGAGGTGAATCATTGAAATTTAATGGATTTTGATGTCTCTTTACCAAAGCCATTAACTCTAGAGTAGCCAATGTTTAGGTTAGAACAACTATGGTACATTGATAACCATATGATTTTTAGCAAATCATCAGCTATCAACGGATTTGTTTAGTCTTTACCAAGAGCCGTTTGCTTTTGGACTAGTTAGTTCTTTTATCACAACCATGGTGAACTAATTACCATATAAATGGATTTTCCACAGCCTTTACCACAAGCCATTTTCTTGTGGGCTAGCCAACTCTTCACTTTTATATATATGGCGAGTTGAAAACAATACAATTTTTAGTAAATTGTCAACTAAAAACGGATTTGATTATCACATCAGTGCCGTACCCTCATGATGAGTCAAACTCTTTCTTTTCTGTTAAACATGGTGAGTTGATTACCATTTGCTGTATAGTACAAGTACTAACACCATGTGTGACTTCTCAAAAACCTTTATTGATATCATCTTATACTTCACAAAGTTTTTCTTTTAAAACTTAATCAGTATCAAAAGACTTTACTGATTTTATGCAGCAAGCAGTACTTTGATAAAGTACGGTTTGTCTTGCAGTACTTTGAATAAAGTACTTGTTATTCAAAAAATATATATATAATACAAATCATACTAGTATTTTTGCATTATCATCATCTGAAGTAGGCCACTGTATGAACAATTCAATCACCATTAATGCTACTTCAGTCTCATTCTCAACTTCCATGCCATGATCCAGCATTCTGACCATAAGATCTCTTACAAGAGGATATCTTCTCTCTGCTAGCATATGGATCATAGTTCCATCTTCCATTTCAAGTGAGTGTACCCCTGATGACTCAAAGAATCTCCATCTTATTATCTCCCAATTCTCTTGATCATTCCATAGAGCATCACTATTTGTTTCATTAGTTTTCCAGATGGTTATTAAATCACCCAATAAGATCAATCCCACTCTTGTTGGCTCAGTATTCTCAAAGTAAGTCTACACTTGTAGATACAAATAGTATAGATCTTCTATATCTATCTCGTGCAGTATATCCTATAGCATATTGAATACTGTAAAGCTTTCATCCTCTCTATGAAAAATGAGATAATCTCCATCAGATGATTCTACCATAGAAAATGTAGAAATCTTGGACTTCTTCTCAGCATTCTCTGTCTTCTTTGGATTCTCAAAATCCACAACCCTAAGATAGTTCCTCAGTTCATCAACAGTGTCTGATCTCAGCATCTTGAGCCTCTTTGATAACTGATCATCTTGAGTTGCTCTCTTCCTTTTTAATTTTCTTTTCTCAGCTTGTTCTTTCATTAAATCTTCAAACTTCTTTTCTTTCTCAGAATCCATAGGCACAAAACTATCCAGCTCTCTTTTAATTGACTCTTGAACACTGTCATATAGTTCTTTCACCTGTGGAAATCTTAACCTTTGTAGATTCTTAAATCCTCTGTCTTTCAGAAAACTTATCATAGAATTTCTTTCTTGAGCTTTAGATGGTGGCCTTCTTGTTTCAATGACTGGCTTTCTTGATTCCCTTAAATATTCAGCATCCAAATCAGCTTGATACTTTCTAGCAGCTTCTTCATTCTTTGCTACCTCAAAAGCTCTTAGCTGTGCCAGAGTGAACTTCTTCTTCTTCTTCTTCTTCTTCTTCTTCTTCTTCTTCTTCTTCTTCTTCTTCTTTGATTCTTGCATAATTCCTTTTCCTTTGTCTTTAGGATCTAATTCTTCAGATTCAAAAGAAGCTTGGGAGACTTGAGCTTGTTCAACACCAGGAATACTTATCCCTCTTGGTCTTGACATATTAACCATAATCTGAGCAATGGTCTCATCATCACTAGTTGTGTGTTCTGTTAACTCTTCTTGCTGAATGGAAGGACCAGCTTCATCATCAAAAATTCTTATAGAAGGTCCAGCTTCATCAACATTTAAGGCAGCAGTACCTTGATCACCTTGATCCAAAGTACTTTGCACACCAGTACTTTGAGGATCAGTACCTTGAATATCTATATGTTGATCAGCAGTACTTTGAATATCTATATGTTGATCAGCAGTACTTTGAATATCTATATGTTGATCAGCAGTACTTTGAATATCAGCACCTTCAACATCAGTACTTTGTGCTTTATTCTCTTCTGCAATAATTTGCTCAACTTCATCAAGTTTTCTTTCAGCAGTACTTTGAGCAATATCTACAAAATCCATAGCATGAGCTTCTTCATATGGGTCTTGAGGCACAGCATCATCTTCATTCAGATTATCATTCTGATTCCTCCCCAATTTGAATGATGATGACCTCTTCTTGCTCTTCTTAGATTTAGAAGCCTTCTTGGATTTCTGAGCACTTCTCTTTTGTTGCTTGACCTATATTATGTGATTCTTAACAAGTTGCCAAACAAATCTCTTCAATCTCCTGAACTTATCTTTCAATCTCTTGATCTGATCAGCTTGAGCATTAACCACCTTCTTTATCCTTCTGAATTCCCTAGTCAAAGCATAAGTATCCAGTTGTCCCTCATCTCCTCCAGATGTTTGAGACCCGTCTGTGGAAGTATAATCATTGGGAGATGGTGGTGGATTCACATCTTGCTCTGAAGCAGTACCTTGCAGAGAAGTACTTTCCTTGGAAATAGAATGTTGAGAAGTACTTTCTCTGGAAAGAGTCTTCTCCCTTGAAACATGAACTGGCACTGACAAAGAGGTAGTTATTTCACTTGAAGCAACTTGCTGAGGTGATGCAAGAGGTGGTGTTGAAGTATGTTCTGATACAGAATGCTCAGAATGTGCAGAATCACTTGCTTCATCAGCTGCATCCCTAACTGCCTGTGCTACTTCCAATATGTGAGCTGTCAAAGGTGTGTTGTGCCCAGAAAACTTAACACCCTTGTTAGACATAAAAGTAAACACCTTGGGTGGAAGTACAACAGTAGGTACAAAATCTTGAGGTTTTGGAACACCCTCAACTTGTTTGTCTAAAAATAACTGAACAAACCTAGGATACATCAAAATTGGTGAACCAACTTTGATGTGACCAAGCATACCATCAAGAATCATATATGAAAAATTGAATTGTTGATTGGTAGCTAACCCAACTAATGCAGAGGCTATGTTATGTCCAGGGGCCAATGATTTCAGGATTGACCAACAGAGCATAGTTGATTGATGACCCAGTGAGAAAATCAATGATGGCATGGAAATCAACATTCTTTTGAGTCTTATCCAAGTTGGCAATCATGTTGTGTTTGTTGATGGTAGAACGGTTTGCCATTGTTTGTGGTTGTGAAAGAAGATGATAATCGATGATGGATGTGTTAGTGTTTAAATGAATGAACAGCAATGATGATGAGGGTATATAAAGATGGAAGAGATAATCACAAAGAGGGATGATATTTAAAAAAATCGCGGCCCAATAAATTAATATATCGTTATTTTTGGCATTTATCTCCTCCGTATATTGTGCAAAGTTATTAACCCTCTTTTTGACCGTTGGAACAGTACTTCTGTCAGAACAGTACTTTCCACTAAGTGCCAAACAGTACTTCCCCTATAATACTGAGCAGTACTTTCATTCAAATATGAAGCAGTACTTTGGCTAAAAGTACTTTCCACCAAAATATCTAACCAAATTGACTTTTTGACCAAGCCACTAAAAAATATCTTCTGAAAGTCAACCAGATATAATAAATACTTTCCATATTTACTTCCCAAATCTACCAAAATAAGTAGGAATTAATATCCTTCATAAATATCCCTTGGGATTGACTTTGCCTATAAAAAGGACTCGGATCAACACAAATCTTCACCAAAACCTTGTCTTTACCATCACAAACCCTATTAGCATCATGAGCCATTTTCCACTAATCTACATCTCTTCAGATGATTCATCTGATGAAGAGATAAGCTATTACTCTGACTCTGAACAGGAATCTTTAGGATGGGGTGACTATTTTCCTCCATGTGCTTCAAGCTCAACAAACATGACGCCAAATAAAAAGATTTCTACCCCTGCTCCTGCTCCATCTATTTCCAAGGAGTTACCACAGGCATTGACACAAGCTCTGGAATCAGCATTGAGAAACATGAAGTGGCCTGCCCCAGAGAAGCCTGCAAGACTCCAAAAGCCTCCAAAACAAGTGCTAGGTCTTGCTTGCCCAAGGAAGCAATCAACCTTTGATAACAAGAGGAAGAGTGCTCAGAAGGCAAAGCAGGACTACCAGGGAAAGGGCAAGAGGCCAATAGAGTAGCTGGTGTAGGGTGTGGGTTGTTAGGATTTGTGTTTTCTTGTTTTGATGATGTGTCTGTCTTGAATGTTGAATGTAACTCTCTTTATGATGATTATGAATAAAGTTACACTTTTGTTTAATGATTAATGTAGCCTCCCCTCAAATAAAGAATAGCTACTAATGCCTCCCCTCAAATGTATCTTAATTATTGATCATCCCAATACTCACCACTAAATAATTAAATCTTGAAACATCAAAGCCCTTTGTGAGTAAATCAGCTACATTATCATCTGTGTGAACTTTAACCACATTTATGAGTCTCTGCTCATAACAATCTCTGATAAAGTGATGCCTAATCTGAATATGCTTGGTCTTGGAATGATAGACAGGATTCTTCACAATACAAATTGTACGCTCATTATCAATGTTGATAGGAGTATTCTTGAAATTGAATCCTTAGTCCAAAAGTTGATTTTGCAACCAAAGCACTTGGGCACAACAACTTGCAGCAGCCACATATTCTGCTTATGTGGAAGATGTTGTTGCAATTGTTTGCTTCTTGCATTGCCATGAAACTAATCTTCTTCCAAGGTATTGGCATCCTCCAGTAGTTGATCTTCTGTCATAATTGTCTCCAACATAATCACTGTCTGAAAAGGCTTCCAAATGAAAAGGAGACTACCTAGGATACCACAACCCTAGCTTAGGTTGTTGCCTGAGATACCTAAAAATCCTCTTGACTGCATTCAGATGTGAAACTTTGGGGTTGACCTGATGTCTTGCACATAAACACACAGCAAAAGTAATGTCAGTCTAGATGCAGTCAAATACATTAGACAGCCAATCATTGATCTATAGAGCTTAACATCAACATCTTCTCCATCTTCATCTTTTCCCAATGGTTTGTTAGCATCAATGGGTTTGGAGGCTGGCTTGACAGTGGTGAAGTTAAACCTCTTTAGAATGTCTGTAACATACTTATCTTGACTAATGAAAATTCCGCTGCTTGATTGTTGAACTTGAAGCCCCAAAAAGAATGTTAATTCACCCATGGAACTCATTTGAAACTCTTTTTGCATGAGCTCCTCAAACTCTTTCACCATTGACTGTTTTGTGGCTCCAAAGATAATGTCATCCACATACACTTAGACAAGCATAATATCCTTTTTGTCTCTTTTGATAAACAAAGTTTTATCAATGGCACCTCTCCTGTAACCATGTTGCAATAGAAAAGTGGAGAGTCTTTCATACCAAGCTCTAGGGGCTTGATGGAGGCCATACAGAGCCTTAATAACCTTGTAGACTTTGTTTGGATGTGCAGGATCTTCAAAACCAGGAGGTTGTTTGACATAGACTTCCTCTGTGATAGTGCCACAAAGAAAAGCACTCTTAACATCCAGTTGATATACAGGAAAGCCCATATATGATGCAAAAGCCAGAAACAACCTTATGGCTTCAATTCTTGCCACAGGAGCAAACACTTCATCATAGTCTACCCTTTCTTCTTGTATGTAGCCTTGAGCAACTAATCTTACTTTATTCTTGATGACATTCCCTCTTTCATCTCTCTTAACTCTGAAGACCCATTTTGTACCAATTAGTCTCTTACCATTAGGTAAATCACATAATACCCAAACTTCTTGAAGTTTAAACTATAAAAGTTCTTCTTGCATGGCTTCAACCCAACTCTCTTTAGCTAATGCTTGAGATACTCTCTTAGGTTCCTCTTGAGACAGAAAGCAAGCAAATAAGCACAATTGCTGATCCTTGTGATTCACCCTGTTTTGTTTATAAACAAAACTAAGTAAAGAAGTATGTTGCTGAGAGAGATTCTTAGCTTTTGTTCTTGTGAGCACTCCTGAGGTAGAAGGTCCAATAATCTTACTGACATGATGATCTTTATGAATTCTCAATGTAGGAGTTGGTGAAACTTCAAGATTATCTTCCAAATTTGTGAAATCATGGTCTTCATAGGAATATGAGAAAATGCCTTCTTTCTCCAACTCATCATCAGTATCTTCTAAGTCAGGCATGTTTGGATCATTCAAATCATTAGTATTGATCCAATTTGATGTATCTAAGACATTTGAAGTACTTTCAAATGGATCAGTAGTACTTTGATGCAAAGTACTGTCAGTGCCTTTAGCCTTCTTCTTTTCTGCTTCATAAGCTCTCCTTTGATCATCTTCATAGGATTTTTCAATAGTTTCTTGAAGAAGCATCCTATTAAGTTCATCTTGGATAGCTTGGTCTTCATCAGATACTGTGGAGTTTGGTTGAACAGTACTTTGTGGTTCAACAGTACTTTGAGGTTCAACAGTACTTTGAGGTTCAAAAGTACTTTTCTTCTTTTCAATGGATTCTTCATCAGGAACATCTTCAGATCTCATATTGACTCCATGAACAATGTATTGTAATCCTTCTTCATTGTGAACAACTTGATTTTCTTCTCTAACAGGCACATAATTCATGGATGAGGCCAAAATATCAAGATCAAACATCCAATCAGGACCTTTACCTTTTTTATTTCCTTGATCTTCTAGAAACTCAACATGAAGACATTCTTGAACCTTCTTGGTAGCCCTGTTGTACACTCTAAATCCTTTACTATTGGTACAATAACTCAATAAGTATCCTTCATCTGACTTGCCATCAAACTTTCCCAGAGTATCAACAGTATTCAAAATAGTCAGGGGACATCCAAAAGGTTTCATAAACTTAATGTTTGGTTTCTTTCCCATAAGTAACTCATAAGGTATCTTCATCTGAGGTTTTGTCACTGATACTCTATTCAACACATAACAAGCAGCACTTACAGCTTCAGCCCAAAATGGAACAGGTAATTGAGAATCTGCAAGCATTGTCCTTGCTGCTTCTATCAAGGTTCTATTCTTCCTTTCTGCAACTCCATTCTGCTGAGGAGTTCTTGCAATACTAAACTCTCTTTTAATTCCTTTCTTGGCACAAAACTCATCCATAAGCTGATTCTTGAATTCAGTCCCATTATCACATCTGATAGATCTAACTTTGAGTCTCAGCTGATTTTCAAGGGCTATTATGAGATCATGAATAGCATAAAAGGTTTCATCTTTAAATCCCAAGAAAAAGACCCAACTAAATCTGCTACAATCATCTGTTATAACCAAACAATACTTCTTCTTGTTTAAACTTGCAACATAAACAGGTCCAAACAGATCCATATGCAACAATTCCAAAGGCTCTATAATAGTTCTTTCTTCAATCTTTTTACATGAAGCCTTGTGTTGTTTACCCTTCTTGCAAGCCAGACATGAGTGATCATTCTCATATGTTTTAGAAGGTAAACCTCTAACTAAATTGCCTTTGACCAATTTGTTGATGTTCTTGAAATTTACATGCCCTAATCTTCTGTGCCATTCATGTGCTTCTTCCATTGTTGCCCTTGCTACTAAACATGTTGCTCTTTCAGTAGGATTGATATTCTTCAAATCTAAGCTGTAAACATCACTGGTCCTTGGTACTCTTAGCATTACCATGTTTTCATCTTCTAACTTAAACTCAGGGGAGAGAATAAGACATTCTGTGTCAAGAAATAACACAGGATATTTCTTGTCACAGATTTGAGATACTGACAAAAGATTGAATTTAAGCTCCTTCACATATCTAATATTCTCAAAATCAATGGATCCAGTCTTGATGGTTCCTTTGCCAGTGATTCTCCCTCCATCAGGATCATTCCCAAATGCAACTCTTCCTCCAAAATAAGCCTTAAAATCTGACAAGAGCTCCTTGTCTCCTGTCATGCTACCAGAGCAACCACTATCAATGATAATATGATCTTTAAGCTCCTCTTTTGGGTTGCCATGTGATGCGTGGGAATCGCACCTTGCTTTACCTCTCGAGGGATCTCGAGAAGCTTACAACCCCCACCAGGCAGTGTACCTGATCGTTGTAGTATAGTATAGTGACAAGTACCGGGGGATTGATCGTTCAGCTTAGGAATAGTATCGCTAGGATTAGAAAACCTAATTAATAGTTCTAGGGGTGAGAGATGATTATTTTTGTATTTTTATATTTTATGAAAGCAATTAAAATCTCGGTTTCTAGAAGAGTGGGCGGAATTAGTTGCTATTCAACTAACCCAAAGCTAAGATGCAATCAAAATAAAATAATAAAAATGAAATTAAACTAAATTAAACTAAGGTTGTGAGCAGTATTTGGAGAAATTGTGTTTACTTAGACTTCACTACTCCCTAGATATCTTTTACATGTTAATTACTTGTTACACTTGTATGAATGACGGATTGTATTCCTTAATACCATTCGTGGGGTGGCATACATAACTCCCCAACTCTATGAGCTCTTATCTCCTCCTACACCATGACCCAGCACAACTATAGGGATTGTAAACAGTGGCTCATGCATTAAATACAACCAATAAAGACCTAGTACGCCTTGGTTCATGTTTCTTAAGACGTTCAAGCATGTTACCATTTGGAGATCTGCCAGTTTTCTTAAGCCTAACATATAAATCATTCATTCAAAACAAGAATAGACAAGTAATCAACACATAATCAACATCTAGGTTTCATTAGATCTAAGCAAACACAAGAGAGATCTAGCCTAGCATAGTAGAATTAAGATAAGAACAAAAGATAAACAACCAACACATAGACATATTGATTGAATTGAAAGTACACTTATCTCAATTACAATGCAAGGTCTCAAGGGTTTGGAACCCTTGAAAAACCTGTGAAAGAGGCACCAAAATCGTCTTTAGGGTTTCACCAAAACTTCTCTCTTTTTAATGAAAAAACTAGAAAACTATATATAGGAAAAACAGTCTGACGGCGTCAAGAGTTAATTCTGACGCCGTCACCTCGCCGCCATAAACTTCCTCGGACGGCCTTGATCCACTTATGACGGCCTATGTGACGCCGTCACCACCCACGGTAAATTATTCTTGGCCACTTTGACGCCGTCACCTCTCCATATGACGCCGTCACCACCTTCGATATTTAATTCTTCATGTCTGACGCCGTCAAGCTTTTGGTCTTGACGCCGTCACCTTGTATTTTCAGCTTGGATTTTTGGTACTATGCCGTTTTCTTCACTTTATGCTCCAAAAACGTCCAAAATAGCCTCTTTTCCAGAATTCACTCTCCAAACACCTAAAATCACAAAAGGAACGATTTAGGGCAATATTTGATCAAATAAAGTCGGATTCGGGCTTAAATGACCCCCTAAAAACGGATCATTTTTCGCCTCATCATATACCCTTACACTTGAGATTTGCTTGTCCTCAAGCAAATGAGCTTTTATTCTACTCAAAAGACAAGTTAGGGGTCATTTAACACTAATATAAAAGTAATTACAACAAATAATCGTTCCACTAAAGACCAATAGACAAGCACGGAGGTCATACACAAGCACATCACAAATAGTGTTTAGATACTCACATCTCTCGGGTGTAATAAAGTAATATAACATTATGGAAATGGAAGATATCTCTCACTAGCTGTCATAGCAAAATAGATTACCATAGGCTTGGGAAAGGATCAAACCTCCACCACATGGCGTAAGCACCTAGGATAAACTATCAAAGAGGTCTTTTTAAAGGGTTGTAACGTTAGGTATAGGGATATGAATTACACGGTTTTGTTGGATAAAGGAAGTTTTACTGGTGGCGAGTTAACAATCTTAGTTAATTACATGTACAATATGGCGTTGCTAAGCCAAGACTAGACTCGACTTAAGCTAATAAATGAAAAATAACAAAAACATAAAATGAACATAGAATAAAAACGGGATGGTAGTCCGTATGTTTTTTTTCTCTTTTTCCTTTTTCTATTTTTTTTTCTTTTCCTTGATTTTTCGATTTTTTTTTTTTTTTTTTTTTACATACACTCTTACCCTACCATCCGAAATAATACATCATAGGGGATGAGAATTCCCCTTACACTTGAATCTTTACATACTTTACAATTAACTAATCTAATGACTCGAATTAAGAAAATTAAAACACTTGGAGCACTTTTAAGATTAACGCACGTATGTGGGTAATAAGTGATGTTCTTCCCCATTACTCCATAAAATAAGTACTTACCCACGAGTCCCAATAGTCCCAAAACAATATGTACAAGGATATGACTCGACTTAGCAACCATGTAATCAATTAGAAAGTTAACTTAGGGTTTAACAAATAACAATAATGCACTAAAAATGAGCGCATACACGGAAGGCTAAGGCGATTTGGTTGTACATTTAAGTGGGGTGTAACAAATTCTTCCTTTAAGTAAAATGCTTAAAGTTAGAAACGAAAAGATAGTCTCGGAGGGGTGTACTAGAGGTATCGTGTACTAAAAATGAGTACAACGCTAAGGGTGTGGGAAAAATTAGTTGACTTAACTAGCCAAGTAATATGACTTAAATGGTCAAGTAATCATGATACGGGTTTAACACAAGGGTGATCCTAATGCCTCTTATCATGTAGTAAATCCTACCACACGAATGTAGTCTCACTAGCGGTCTCGGGATGCATCACTAACGCAAGTTCTAGAATCTAAATGCTACCGGTACACTCATAAGCACTAATAATGAATGCTTTTCCTATCAAATCTAAAGGCGAACCTCACATTTTTAGGTGGAAAATTTTTCTGAATATACGGTTATGTGCTAGTCATACAACCTCCTATCCATGAGACGCTTGCTATGGCTAAAGTTTCACTCCTAAATGTTGTAAAAAATTTTAAATTTGGCGCTAAAATTACACTAACAAGTATTTCTCGTAGTTTTATTACTCATCTACTATCAAACAAAACAAACTCAAGCGAAAGTGCATATGTAAGGTATCATCTTTTTACCCTCCCCTTACACTTAAGATGAACATTGTCCCCAATGTTCAAGTAAAGAATGTAAAAGTTAAAAAGTAAAGAGAATGAAATCAAATACTCCCCTGATTCGCTCGGTATGGATTTTAGTTGGCCAGGTTAAATCTTCTTCCAAGAAAACGAACAATCAAAGCTTCCCTTCCAGAATATAAATCATCTTCTTGTCACAAATAACCTGTAAATCCTGACAAAAGTAGACAAGGCAACCTCGCGTAAAATCGGCGGCATCCTATATAAGTTACTAAATCCTAGAAAACAAAGTAAGATATAATGCTTGTGGAATGAAGTTTGAAGATTTCCTGGAGATTATAAAACTTAATAATTCACAAAAACCATAAGACTCTGTTAGAAAAACAAAACCGGTAAAATTTCCAGATTTTAACTCCTGACGCCGTCAAGAGCAAACCCTGACGCCGTCAGAATGGACCTGCAGAAATTCTTATGTTAAGTTTCCAGAAAATTTCTGGAAAAACTTTGTCCTACTTCCTGGAAAATCCTGCAAAACTTCATTATGACTCAATACAAGCATTTGACTCTAACAAATACGAACATACATGTTCATTAAATATTGTGGAGAATCATGATCAGTTTGTTTCTTAAAAACATATTTGGGGTTTCCCCTTACACTTATCTTTTGCAAAAATACCTCTAGGTTGAAGTTAAGACTAGGCTAAACAACATAATAAAGTATTTCCACTTTTTAGTAGAGAAACATGATCAACCAACAATAAAAATAAAACATGCATACGGAAGCAAATAACAATTAAACAAATAAAAATCACACAAAACATGGGTTGCCTCCCAAGAAGCGCTTTTCTTTATTTACGAGTCTTGTAGCTAGACTCAAAGTCGTGGGTTACTACGTGATCTCATCATTGGTTTCACTCTCCGATTGTAGATATTCCTTGTAGAAACCAATCACCTTTTTCTCAATCGCCCCCATAATCATTTGGGCAAATTCTTCATCGACTTTATACCTTGGTCCAAGGGCCAAGCAATCCTTGTAGTAAAGACTCCTTTTTTCCCATACATAGTCCATGCCCTTTTTCTTATCCTTCTCATCAATATCCTCAAAAGCACCAACGTTGTCCTTATCCAAACGAGATATAAAGCGAAATTCTTTCATCCTATTGGGCATCCTATAGGTGATACTATCGGTGTTACTTGCAAATCGAATCGTGCCTTCTACCTCATCATATTCTAACTTAGACTCCTCAACAAATGGTTGGCCAAACACAACATTGGATAATCGACAATCAATAACATTAGCAAGATCCTCCACAATCATAAAGTCGGTGACAAAAGTGAAATTACCAACAAAGACACGTAAACCTTTAACTCTCCCGACAAAGTTACAAACTCCACCGGGGTACTTGGGATCCCTTCTAGGTTCAAGTCTTGTGTTCACTATATCATTATAAACAGTTGAGGACATAATGTTGATTGGAGATTTAAAGTCAATGTAAGCATTGCTAATGTGCTTATATCCAATCATACATGGTATCTTAGCACTCTTAGGATCGCCTCTCTTGATCTTAGGTTCAATTATGGTGAAAGGAGATCGCGGGTTATCAATAAGATTATTATAGTATGCAATCTCCTCCTTAGTGGGGTATAGATTAAAGTAGTCGTTAAGCCTCGGATCCATTTCCTCCTCTTCTAGTCTCTCAACAATATTCACAAAGTCATTAGGCCCTAGGTCCTTATTTGAATACAAGGCGGTTGCTAGGTCACTAAATGTATGTTCAAGTTCAATCTTAACCAACCTATTAAGCTCTCTAAGCTCTCTAATCTCACTCTCAATCTGTTCACGTAACACAGCCACTTCTTCAGGGGAAAGGGGTGGATTCGCGTTTTCCATAATGGTCAACGGAATAGTCAATGGGGTTAATTTACTAACAAAGGCACAAAGAAATGAGATAGACTAAAGAAGACCTAAAAATAAAAATAAAAATCTTACTAGAAAGGAATCTAGCAAGTAGACCTAATAAAAAGAAATCCTAACCTAGACAATAACTATTCCCCGGGCTGCGGCGCCAAAAACTTGATGCGTGGGAATCGCACCTTGCTTTACCTCTCGAGGGATCTCGAGAAGCTTACAACCCCCACCAGGCAGTGTACCTGATCGTTGTAGTATAGTATAGTGACAAGTACCGGGGGATTGATCGTTCAGCTTAGGAATAGTGTCGCTAGGATTAGAAAACCTAATTAATAGTTCTAGAGGTGAGAGATGATTATTTTTGTATTTTTATATTTTATGAAAGCAATTAAAATCTCGGTTTTTAGAAGAGTGGGCGGAATTAGTTGCTATTCAACTAACCCAAAGCTAAGATGCAATCAAAATAAAATAATAAAAATGAAATTAAACTAAATTAAACTAAGGTTGTGAGCAGTATTTGGAGAAATTGTGTTTACTTAGACTTCACTACTCCCTAGATATCTTTTACATGTTAATTACTTGTTACACTTGTATGAATGACGGATTGTATTCCTTAATACCATTCGTAGGGTGGCATACATAACTCCCCAACTCTATGAGCTCTTATCTCCTCCTACACCATGACCCAGCACAACTATAGGGATTGTAAACAGTGGCTCATGCATTAAATACAACCAATAAAGACCTAGTACGCCCCGGTTCATGTTTCTTAAGACGTTCAAGCATGTTACCATTTGGAGATCTGCCAGTTTTCTTAAGCCTAACATATAAATCATTCATTCAAAACAAGAATAGACAAGTAATCAACACATAATCAACATCTAGGTTTCATTAGATCTAAGCAAACACAAGAGAGATCTAGCCTAGCATAGTAGAATTAAGATAAGAACAAAAGATAAACAACCAACACATAGACATATTGATTGAATTGAAAGTACACTTATCTCAATTACAATGCAAGGTCTCAAGGGTTTGGAACCCTTGAAAAACCTGTGAAAGAGGCACCAAAATCGTCTTTAGGGTTTCACCAAAACTTCTCTCTTTTTAATGAAAAAACTAGAAAACTATATATAGGAAAAATAGTCTGACGGCGTCAAGAGTTAATTCTGACGCCGTCACCTCGCCGCCATAAACTTCCTCGGACGGCCTTGATCCACTTATGACGGCCTATGTGACGCCGTCACCACCCACGGTAAATTATTCTTGGCCACTTTGACGCCGTCACCTCTCCATATGACGCCGTCACCACCTTCGATATTTAATTCTTCATGTCTGACGATGTCAAGCTTTTGGTCTTGACGCCGTCACCTTGTATTTTCAGCTTGGATTTTTGGTACTTTGCCGTTTTCTTCACTTTATGCTCCAAAAATGTCCAAAATAGCCTCTTTTCCAGAATTCACTCTCCAAACACCTAAAATCACAAAAGGAACGATTTAGGGCAATATTTGATCAAATAAAGTCGGATTCGGGCTTAAATGACCCCCTAAAAATGGATCATTTTTCGCCTCATCACCCTGCATAAAGATGAAAAGGGTTAGTTTCTTTTAGGAACCCAAGCCATTACTGACTTGTGTTCCCCTTGTGGAGTGACATACTCAAATTTTTTGAGTATGTAATCTCCACTGTTTCTGAAAGTACTATCAAGAATTAATGTCTTTGTTTCCAAAACCTGTGGTTGATTCTTATCAACACTCCCTTTTTCACCCTTATTCTCTGAAAGTACTGTTTTTTCCCCAGCAATACTTTCTTTCTTAACCCATTTAGTTTTAACAGTTTGTGTTGGGTTCTTTGAGCTAGGTACTCTTTTTGAGGTGTAAGGCCTTCTAGGTTTGTAGGAGTTGGACTTCCTTGGTCTTACTTTTGAAGAAGTGCTAGCAGTACCTTGGTTTGATGAATTCCTAACAGTACTTTGAGAAGGTATTGTTTTACCAGTACTTTGAAAAGTATCTCTTGAAGGTACTGGAGGTTTGGAAAATGGTCTTTTCTGGTGAGGGTACCTATAGTCTTTTGAGAAATTACTATGGTTAACCCTATGTGAATGATTCCAAACTGGTTTATTCTCCCTTGGTTTATTCTCCCTGTGCTTATGGTTTGCAGATGTGGTCTTTGGGAATTTGCTTAAGTATTCTGAGTGATAATCACAGTCCTTAATCAAATGGTGAGGACTATAGCATACATAACATAACTTTGGACCCATATTCCCAAATCCACTTCCAAAAGGTTTTCTAAAATTAGCAGTATTTTGAAAAGATTTCCTTGTAGGTACTGCTGAATGATCAACAGTACTTTGAGAAGTTTTTGGAAGTACTGCTTGTTTTGAAAAGACTTTATCACTCCCTGAACCCTTGTTATCATCCCTAGGTTTCTCAACAGTTTCTCTTAAGGACTCAGAACTAGATTGACTTGAGATTGACCTTTAAGCTTCTTTCTAAACTCCAAATTGTCTACTCCAAAACAAGAAACATCTGTCCTGGGTGGTTGAAAACTACCTGTGGGTGGAGGAACTTCATTGTATCCCTTGTCTTTCTTAAATTCAGGAGGTGTTGAAGTTGGTGATTCCTCATCACTGGATGTGTTTACTTCTAAGCTAATGAATTCTTCATCACTAGTTGAGGTCTCTTCTGAAAGACTTAGTTCCATGTTCCTAGTTGGGATTTCTTCTGAACTACTATCATCATAACCTAGGCCAGTTTTAATGTTTGTTGTTCTTTGTTTTTCAACAAAACTAACATGTGACGGAGCTGATTCTTTCCAACTAGCAAGTTTTGCTAACAACTTATCTCTTTCTTTAGTGACCTTTTCTAGTTCAGAAACCTTACATCCTAACTTCCATTCACTTAACTTTAATTGGTAATCTTGTTGCTAAAGAATGAAACACAAGGGACTTGCTTGCTAAAGAAGATTTTACTTATTAGTCCTTTGTAGTCTTTTGTAACCCTAATCCTCTAGTATATAAAGAGGACAAGGGACGTAGGTTTAGTGTGCACAGAAAATATGTAGTCGACTAGTAAAAGTGTGTGTGTGTCTAGGCGTCAAGTTCGTACAATAGACGCCTAGGGTTTATTAGTTAATTAGTTTATTAGTAACAGATCGATCTATGTATTAGTTAGTTTAGCCTCAAGGATCTTTTGATCTTGGGGATATAGTGAATACTGAAAACCTTGTTTAATAACATTATTGTTCTTTATATTCCACTGCGTGTTATTAATGTTATTTGTAAAACGATCCTAGATGGGCTTAAACGATTCTATACATGTGGTATCAGAGCCAGGTTAGCTTGTTAACTAGGGATCACAAGGTTTTATTATCGAAGAAAGTTGCTGTGGAAAAGGTACGATCTGTTTGAAATGGGTTATTGTTTTTGCCGTACAACAAATTAATGTGCAGATTCGAAAAACAATTAAATAATCTCGTACCAGTAATATGTTTGTTGTCAAGAATTGATTATTTAATTGATGGCGTTGATTATTAAATATTGATTATCGTAATTAATTGATGAACCGTGTACCAATGGATCTGCTGCTGTGATTACATGTATTCTGATTGGTGACAAAAGTAATGTGAAGGTTACCTCGTACTACCTTAATTGTGTGTCGGTGATAAAGGAATTTACAACTTATATTTATTGTCGTGTAGTACATGGTCTCTTACAATTATAATTAATCAGATATTACCCTCGTACTGTTGAAATTATTGAATATTAAATTACACACCGAATATTGCTGATTATTTAACTGCACACATGGATCGGTGGTCTTTTAATATTGAATGGTTAGTAGGTCAGTAGGGTTAGATACTCAGATGGACAATTGGCTGATGCGACAAAGACAATCACATGGTACTCTCGATTTTAATATTTACTGATTGGTTGTTTATTTATCTTTATGAATTGCTGATGCTGTGTCGTCCTATGCAACTAAGTGAATCACATGGATAAAGTGGGCCAGTCTTTGTATCACGTGAGTTTACATGATTTGTGTAATCTATTGATTGGTCAAACGATTATCATATTACTTTATCAATCGGTTGATTAAAGAGTTTCTTGAATATTTTGGTTTAAGTTGATACTGCTGCTCACATGTTCCTACTACCAAGAAAAAAAAATATTCTGCTGCTGCGTTTATTGATTGAAGAGATGGTTTTACACACAGAAGGTTTTTGGTTCACACATAAAAGAAGTTTTTGGTTTACGTTCTTAATGGTTTAAATGGCTCGTTCATATTGATTAATTGGTTACGAAGAAGATGGATTATCACATATTTGATGTTGTAGTTGAGTTTCACAGATTTTTGTTCTTATCATATCTCAAAGTGGGTGTTACACTTTGAAGATAACTTGTTTGTTTTATACGGTGGTGACGAAGACTTGTCAAATCTAGTTTTCATAGGTCAAGGGGAGGATGGAAGAAGACCTAGTTAACTATCACTTGAAGGAGTTACGTTATTGTGCTCAGTGTCTCATTGAAGATGAGGATTTTGTCAAGAGATTGCGGTCTACTTATATATTTTGTTTTGGGTATAAATTCAAAGTCACGTGGATAGTACAAGACATAAGACACAAGTTTGGGATATTCTACTTCTTCATCAAGTTCGTTATATTTGGTTTTCTTCACCTGTGATCATTACATAGAGCCTAAAGAATTGAAGATTCAATAAATGGTTAACATATGGGTTTCAGGGGAAGCTTATGTTAAATGTTTAACCATTTACATGTTACATCGAGGTGAAGGTTTTTACAACTGCTAGTTGTTATTACTACTACTGGTTTTGATTTCTACTGTTTCAAGTTCATTTCTAGATGCGGAAAACTTAATGGTGGGTAATTTGAAACATTGGAAAGATGAATTGGACGTGTAATATTGATTCGTGGTTGTGAAGATCAAGGTTGCTTACTTGTGTCCCCTAATTGATGATGACAAAAAGGGGAGAATATTTGCATAGAAGATTGCAGCTTGAAGATCATTGATGATATAGCATGGTTTAAGGGGAAGTCGTTATCTTTCATATACATATTAACTTCAGGGGAAGTTTGTGCTTATTTGGTTTTGTCATTATCAACTTGGGGAAGATTGTTGGGAATTATATTTGAGTTGATAAGACAAAACATATGAAAGATGAAGGACTTAAGAAGACAAAGGAAGAATTCTTCAAATGATGAAGAATGAAACACAAGGGACTTGCTTGCTAAAGAAGATTTTACTTATTAGTCATTTGTAGTATTTTGTAACCCTAATCCTCTAGTATATAAAGAGGACAAGGGACGTAGGTTTAGTGTGCACAGAAAAGATGTAGTCGACTAGTAAAAGTGTGTGTGTGTCTAGGCGTCAAGTTCGTACAATAGACGACTAGGGTTTGTAAGTTAGTAGTTATTAGAGATGATGACAAAGAAACCTTGTTTCAATAATTATGATATTTTTTTATTCCGCTGCGTATCATGTTATTAATCATTGTTATTGTTTAACCCTAGTGCTCAAAACGATCAATGGAGTCTAACAAACTCCCAAATCCTCATTGATTATTCCGTTGGCCACTATGGAAAACGTGAATCCACCCCTTTCACCTAGCGAAGTTGCTTTGTTGCGTGAACAGATTGAGAATGAGATTAGGGAGCTTAGAGAACTCAATAGATTAGTTGATATTGAGCTTGATTATGCACTTAATGACTTAGCAATAGCCACGGACTTAGATAAGGAACTAGAACCCAATGACTTAGCAATTGTAGAAGATGTTAAGGAAGAAGAAGAGGAGGATTTAGATGATGATTATTTCAATTTATATCCCACTAAGGAGGAAATTGCTTACTATAACAATCTCATTGATAATCCTCGGCCTCCTTTTGTTAAGATTGACCCTAAGATTAAGAGAGGTGACCCTGAGAATGTGAAGATACCATGTATGATTGGGTATAAATGCATTGATCAATCCTACATTGATTTCGAATCCCCAATCAATGTTATGTCTTCAAGTGTTTATAATGATATAGTAAAAACAAGACTCGAACCTAGGAAAGATCCCAAATACCCCGGTGGAGTTTGTAATTTTGTCGGGAGAGTTAAAGGTTTGCATGTCTTTGTTGGGAACTTTACTTATGTCGTTGACTTTATAGTTGTTGAAGACTTGGCTAGTGTTATAGATTGTCGCTTATCCCATGTTGTATTAGGAAAGCCATTTGTTGAGGAGTCAAAGTTAAAGTACAATAAGTTGGGGGGAACAATCCAATTCTCTAATGAAACTAATAAGGTCACATATAGGATGCCTAATAAGATGAGAGAATTCTGTTATGTTTCTCAATTAGAAAAGGATAATATTAGTGAAATTGAGGACATTAACGAAGAAGATAAGAAAAAGGGAATGAATTTTGTCTGGAAAAAGAGGAGCCTTTATTATAAAGATTGCTTAACCTTAGGATCTAAGTATAAAATTGACATGGAAATAGTTCAAAGGTTAAGAGAATCGATTGAAAAGTAGGAAAGGAAAACGTAGCCCGTGACCTTGAGTCTAGCTACAAGACTCGTAAATAAAGAAAAGCGCTTCTTGGGAGGCAACCCAAGCTTTATTTGTTTGATTGTTTGTTTGTTTGATTTTATTTGTTTCCGTGTGCATGCTTTATTTTTATTGTTTGTGGCTCATGTTTCAAAATAAATTATGAAAATGTTTTACCTTGTTGTTTAACTTCGTCTTAACTTCATATAAAGGTATTTCGTAAAAGATAAGTGTAAGGGAAATCTAAATTTGTTTCTAAGAACGGAATTGGACATGAACCACAACAATATTAAATGAACATGCATATTAGTATTTGTTTGAGTCAAATGCTTGTATCGAGTCATAATGATGTTTTGTAGGAATTCCAGGAATTAAGGCGTGAGTTTTTCCAGAAATTTTCCGGAAACTTAACATAAAATTTCTGTCAGAGCACTCTGACGGCGTCAGGTGTAAAAATCTGAAAATTTTTGCGAGTTTTGTTTTCTACCGGAGTCTTAAAGTTTTTGTTAATTCTTTAGTTTTATAAACTCCAAGAAATATGCAAATATGCAAGAAACATGAGCCACAAGCATTATATCTTTATATATATATATATATATATATATATATATATATATATATATATATATATATATATATATATATATATATATATATATATATATATATATATATATATATATATATATATATATGATAAGGCGAAAAATGATCCGTTTTTAGGGGGTCATTTAAGCCGGAATTCGAATTTATTTGATCAAATATTGCCCTAAATCGTTCCTTTTGTGATTTTAGGTACTTTGGGAGTGAAATCTGGAAAAGGAAGCAATTCGGACGTTTTTGGAGCATAAAAGTGAAGAAAACGCCAAAGTCTTAATTTTCCATGCTGGGAACAGTAGGTGACGGCGTCAAGAGCAAAACCTTGACGGCGTCAAGAGCAAAATTCGTGAATTTTCATGACGATCCAGAGCAGATTTGACGGCGTCAGGAAAAAGGGCGTCAAGAGTAAAAGTCATGACGGCCTGGAAATGCAATACACATGACGGCGTCAGAATTAGATCTAGGCAGTCCGAGAAGAGTTTTGGCGGCGAGGTGACGGCGTCACAAGTTTGGTCTTGACGCCGTCAGACCCCTTTTCCTATATATAGTTTTCTAATTTTTTCATTAAAAGGAGAGAAGTTTTGGAGAAACCCTAAGTACGATTTTGGTGTAACTTTTACAGGTTTTTCAAGGGTTCCAACCCTTGATACCTTGCATGTGTAATCAAGATAAGTGTTCTTCTAATTCAATCAATATGTCTATGTGTTGGTTGTCTATATCTTGTTCTTGTCTTAATTCCATCATGCTAGGCTAGATCTATCTTGTGTTTGCTTAGATCTAATGAAACCTAGATATTGATTATGTGTTGATTACTTGTTTATTCTTGTCTTGGATGAATGATTTATATGTTAGGCTTAAGAAAACTGGCAGATCTCCAATTGGTAACATGCTTGAACGTCTTAAGAAACATGAACCAACGCGCACTAGGTCTTTAATGGTTGTATTTAATGCATGAGCCACTGTTTACAATCCCTATAGTTGTGTTGGGCATGGTGTAGGAGGAGATAAGAGCTCATAGAATTGGGAAGTTATGTGTGCCACCCCATGAATGGTATTAAGGAATACGATCTGTCATCCATGCAATTATAACAAGTAATTAACGTGTAAAAGATGTCTAGGGAGTAATGAAATCTAACTAAACACATTTTCTCCAATTACTGCTCACAACTTTAGTATAAATTAGTTTATTTTCATTTTTAGCATTTTATTTTGTTTACATTTTAGTATTGGGTTAGTTGACTAGCAACTAATTCCGCCCAAATCCTTCAAACCCCGAGATTTTAATTGCTTTTCATAAAATATAAAAATACAAAAATAATCTTCCCTCACCTTTAGCACTAGTAATTAGGTTTTCTAATCCTAGCGACACTATTCCTAGCTGAACGATCAATCCCCCGGTACTTGTCACTATACTATACTACAACGATCAGGTACACTGCCTGGTGGGGGTTGTAAGCTTCTCAAGATCCCTTGAGAGGTAAAGCCTGGTGCGATTCCCACGTATCAAGTTTTTGGCGCCGCAGCCCGGGGAATAGTTATTGTCTAGGTTAGAATTTCTTTTTATTAGGTCTACTTGCTAGATTCCTTTCTAGTAAGATTTTATTTTTATTTGTAGGATTCCTTTAGTCTATCTTTTTCTTTGTGCCCTTTGTTTGTAATACCATTTTCATTTGTCTTCATGGCGGATGAGATTCCATTTAGATCATTAACAATAGAGGAACAATTAGTTTACTCGGATAGATTTACTTCCTGTTGTTCCAATGAATTTTTAAGTGATCTTAGATATATACAAGAAGAGATGAGTGTAAAGTTTCATAGGTTTGATGAGTTATGCGCATGTGTGACCTATATTAAACAATCATTGTTAGGATCAATTCCTTTTTGTAAGACCCTTTGGAAAAATTTTGAGGAAAGCCTCCTAACCGTGAACCATGAGTTCAATGAATTGATGGGTTTGTATGCATCACAACTTGAGGAAACAATTAAGGAGGATTTAGCGGAACATAATCATATTGAGCAAAAAGATGAATCCTTTAGGCAAATTGAACATTGTAATCAAGTTATTGAGGAAGGTTCTTATGAATCAGACTTAGAACTTAAAATGGCTAGAGAAGGATTTGAGATACTTAGCAACATGTTTAGGTTAGATTCTACTAAAACACGTGATGAGGATATAGGTGATGTTGAGAAAAGGAAGGATGAGGTAAATAACACAAACCTACAAAATACCCCACAACTCCCACCATCACTTGAAGAATACACACCACCCGTGACTTACCCGGAAGAAGTAGACGAGACTATAGGAACCCTAGTAGAGGTAGAACATTTGAACCAAACACAACTAGAGGATATAGGTTTGAATATTTATAATGATAACCTTACTCTTAGTTCTAGGGAAGTTCCTAGGTTTGATGAACCGGAGCCTCAACCAAAACCGTTACCTAATCTTCCATCCTTGGATGAAAATTTAGGAATTAAATTAGGATCCGATCCACCCATCAAACCATATAGTCCGGGTAGTCTTAGAACAAAGGTAGTAGACTCTAAGCTTTGTAGAGAGGAAGCTGACATAGGAGTGGAACATGACCTTACATACTTACATCACCCATTCATGATTGATCATAAGAAACATTATGGGTTTAAACCAGGTTTATTAGGTCAAGATGGATTCCCAACTAGGAGTCTCTCGAAATTGATAGAAGATGATCCCTTTCTAAGAGAAAATCTTAATTCGCCCACTAACCTAATTGAATTAGGTAAGGTTATGATGATAGGAGCACAGCCCTTTGAGCATATAATTCATCCACCATTCTTTCCTCACATGGCATACTTCCACCGAGATGGTGTGTATCGATACTATCACCCGCACTTAATCCTAAGTGTAGGGAAAACCTCACCTTTATCCGTGAAATAAGGGTAGATTCAGGCTCGTGACTCGAACAAAAACAAGCGCTTATTGGGAGGCAACCCAAGCTTTATTTATTTGTGTGTTTTTATTTGTGTGATTTTATTTTTGTTTGTTGGTTATTTGTTTCCGTATGCATGCTTAGTTTTTATTGTTGGTTGATCATGTTTCTCAATTAAAAAGTGGAAATACTTTACTTTGTTGTTTTAGCCTAGTCTTAACTCCACCTAAAAGTATTTTTGCAAAAGATAAGTGTAAGGGGAAACCCCAAATATGTTTTTAAGAAACAAACCGATCATGATTCTCCACAATAATAAATGAACATGTATATTCGTATTTGTTAGAGTCAAATGCTTGTATTGAGTCATAATGAAGTTTTGCAAGATTTTCCAGGAAGTAGGACCAAGTTTTTCCAGAAATTTTCCGGAAACTTAACATAAGCATTTCTGCAGGTCAATTCTGACGGCGTCAAGAGTTTACTCTTGACGGCGTCAGGTGTAAAAATCTGGAAATTTTACCGGTTTTGTTTTTCTAATGGAGTCTTATAGTTTTTGTGAATTATTAAGTTTTATAATCTCCAGGAAATCTGCAAACTTCATTCCACAAGCATTATATCTTATTTTGTTTTCTAGGATTTAGTTAACTTATATAGGATGCCGCCAATTTTACGCGAGGTTGTCTTGTCTATTTTCTCAGGTTTTACAGGTTATGTATGACAAGAAGATGATTTATATTCTGGAAGGGAAGCTTTGATTGTTCATTTTCTTGGAGGAAGATTTAACCTGGCCACCTATAATCCATACCGAGCGAACCAGGGGAGTATTTGATTTCATTCTCTTTACTTTTTAACTTTTACATTCTTTACTTGAACATTGGGGACAATGTTCATCTTAAGTGTAAGGGGAGGGTAAAAAGATGATACCTTACATATGCACTTTCGCTTGAGTTTGTTTTGTTTAATGGTAGATGTGTAATAAAACTATGAGAAATACTTGTTAGTGCAATTTTAGCGCCAAATTTAAATTTTTTTACAACATTTAGGAGTGAAACTTTAGCCATAGCAAGCGTCTCATGGATACGAGATTATATGACTAGCACATAACCGTATATTCAGAAAAAATTTTCCACCCAAATATGTGAGGTTCGCCTTTAGATTTGATAGGAAAAGCATTTACTATTAGTGCTTATGAGTGTACCGGTAGCATTTAGATTCTAGAACTTGCATTAGTGATGCATCCCGAGACCGCTAGTGAGACTACATTCGTGTGGTAGGATTTACTACATGATAAGAGGCATTAGGATCACCCTTGTGTTAAACCCGTATCATAATTACTTGACCATTTAAGTCATATTACTTGGCTAGTTAAGTCAACTAATTTTTCCCACACCCTTAGCGTTATACTCATTTTTAGTACACGAAACCCCTAGTACACCCCTCCGAGCCTATCTTTTCGTTTCTAACTTTAAGCATTTTACTTAAAGAAAGAATTTGTTACACCCCACTTAAATGTACACCCAAATCGCCTTAGCCTTCCGTGTATGCGCTCATTTTTAGTGCATTATTGTTATTTGTTAAACCCTAAGTTAACTATCTAATTGATTACATGGTTGCTAAGTCGAGTCATATCCTTGTACATATTGTTTTGGGACGATTGGGACTCATGGGTAAGTACTTATTTTATGGAGTAATGGGGAAGAACATCATTTATTACCCCCATACGTACGTTAATCTTAAAAGTGCTCCAAGTGTTTTGATTTTCTTAATTCGAGTAATTAGTTTAGTTAAATGTAAAGTATGTAAAGATTCAAGTGTAAGGGGAATTCCCATTCCCTATGATGTATTATTTTGGATGGTAGGGTAAGAGTGTATGCAAAAAAAAAAAAAAAAAACATACGGACTACCATCCCTTTTCATTCTATGTTTATTTTATGTTTTTTGTTATTTTTCATTTATTAGCTTAAGTCGAGTCTAGTCTTGGCTTAGCAACGCCATATTGTACATGTAATTGACTAAGATTGTTAACTCGCCACCAGTAAAACTTCCTTTATCCAACAAAACCGTGTATTTCATATCCCTACACCTAACGTTACAACCCTTTAAAAGACCTCTTTGATAGTTTATCCTAGGTGCTTACGCCATGTGGTGGAGGTTTGATCCTTTCCCAAGCCTATGGTAATCTATTTTGCTATGACAGGTAGTGAGAGATATCTTCCGTTTCCATATTGTAATTTATACTTTATTACACCCGAGAGATGTGAGTATCTAAACACTATTTGTGAGGTGCTTGTGTATGACCTCCGTGCTTGTCTATTGGTCTTTAGTGGAACAATTATTTGTTGTAATTACTTTTATATTAGTGTTAAATGACCCCTAACTTATATTTTGAGTAGAATAAAAGCGCATTTGCTTGAGGACAAGCAAATCTCAAGTGTAAGGGTATATGATGAGGCGAAAAATGATCCGTTTTTAGAGGGTCATTTAAGCCGGAATTCGAATTTATTTGATCAAATATTGCCCTAAATCGTTCCTTTTGTGATTTTAGGTACTTTGGGAGTGAAATCTGGAAAAGGAAGCAATTCGGACGTTTTTTGAGCATAAAAGTGAAGAAAACGCCAAAGTCTTAATTTTCCATGCTGGGAACAGTAGGTGACGGCGTCAAGAGCAAAACCTTGACGGCGTCAAGAGCAAAATTCGTGAATTTTCATGACGATCCAGAGCAGATTTGACAGCGTCAGGAAAAAGGGCGTCAAGAGTAAAAGTCATGACGGCCTGGAAATGCAATACACATGACGGCGTCAGAATTAGATCTAGGCAGTCCGAGAAGAGTTTTGGCGGTGAGGTGACGGCGTCACAAGTTTGGTCTTGACGCCGTCAGACCCCTTTTCCTATATATAGTTTTCTAATTTTTTCATTAAAAGGAGAGAAGTTTTGGAGAAACCCTAAGTACGATTTTGGTGTAACTTTTACAGGTTTTTCAAGGGTTCCAACCCTTGATACCTTGCATGTGTAATCAAGATAAGTGTTCTTCTAATTCAATCAATATGTCTATGTGTTGGTTGTCTATATCTTGTTCATGTCTTAATTCCTTCATGCTAGGCTAGATCTATCTTGTGTTTGCTTAGATCTAATGAAACCTAGATATGGATTATGTGTTGATTATTTATTTATTCTTGTCTTGGATGAATGATTTATATGTTAGGCTTAAGAAAACTGGCAGATCTCCAATTGGTAACATGCTTGAACGTCTTAAGAAACATGAACCAACGCGCACTAGGTCTTTAATGGTTGTATTTAATGCATGAGCCACTGTTTACAATCCCTATAGTTGTGCTGGGCATGGTGTAGGAGGAGATAAGAGCTCATAGAATTAGGGAGTTATGTGTGCCACCCCATGAATGGTATTAAGGAATACGATCCATCATCCATGCAATTATAACAAGTAATTAACGTGTAAAAGATGTCTAGGGAGTAATGAAATCTAAGTAAACACATTTTCTCCAATTACTGCTCACAACTTTAGTATAAATTAGTTTATTTTCATTTTTAGCATTTTATTTTGTTTACATTTTAGTATTGGGTTAGTTGACCAGCAACTAATTCCGCCCAAATCCTTCAAACCCCGAGATTTTAATTGCTTTTCATAAAATACAAAAATAATCTTCCCTCGCCTTTAGCACTAGTAATTAGGTTTTTCTAATCCTAGCGACACTATTCCTAGCTGAACGATCAATCCCCCGGTACTTGTCACTATACTATACTACAACGATCAGGTACACTGCCTGGTGGGGGTTGTAAGCTTCTCAAGATCCCTTGAGATGTAAAGCCTGGTGCGATTCCCACGTATCAATATATATATATATATATATATATATATATATATATATATATATATATATATATATATATATATATATATATATATATATATATATATATATATATATATATATATATAGATTGCTGCCGATTTTATGCGATGCCTTGATTGTTTTCTCAGATTTAACAGGTTATATTGGACAAGAAGATGATTTATATTTCTGAAGGGAAGGTTTCAACGTTCATTTTCTTGGAGGAGGATTTAACCTTATTACCACATTATCCACACCGAACGAATCAGGGGAGTATTTGTTTCATTCTTTTACCTTCGTTACTTTTACATCCTTTTTATTGAACATTGGGGACAATGTTCAGCCTACGTGTAAGGGGAGGGTAAATGATGATACCTTAGAAAATACAATTGCACTTGAGTTTGTTTGTTCAATAGTAGGTGTGTAATAAAACTAAGAGAAATACTTGTTAGGGTAATTTTAGCGCCAAATTTAAATTTTTTTACAATATTTAGGAGTGAAGCTTTAGTCTTAATGAGCGTCTCATGAATAGGACTTGTATGACTAGCACGAAAAACCGTACCACTCAAAATTTTCCACCCCAAATATGTGAGGTTCGCCCCTAAACTTGTTAGGAAAAAAATGCTTATGAGTGTACCGGTAGTACTTAGATTCTAGAACTTGCGTTAGTGATGCATCCCAAGACCGCTAGTGAGACTACATTCGTGTAGTAGGATTTACTACATGATAAGAGGCATTAGGATCACCCTTGTGTTAAACCCGTATCATAATTACTTGACCAATGAAGTCATAATTACTTGACTAGTAAAGTCAATTAATTTTTCCCACACCTTTGCGTTGTACTTATTTTTAGTACACGATACCCCTAATACAACCCTCCGAGCCTATCTTTTTCGTTTCTAACTTTAAGCATTTTACTTAAAGGAAGAATTTGTTTACAATCCACCCCAAATGTGCAACCAAATCGCCTTAGCCTTCCTTGTATCCACTCATCTTTAGTGCATTATTGTTACATGTTTAAACCCTTAGTTAATTGTCTAATTGATTACATGGTTGCTAAGTCGAGTCATATCTTGTACATATTGTTTTGGGACGATTGAGACTCATGGGTAAAGTGCTATTGTTATGGAGTAATGGGGGAAGAACATCATATATTACCCCCATATGTGCGTTAATATCTTAAAAAGTACTTCAAGTGTTTTGATTATCTTAATTCGAGTCATTAGAATAGTTAATTGTAAAGTATATAAAAGTTCAAGTGTAAGGGGAATGCAAATCCCCTATGATGTATTATTTTGGATGGTAGGGTAAGAGTGTATGAAAAAAAAATCGAAAAATTCAAGAAAAAGAAAAAAAATATAGAAAAAGAAACAAAGAAAAAACATACGGACTACCATCCCGTTTCCTTTTATGTTTTTGTTAGTTTTTGATTAGCTTAAGTCGAGTCGAGTCTTGGCTTAGCAACGCCACATTGTACATGTAATTGACCAAGATGATTAACTTGCCACCAGTAAAGATTGCCTTTATCCAACAAAACCGTGTTTATCATATCCCTACACCTCACATTATAACCCTTTTAAAAAGACCTCTTTGATAGTTTATCATAGGTGCTTATGCCAAGTGGTGGAGGTTTGATCATTTCCCAAACCTATGGTAATCTATTTGCTATGACATGTAGTGAGAGATATTTTCCATTTTCACATTGTGATATATACTTTTATTACACCCGAGAGATGTGAGTATCTAAACACTATTTGTGAGGTGCTAGTGTATAATTTCCGTGCTTGTTTTGGTTGAAGTGGAACGATTATTTGTTGCAATTACTTTTATCCTAGTGTTAAATGACCCCTAGCTTGTATTTTGATTAGAATAAAAGCGCATTTGCTTGAGGACAAGCAAATCTCAAGTGTAAAGGTATTTGATGAGACGAAAAGTGTACTGCTTTTAGAGGGTCATTTAAGCCTAAATTCGAGATTATTTGATCAATTATTACCCTAAATAGTTCCTTTTGTCATTTTAGGTACTTTGGAGAATAAATCTAGAAAAGGAAGCATTTTGGACGTTTTTGGAGCAAAAAAATGAAGAAAACGGCAAAGTCTCCAAATCAAGCTGGAAACAGTGCTTGACGGCGTCACGCTTTGGAGGTGACGGCGTCACGTTATGGCAAAGAGGTCGATAAAAAGATATAACAAGACGCGCCATAATGTTTTTGGACTTTAACACGTGACGGCGTCACCAAGGCCGTCACATGTAATTTACTCTTGACGGCCATAAGAAGAATAATACATGACGGCGTCAAATATGGATCTAGGCAATACGAGAGTTTCTTTGGCGGCGAGTTGACGGCGTCAGAATTTACACGTGACGCCGTTAGACCCAAAAATCTATATATAGTTTTCTATTTTTCATTTGTAAAAGAGGAGAACTTTGGGATAGTTTTGGAGAAACCCTAGCACGAATTTTACCTTACTTTTAAGGGTTCCAAACCTTGTTTCATCCATGTTTGATTGAAGATAAGTTTTCCAATAATCATTCAATATATCTATGTGTTGTTTGATTCTATCTTATGCTTTTCTTTACTTTAACATGCTAGGCTAGGTTTTCTTTGTGTTTGCTTAGATGTAATGAAACCTAGTTATTTATTATTGGTTGGTTGTTTGTTTATAATTGTTGTGGATTGATGATATCGATGTTAGGCTTAAGAAAACTAGCAGACTTCCAATTGGTAACATGCTTGAACGTCTTAAGAAACATGAATCGGATGTGTATTACGATTAATTGGTTATATTTAATGCATAAGTAACTACTAAGGAGGCCATGTTAGGAGCTAGTTGTCGGCTCGACATAGGAAGAGGTAGGAGCTTATAGAGTTAGGGAAGATTGTACACTGCCCTACGAATGGTATTAAGGAATATAACCCGTCATCCATGCAATTGTAACAAACTAATCAACTAGTAAAAGATAGCTAGGGAGTAGTGAAATCTAAGTAAACACATTTTTCTTATTATTGTTTTTCTCCATATTTACTTTCGTGTCATTTTATTTTATTTTTATTGCATTCATAGTTATTTGGGTTAGTTGACTAGCAACTAATTCCGCCAATTCTTTCAAAACCCGAGATTTTTACTTGCTTTTCATAAAATATAAAAAAAACAAAAAGAATCATCCCTCATCTCTAGACCTAGTTTAATTAAGTTTTAACCCTAGCGAACATTATTTTTTGAGTTGAACGACCAATCCCCCGGTACTTGCCACTACACTATACTACATCGGTCAGGTACAATGCCTGGTGGGTATTGCAAGCTTCTCAAGATCCCTTGAGAGGTAAAACCTTTTGCAAGGTTGCAAAACCACGCATCATCGATGGTCACGCAATGAGAACTCGACTTGAGCAAAGATATACGAGTAATTTTCAATGGCTATTTTTTTTTTTGGAAGATTATCTTGTCTATTTACCTCTAGAAAAAAATATGGGTTTTTCTTGGAATGATTTGAAAAAAAAAAATTATGAAAGGTAAAGAAGCAAATAAGACGTTTGTGAGAACTGGCAAATTAGGGAGACTTTAAAAACCCGCATTACGTTAAAGTTAATTTTAATTAAATATTTGGAATCTTTATTCGTAACGAATTTGTGAAATTTAAACCGTGGTTGTCAATTATGAAGTTTATGTGGAATTTAATTTAGATTATTGCTTTGATATGAAGTTTATATCATGTGTATTATTTGAAACGTCTTCGAGGCACTACGTTGACTCCGGCACTAGATATAACCTAACATGATTTAATATTGACTTAAGGTTTGGTCTATATAACATTTGAACGTATCGTAGAATTTTAATTATTATGGGAACGAGTTTAAATTGAAGGTGTCGTGTTATTTTGAAAGGTTTCTGGGTTTGGTCCTCGTGTTTCGTGACTCAAAGTTTACCCACACTATTATTATTATTATTATTATTATTATTATTATTATTATTATTAACAAAGTTAAAAAAAGTTTAATGAAAGTGGCCCAAGGCCGGTTTTGGTTTTGGTTAAATCACACCCACGCCACACACACAAACACAAACAAACACCACCTCTACTCTCTCTCTCTCTCTCTCTCCAACTCAATATCATCATCATCATCAAACCCTAGCCGCCCCATTTCCGGCCACTGTAGCCGCCGCACCGCCACCCCTACCACTCACGACCACCACCAATCAACTCCCCATCATCTCCTCTACACGATCTACTACTACACGCGCCCTAAAACCTTTCTTTTCATCTCGTTAACATCACAAAATCGCCACCATCTTTTGTATTTTTGAAGTATTTTTCATCTTGGTCTTGTGAATCGAAGGTAAGAGGAGTTGTGGCTCGTATTTTGGTGAAAAATGTGACCAAGGGGTCACGAATGTTATGTTTTCTTTCGGGTTTATGAATAAAAACGTGAGATTCGATTGGGTTTTTGTTAAAATGGATTAAATAACAAGTTTGGTATCCGGGTTTTGTTGGTGGAAGTGAAATCGAGGCTCAACCGAGAGCCCTTACTCTCGGCTTTTGCTCTCCGGGTTCAACGAGCCCCATTTGTTATTTTTGGTTCTCAATTAGTTGGTATCGAGGGTGTTTGGATCATTATATTTGCATTTGGATGGTTTTTTATTGTTGAGATTTTCATTTTTGGTTGTTTTGGTTTGAGGCCGACGACCCAAGGGGTCCTTTTGGTTTGGTTTTAGCTCGTTGGAGCAAGCCGAGACCTTATAGGTCTCGGGTGAGACCCACACGTCTCGAGGTGAAGTTTTGACCCAGGTTTGACTTGGTAGGTCGACCCGTATATGTGGTATTTGACTTGGTTGGGGTATATATGGTTTGATTCATATTGTTGTTGGTTTTTATTTATTATTGTTTCATATATATATATATATATATATATATATATATATATATATATATATATATATATATATATATATATATATATATATATATATACATACTAGATTTCGAAGCCCGCCCGATGGGCGGGCATGACTTGTAATTATTTGTTTCTTAATTTTACAAAAAAATCATTTATTGACTTTCATCTTTTCTACCTATAGGACCATTTCCACATTTCTGGTTGATTCATTTATAACTTACTCCGGTGTTGATTTGCTTCTTCTTATGTTCCATGTGATTTCTTCCTAGGATTTTCTGCCAACCATTTCTGGAATTTTTATTTAACATCAGATTAGTCAAGTAATCAGTATCTAATGTTGCTACAAACATTGTTTTAACATGTATATTCAACCGTGATACATAATATGAATTGACAATATCTTTAGTACCAGATCACTATAAATAGTTGCTGAAGATGGCTCTTGCATTTTCTTTCTAAGAGCTATAACAAACAAACATTTTTAGGGACTTAAACAATGACCAATTAATAGCTATGTGTGCCAAATGAAACAAAAGTGTAAAGCACAAATATAAACCTTTTGACGATTTTGGATGTGTCGATGATTTTATTGGCATCTGTCACATCATAAGTTTATTGGCATTTAAATACCAATAGTCCAGTGATGGTTGCGATATTCTTCATGATATCACTATCTGAATCTTAGTGACACTCATAAGACGGGTGGGTAGAAGCTTTTTTCATTTGAGACAATAGTGGTTGGACTCACATTATAGTCTCTGCCTGCAACTTCAATAGGTTACCATAATTAAAAATTATTGTGACGTTTTGTTATTGAGGAAATCTTAGGCTTGCCAATGTGATCATGCCATTCAGTTGTATTGTCCACCAATTGGTGTTGCACACGTGTGCATTCCATCAACATGCCTTTGCCATATACTGCTGCTATTTTCCTTTTAGTATTCTCAGTAGCATGTTTTGAGCTGTTATGCATGCCGGCTGCTATAAATAAATAGTTAACAATACTGAAATAGATAAAAAAGATACTAATGTTGGTGTGAAAAGGATTATGTTAAGTTTTTAATTTCTTATGCCTAATGTTGGTGTGAAAAGGATTATGTTAAGTTTTTAATTTCTTATGCCATTGCCCATTTTACTAATCAAAATTTTCTGTTACCTGATCAGTTGCTCACTAAAGCAGCTGGACCGACCTTTACACTAACGATTTTTATAGTTGGTCTCTCTGTCTGCCACACCCAGAAACAACATGTTACACACTTATCACACTTTACTGCATCCCGGGCGGCGTATCCGTGTATCATTATTGTCAACTATCAGAAAGATAACAATATACATTTACAAAATTTGTATTTGCAAATTATTATTTTAAGCATACGTTATCATAAAAGAAAGAGTGAACATGCATATAACTAATAACACTATAACAATCACTAACGTTAAATGCATCAAGGTTAGTGATACTACTTTTAATATACGACTTCACATATAACTGCCTTTTAACTACACTTTTAGGTGTTTGACTTTTACGCCATATATTAAATGTTCTCTGCAAATACATAAAGCTACCTTTTAATTACATGTTAACAAATTTTAAGAATCAATGTATATGGTTATATATTCGTATTAAAAGGAACTTCTAAATGGTGGTTGAAGTCATGATCCATTTATACAATGTTCGGTATTATCACTTAAAAGAATTTGGAAATAAATATTATTAAAAAAAATGTATGATTCATTTATATTATTTTGACCTTTATACTCTCTCTTTATGAAAAAAAATGTAAAACTCAATATCGTAATCAAACTATCACTTTACAATTAGATGCACTCCAATTAGCTTCTTTTGTTACAATATCATCTGAACCCAATATTATCGATCGAGATGTTCATAATCTTCATAAGAGTTTTTGTTATCAAATAATTGCATGGAACTAATGATCAAACTTAAGAAGCTTCTTCCTCCCAGTCACATAAAATAGCTTATTTCTCCTAGTCACCTAAACACACCGATAATTCCTTCTTCCCAAAATCTTTCCCGTACAAAAAAACGCAGCTTAAGATGCAGTCTTGCCCATTTCTGCTAGCAACAATATACATTAGAAAGAAACACAAAGGCTTCATGTTCAAGTAGCAAGTTGCAACACGAGCAGCAGCAAGTCGCAAGGCCATAAGAAGCAGAGCAAGATGTAAATCCAGTAGCATAGCTGAAACTCCGACAGTAGCGAAGCTAAAACGTGACAGCAACCAAGTTGTAAAGCTGGTAGCAATCAAGTTGTAGCACCAACAATGGCAAGCTTCAAACGCTCACCTAATCTTTACCCCTATTTTTTGCTTAAAGAGATAAGATTTTTACATCTTCGTATGGCTTATATCCCTTGTCCATCTTCACTTAATTAACTGGCTGAAAACAAACATTTATTGCAGAAAAATTTCACAGAAGTTATATAATGCTGTATGCAATATACAATTACTCCAAAGTGAAGATGAAAAATAAAATAATTTATGAGCAGTTGAATCACTAATACATAAAAAAGTGTAATTATGTAAAAGAATGCTAAATTTTTGTTCAAAAGGAAAAAATCAAGGTTGTCAGGATCGGGATCCTACCTAGGATCGTTTTCGGCTTCACAAGATCGGGATCGTAGGATCGAATCGGGATCGTAAGATCCTATGAAAATGTATATATTATTGTATAAGAGTTGTAGTTTTATACTTTTATAGAATATTTTATATGATAAATGAATTTAAATGAATGATAAAAGAAAAACAATAAGAAACATGAGCTTCTAGTAGGATCGTATCGTTCACGATCCTACGATCCTGTGTGCGATCCTACGATCCTACAACAATCTTGCTCCCCTCGAGATAAAAACATGGGCTTTTAGTAGGATCGGATCGTTTACGATCCTACGATCCTGCGTGCGATCCTACGATCCTATACCGATCCTGATAGAATTAAGATCCTACTACGATCCTGCTCGTTTTTTATATGTAGGATCGTAGGATCGTACGATCCTACGATCAGGATCGCGATCCTGACAACCTTGGAAAAAATGGTTCAACTGTTTAAGTAAAACTTTATAGCAATTGTAATCATTTAATTACTGATGGTTCCAGTAAGGTTCTCAGTTGTTAGATTTTTGAATAATACTAAGTAATATTATTACAATTATGACACAAAAAGAAAACGTTGTTGAGAAGAGGAAAAGTACCTGGTCATGTGGTCGAGATTTCAGCCAGTTTCCCATATAAATATTTGTTAATCCTTGTGTCTCTTTCTTCACTGGAACCGGATACTTTGAAAAAAATGATATAAACGAGTTGTTAAAAGATCCAATGCAGTTTCAAATATAGGCAAATAAACACTTGTAAAGGCAAATCATATAACTACTGAAGAAACACACAATCAATTTATGTATATTGTATTGCTTGTCCATCCGCTAAATGGCGGATTTACTGTTCCTAAATACTCCTGGCATGTAACTGGGATGCCTTACATTCAGTGCAGTTCAAGTTTTAAGGTGTGTTGACCAAATTCATCAAATAGTAGATAGGGAACGTATAATGCAAAAACTCATATAGCTTAAATTCTCTATTAAGTTAATATCATGTTCTAAGGAGATTGGCTAATCAGGGGGAAACGTGTAATTCTTCTGCATACAGATAAAATAGTTGTATAGTAACCAGTATGGAACATATATATCCATGCTAAAGACAGGGAATACGAAATATTGGGAATGAAAATCTCTTACCATTTATGCATTGTCTAAAGTATAATGCCATGTTTAACTGCATAGGAAAGCATTACATGAGCCTCCTTCTCTGTGTTCTGTTCCCCAAATGTCATCTGGAATTAAGCATGAAATAGCAATTATCATACCTTTATAAATCTGCTTAAAGATAAGTATTTTTTTTCAAACATATAAGTTGAATATGCAGCAATCGACTGTTGTAAAGCATAAGAATATCGAAGAAGCATAAATATGTTGAAATAAAGAAAAATTAGCATAAAACATCTGAGAAGCGGCAAATAGTTCATTAACTCATGCAATATTATCACGCTTGTGCTTTTGTCACTGGCTTATCTGGCTGAAATAGCAAGCACAGTAAAATGGCTTACATTGTTGTACGCCAAGAACATTTGCAGTGGGGAAGCATGAATTTGGCAACCATTAAAGATACATAAATATATTCTTTATCTAATCTAAAAGATAACAATCATTATTGAGTTTGACAAGTATTTTCAGTGTTATAGGAGTTTAATGTTCGATTACCGGGCAAGTGAAGGGAGCTTATTGTCGTCAAGAAGATGGAGACCGAGATTTCCCAAAACAACTCGATAATTATAGGCCAGAACCATGTAGTATTCATGTTGATATAACTATGAATCTATAGGTTCAACCCCTATAAATGTAGTCTGTACCTAAAAATCGTATGTCGCTTACACGTTGGTTACAAATTAGACCCGCGTAAATAACTTGTGATACTTTACCAAAAGCTCCATTCATCCAAGTTGCCCCACCAGTCACATACCTAAACAAATCCTTACCAAACCATCAAAAGATTACGAAAATCATCGCAAAAAATAAACAAACAAACTATCAACTACCAACTTATATCTACTACTAAATTTTTGTGCATCAATAACAAAAACTATATAAAGCATGAATAAACAGTTAAGCAACTATGAATATGAATCGTGAGAACGTATATAAGTATGTTATACAAACCATTCAGGGTCAACCGAGGTGGGCCAATTAAACCTGTTTGTGTTTCAGAGAGTAGTCACTGTTGCCTTAATCTGTAATTTTGTAAAGATAAATAACCAAGTAAAATTCCATTTTTCATTAGAAAATGCGATAGGAAAAGATATCGTGAGAAAGAGTACCTTGTCAAACTGCAGAATGCACTGTGACTCCCCGGCGGAATCAAAGGGGAGAATTTTGTATGGTTCGTATATAACTTGCTTTGCCTCAATATCTCTCTCTGATTCAATTATATAGACAAATAATAAAAGGAAACTTGGTTAAGCTTATCTGAACAACTTATTGCCTTATGGTACAGTTCAAAAGGAGTGTTTGGGTTGGAACCGTTTAAGTTAATTAGCTAACTCCCACATTGTGGTTTGACACCGTTTAAGTTAATACCCTTGAAAATTGATAACCCGGTTAGTATAAAGTCAGCATTAATACTAAAGCAAAGGGGAGTTTGGACGTGTGGTTTAAATGACCAGAATCGTAGACGCCGTCTTGATATGCTTTGCTATTTGAACTCGTAATAATCAAATTATCAGTTCATTAAATGATCTTCAGTATTTTGCAAATTCAGATTAATTTGTTACTATAAAAATTGGCCAAAACTGGTATTTGCAAACCAAAATTTTCAAGACTTTTGTTCAGATAGTAAAAATTGCTATTGAAATAATACAATTTTTGCAAAAATACTTTAACTCCACCCACTGGACATGTAAAACACATGGAAATACCTTATATTGAACGGCTTATATTCATTTCTGAGTCCTCATAATTACGATACTGATTGTGGTAGTGATTTACGCAATCTATGATGAGAATGATATAAAATAGACTTTATAGATACTTGAGAAACAGCCCCACAATAACGACAAATGCGATCATAGATATCCATAGAGACATACTCGAGAGGTGGGCCTGCAAGTTTCCCAAGAATGAACCAAGCTGAAATAAAATTAACGTGGAAATACACTTGCAATTGGTGTGTCAAATACCTCTACTTCCTGTGCTTGCACAGCTGTCATGTGTAAAAGGATCATGATAAAATGGTCCAGACTCTCGAGCTATACCGAAAAGAAGATGTCGGATACCTGTCAAAACGAATCGGCATAAATGACATCAAATACATCGAATTTTCATGTATGAGTGGCAATTACCTGTGAGATAAGGACGAAAGGAATGCGATTCTGAAGAGTTTTTTTGGTTCGGTTGATAACAGTCACATCAAAAACAAACTCCCCTGTGACCCGTTTAAGTTCTTCTTGAACCTCATCCTCTAATTCTAGCTGGCTCATGCCCTAGAGAGTTGACGAAATTGACCATTTAGCTAAAGCCATTTAGCTATAGGGGTGTGCATAATTCACCATAACCTAAAAACCCAACTAATTACCTACAACTTAAGTTTCAACTAACTAAGTTTAACTCTTATTTCACCACGGTAATTGAATGAATAACGCAAGTTGGTTTTGCAGCAGGTTTTCAAAGTTTTCCCATACACAACAGTCACAATATTTGAATTTCGGTGTGACACTTTTATGATTCTTATTATGTGGACACTTAAACCTCACCCAAGACCAAAGATTTATAAATGACAGTTACATGTTAAATTCACTATACAATATAGGTCTTGAACACTAACAACTTCAGGCTGCGTAACAATCATTGTTCCAGCAGCTTTTGACAGTTACATAAGCACTGCTATAACTAATAACAACTCAAGATTCTAGGCGTACACGTATTATCTAGCTGGTGAGACATCCCTGTGTCTCCAAGTGTTTCAAAATTAACATTTCTTTTATTAGGTATCCGCTGCTGTCCCAAAGTCACCCAATTTAGCACCCAAACGTACCAATCTCAGCCCCCATTTCACCTCCCAACCCCACACCCATTGCAATCAGGTTAGGTTTAATTAAACTGGTACATAAACAATTAACAAACAAAGATAGTTTAAGAGCTACTAAAAAGAACATTTAGGATTTTAGGTGCTTGGGATTGCATATATGAGAGAGTGTTTGGGGTTACTTCAGCCCGCAAACATACCCGTTCACTTTTCCACTCCTATCAGTATAGTCTGATAGTTCAAATGAAAAAAAGAACAAAAAAGAGATCAACTAAAGTGAAAAAATTATTATTTTTCTCCAAAGTAAAGTCATATAGACAATAATCACATGACGTGTATAAACGGTGCCAAGACTCATATGTATAGTTAAAATTAAAAATTGTCAATAAATAACTTAAAAGAAAGAGGTGACTCACTCCATGATGTGTCGAGTTAATAACAGAGCACATGACAGAAACTATATCAGTCTTCTTTGTGAAGTCCTTGATGCCAAACAACCCTTTCAGTTGCTGGAGTGCAATAGTAATAGCAGCTCCTCCCATCATGAACCCGACGATAGCAGCGTATGACAAAAACTCGATCAGAAAACCCAATCTGTAAAAGGAACAAACACCAGACCACATATAACATAATTATAATGAAATTTTTTGATTCATAAAACTGATTTTGTTGCATGAATGGTAGTGACCAGTCAATAAGTACCTGAAAACAAAGTGCAAATTGAGTAACACCAGCAAAGAATGTTGTAGTGAAAGCAAGAAAGAGCTTCTTACTCTTTATGACACTTTCTGAACATAGCCAAGAGCCGCCATTCCAATGCTAAATATTTGTCCAATCGCAACGTGCAAGAAAGAAGTGAACTTGATTTAGCACTAAGAAACGACAACAGTAAAAATTTGCTTATAAACGACGAAGGTGTTAAGATCTATGTAGATATTGATACATGAATCAGATTATTCACTTGAAGAACCTTTCCTCAATTCCACCAAGCCTAACCTGAACCAAAAAGTGTAAGAATACATTGACATCAATGAAAAGTTAAAAACTACTATGAGTAACCATATCTTAATTTTCAATTTTATTAAGAAAGATGTGACACAAAATGTGAACAATGAAGTCGTGTGGTAAATAGAAATTTCCTAAGGAAGAATTAAAAAAATTAGAGCATGTGATAGAATGTTATGAGGGCACACTGACAATAAAAGAGGCACACCACATATATAATACTGCTTGATCATCGTGTTGGGACTTGCGAGAACCATATAGACAGTTAGGTCATATCTAGTATGTTCATTCTTATTATACTAAAGCAGGCATACTGATATTGGGAATCAGGTTAAGAGAAATTGTAGCTCATAATATTACCATCATTATCATCAAAGCCTCGAACATGTGTGATCCAATAGTTTGTTATCAGTTAGATGTCCAGCTTCTCTAAAAAAAAGATTCAAAATTTAAATACAAAAGTGCTTATGATTTCTTATATACAATCTCTATAGTTGAAATCTTATACTATATTAAACAATACTTTTGTAGAGCCTTACGTACTTCTCAACCCATTTCAAGCAAGGACTAATCAACCCTAATTACTTTTCTTAGAAAATAACAAAGGATAAAAAATAATAAGATTGAAGGGCCTCAACCTCAACTCCTGACCGCACACTCGGGTTAATATCCTCACACTCCGAATAAGATGAATCGAGTGCCGATAACAACTATGAATTCATTTTGCTTGCATGGTGAATCGGACAGACACAGTTCACCACATGAATTCCAGATGACAGGTAGAGATTAACCAATAAGTGCAGATTGTTCAATGTTTAACAAATCACCTTGCGCACATCTGAAAGTACGATACCACCAAGTTTGATACACATTTCCAAGTACCAACATGGAAACTGTTGTTCACTACATCGATTATTTATTTGAACCTGCACGAAAATCAACATGAAAATGAGGTAACAAAATCTTATATATGATTGACTTATAGTCGTTTACAAAACCCAGTACAGTTACGCATATTGCAAGTTGTCCGAAAAGAAAAGTTGACATTCCCACATCTAGGACAGTTCCAGTCGTCTTCTCTACGACTACGTAATTCATAATCACCACAAATTAATACCACAGAATACAATTCCATACTCGCAAGGGAATTATCTGTATGAATGGACTATATAATGGCTTTAAAGCAACAACATAAACCTTTAGGGTGTATCCAAGTCACTTTTCAGAATTGAAAAAGAACAAATGCTGAAAGTGCATAATTCATCATAAATCAAAACATACCATTACTTCGGGAGTGTTTGACTGCTGAGGAGCTTCTATTAGCGATCTATATCCACCAAACAAAAGAGAACATAAAATAACCATCTTATAAACATAATAATAACAACTTATATTGCATATCCATTCTTAACAAAAAATAATCAAACAACAAAAAAAATAATTCATAAATTATAAGAACATTATCAATATCATTTAATACAACATGATAGTTAAAAATACCTCCTGATCCGCCAACAAAACCAACACTCTTTGAACCTCCTTAACTTCTGGAATTTCCAAAACCTCCAACAGTTGCATTTTTTTTGTAACCGTTGCTTGACAACGATGATGAACCTCCATAGCTTGAAGAATTTCTAAAATCCTGCATGCAACCCACATGTAAATTAAGGACTAAATCCATAAGCTTCATATGTTACATAGCATATCATTAAAACAACCATCATTTAATCTAATTCAAAAGAAAAAAAAAATAACCTTTTGCAGAATAAGAACGAACAAAGAGGTTTTGATGTTGATTTAGGGTTTTGTAGAAGAAGGATGGCAATGAATGGATTGTGTGGGGTTTTTTTTCGATTTAGGGTTTTTAGATATCCTTCTGATACGTGATATATGATGCTGTTATGATTTTGTAAAAATTATTTCCAAACTTATCCCTTAAAACTCTCATTAAAATAAATAATTAGTTTCATTTATAGGTTTTTGTTTGCTAACTAAAAAGCAAAAAACAGTGTTGATGTAGTGGTTGACATGGTAAGATATATGTCACACCTATAAACAACCCAGGTTCGAATCTAAAACCATGCATTTTTGTACAAATTAAATCCGAATTTTATTACATGGCCTGTGATACATGGCCTGTGATGACATGGCTATATGCAAACGCCTAAATTTAAATTGTATATAATATAAAAATTTACAAAATTCAATTAAAAATAAATAAATAAATTGTTTACATGTGATGACATGGCTGAAATTGAATTACTGGGCATTGACTGGGCAATGAGGTGGCATTTTCTTCAAATGCCTCCTGTTATATATAATGTGTATATATATATATATATATATATATATATATATATATATATATATATATATATATATATATATATATATATATATATATATATATATATTTGGGTTGGACGTTGCAACTATTCGGACTCGTGATATTATTTTGGAGTTGTGTTGACGAATGTGATATTGGGAACCTATTGTGAGACGGTTACTTAGAATGACGGAGATAGGTTAGAAAGGTGCCGTAGTCGGACCTTATTGTTGTAGTTTGTGATTATGGGACTTGGTGACGGAGATGGATTACTTTTGGTTGAGTTTGAGTATATTGCTTTGGACTCTTGGTTGTGCGAGTCGAGGTCACGTTGACTTTCTAGTCAATGATTGACTTCGGCAAAACGCCTTGACTTTTGGATTTGGACAATGAGCCGAGAAGTGATGACTCGGACATGTGACTCATACTTTATGACTCGAACTAATTAATAATTACACGATTAATAAAACTCGTAATAACTTATATATTGATATAAACATTTATATAAATATATAAATGTGAAAACGTATATATATTTATATAAATGCGTATATAATAAATAGGAGATCACGAGTAATAAAAATAATAATGTTAACGATATATATTAGACTATGAAAATAGTATAATATCGTCGGAAACATTATTATAATTTAATAGTTATAAGTGGAAATATAAATTAACGCAAATTGTTTGTACGAAATAAAGCAAGCTTTTGGAATGAAACTTTGCGAGTTATAAAGTAATCGGGGCACTTAAATCCAAGATTTGACCGTTTATAAATGGTTGACTTTTGTGCTTGTCACGGATGTGTGACGTTAATAGACTCGTTTCATATAATTATATAACTTATTTAGTCGACGGATTAAATGAGACTTACGTAGTTATATAAAAGGGGCATATTAACGGGTATTGTATCCTACGACGCCCATAGGTTGTGGTAGGAATATGGGGATAATGAGTTACTAAATATCTCATGAGGTTTGCCGAATTGATGAATTTGGTAAGCTTGACGATATATTTAGGAAACTTATTAAACTTTAAGACTACCATATAGAAATCTATGTGCTATGTGATTTAGAATCTGGTATGATCTTGGAGTAATATATTAGGTAAATAAGTTGTGGAGGATTAGCAAGTCGACGGACTTGATAAACTCTGATGATTTATTTAAATAATATATTGGGCGAATATTAGACCTGTAGATTGTTATTATTATTTCTTTCGTTGTGATTTCTTGGTTTGAGTTGTGTCGACCTTCCACCCGCATGGATACCAAACGCCAAACTAATACGAGAAATGGATTTTTAGAAAGTAAAAAGGAATACGTTCGGGATTGGGAATATTTGATTTTGAGGAAATAATTGTGAGAAGAGTTTATATTGTTAGGAAGTGCCGAGTCCGTAGTTGCCGTCTTTTGAGTTGTGATACATCTTGCTTCTACCGGTTTTTGTGCTGATATCTGGACTTGAGGTGAGTCATAGCCCCACTTTTACTTTTGAACTTTGTTTTCAATACTTGGGGTGAGAAACGTTCAAATTGTTTTATGTGGACTATTATTGCTGTTTTATTTAAAACTTGCTATGCTTATAGAACTAGGTAGATTATAGCGCATGTCGTATCCTTACGAATGCATGAACATGTCGTATCCTTACGAATGTTGGGCATGTCGCATCCTTGCGAATGCATATTGATTTGATTGGTTTTGGACTATAGTGTGCACCTATAGGTTTGATTTAGTGATTCGAGGCCTAGTCTAGCTAGCAAGCGTTTTGCGTATATGTCCACTTGATTGAATTAAGAATTTAAACCTATGTTCTCACCAGCGAAAGCTGACTTTTAGCGAGTTTTCTCAGGTAATTAAGTGATGACTTTGGATGCATGGTTTGGAAGGCTTGTCTTGGCAACCTGGTTTAAGGATCTATTTTCTCAAACTCTGATATGTATTTGTGGACCTACGTTTACTCTATTTGGGCCTTACTTTGAATAATTTGGGATGAATGTAAACTCTAAAAACCCCGTTTGGTTTTGTTTCATTTACGTTTACTTTATCTCATTCTTTTATGACTTGTGATGGATACCAATCCCCGTAGCACCCTGAAAGCTTGATTAGTTTTTCGTTGTACCAAATTTTGAGGGTGTTACAATGTTTGGTGGATGAAGGGGAAAAAAGTTAGATGAAGGAGTGTCAAGATTTATCACTAGTATTTTTATTTGATTAAAAGTTGTTTTTTTTTTTTTTTTTTTTTTTTTTTTTTTTTTTTTTAAATTGTAAATGGTAATTATAAAAAGAACATGTTATACTAGTAGTGTTATAGTATTGTAAATTAAAATGCGAAAATGTTTGTTAATATTTTGTAAATTAATCGAACATAAAAATGTGTTTTTTTTTTAAATTTATTTTATGTAGTTTTACATGTTAACATATTAAATAATCTGATTTGTCAAATACTCTAAAAACTGATTATCAAACAATATATAATATCAAATCCAGATTATTCGTTTTCCAATAAGCAATCCCAAACGCCCCCAAAGTTTAGTGAGATAAAAGACCATTAAGAGCATGTGGTAAGGTAACCACATGTTAACTCTTAACGCACTGCCACGTCAGCGCCACATCAGCTTTTCCTTTTTAACCTTAACTCTTGACTTTCCACCCCGGTAACATAACTCACCTATAACTCACCTTAACTCACCTCCACCCCAAATATTTTCAATTTCAACCCCAATTTTTAACAAACACTTCATTTATTTAAAACATAACGTTAATTAAAACACAACATTACATTACATTACAAAATAAAAATAAATAAAAAATTAACGATACTAAAAAAAAAACGAAATCAATGAAACACTACATCACATAATTATTCATAATTGACGCGGAGGCAACCCAAGTTTCATGGCGATTCGATCCTTTTCCGCATTAACGAATGCCACTCAATGTGGATCTTTGCCGGTGGTGTCGAGCATCAAAAATTCTAGCTCTTTCATCCTTTGTTGTGCGGCTTGATTTTCGGCTGTCGCCTGATATGCCCTACTCGCCTCTTCACGTTTCGACCTTAACTCTTCGCGCAACATCTACGCAAAAGCTAACGAAGAAATGGACCCACCGGTTCTAGCCGTGGCTCCGGTGCTTGTCGTGGCCTCGGATTTTTGTTTCTTGGAAGCCCTTTTTTTGCCAATGGGTCGTGGTTCTTCGTCATGACCAAACAAAGACTCGTTTGTTTTGCTTGGGACGTCGCCGGTTAAATCAACCGCTTCCGGCGCGTCCCATTTTCGATGTTTGCGCAACACCGTCCAAGTGTCTTCATTGGCGAAATTCGGGTTTTCTTGACGATAGAGTTGGTGAGCACGTGTTAGGACATCCACTTCACTTTCCCCACTCTTTATCTCGCGTTGCGCCTTTTTGTAAAAAGCGTTGAACTTAGTGCAATCACGGTTCAACGTTTTCCACTTAGATTGTACCATATCTTTGTTGCGGTCTTTTGGACTTAATCTATTGAACTCGGCTCTTATACGTTGCCATAACGTATCATTGGTTTGTGAAATTCCCAACCTCGAATCCTCTGAACACGCAACCCAACACTCGGCAAACAACTTTTCCTCACTTGGCGTCCAACGTTCCACCTTCGATTTTTCAGTAGCTGCATCCTCGGCTCGTCAGGTTCTTTGGATTTTTTTGCCTTACGTTTTCCATGACTTTTTGGTTTTTGAGGAGAGGTCGGTGTTTCCGGAACTTCATATGTTTCCGTTTGAGAATGTTGTGAGGTTTGGGAGAATTGAAGATTTTGGAAATTGTAATTTAAGTTGCTTTGTTGACTTTCGGTCCAATATTGGGAATCTTGTGGGTTACCCCACATCGGTGGTGCCGAACCCTCGTTTGGATTTGAGGAAGAACCCGCGTATGGGTGATTCCAACCACCACCGAGAAGATTCGTAAACGAGTTGTCATTGTTGTTGCCACCCGACATTCCTTTTTTTTTTTTTTTTTTTTTTTTTTTTAATAGAAGAGTATTGTAGATGAAAATAGTTGTGAAAGTGTGAAAAAATATTGTGGGGGTGAAGGGGTATTTACAGTTGTAATAAAATAGGTTTGATTTTTTTTTTTTTTTTTTTTTTTTTTTTTTTACACGTATAACCGTTTACAAACCGTAATATTTAGGGGGTGGAAATGATTTTTTTTTAAAAAAAAAAAGAAAAGAAAACTAGCTGTTTGAGGGCAAAAAATGTTTTATTTATTTATTTATTTTTATTTTAAGCCACTGTAGCTTTAATTAACGCACGTTAAGTGCTTGTCCGAACACGTTAACGCACCATTTGCCTTTGGGGCCGGTAAGGTAACGCACCACGTTAAGGTGGTGCGTTAAGAGTTAACGCTGGTGACGGCTTTACCCTACCGCATGGTTAGAACATTGGCACTTGGAACCATGTAACCAACCAAAACCAAAACGTAATTAATTAATCAAAACACTTGTAAAATCGAGTCTAACATCACTCTAAATCCATAGATTAACAATGTCAGAGCTAAGATCCGGCGGCTCATTCGACGTCCTAACTACCTCCGCCTCCTTTTTCGACGACACAAACCCTCCAAAAAGAAAAAAAAAAAAAAAAAAAAAACAATCACCTTGATCATCATGACAATGCTTTTGTTATCAATACTAATTGCACTAGTGGTTCGTCTGTTGTTTATGAGGAGGTTGTTGCGGCAGAGGACTTGTTTTAGGGAGGATTGGAATTTTAAGGAGATGGATGATGATGTTAGTACTAGTACTAGTGCTAGAGTTAGTGATGCGGAGTAAATGAATGGGCATTGTGTTGGTAGGATGCTTGAGAAGGATAAGTCGTTGGATTGGAGACAGTTGTTGCCGGATGACGATCCTAATTGTGAGCTCCTTTGTATTTTCAGTTATCTTCATTTGTCCTTTTATTGATATTCTTATGCAAATTAGTGAATTGGAAATCTGTATAATGGATGTATTAGAATTTTCGCCTTTTGTTAAGTTAGCGTGTTTGTTTCATTCAGATGTTTTAGGTCTGAATGTGACTACCGCATCTTACTAGTAAGAGGTGGCTAGAACGTCTAAATCTAAACGAAATAATGTTGTTTGTTTTTGTATAATTGTCCGAATGATTTTAAGTGCTCGTTTCTGCAATTTATTTAAGTAACTTGTGTAAATATGAAATAAGTCTTTTTATCATAAATATAACATAGTTAATAAATCATCAAATATATTATATTAACACGAGTCTTCAATCTCTCTTATCGAGTAAGAGGCAGTAAGACAAGTCCCCCACCTCAGTCTAACTGGGTCTGACTCAAAAGAAAAAAACAAACAAACAAAACGTCTACCCACCTCTTACCTCTTACTGGTAAGAGTAAGAGGGAGTAAGAGGGCTAGTAAGACTTTTTAAAAAAAAAAAAAAAAAAAACAAACACACCCAATGAATTAGACATTTAGGATCTACAACTGTCGTGAACTTTTTATATGATTATAACATATAAGAAACTCTCTACAATTTGTCGTTTTAAGTTAAATTGAGTTGCTTTGTTGATTGCTTGAATGTTTTAATTAGTCCTGTGGTTGATATAGTGATACATTTGTTGTGTAAAGATGCAAACTTGGTATTAGTGAATTAGAAATCTATCGTTAGGGTTTGCAATTTTGCATTTTATTAGCTATGCAGAACCATTTTTAAGTTGAATATGTTCTTGATTGTCTTGAGTCGTTTTGAGTATTTAGATTTGTGGTATGGTTGATGTTAACTGCCTAGATAATTGAATTGGAAGTTGTATGTTAGTTAGGTACATATCATATGATACGGAAGGACTCAAAGTTTTGCCTTTTGCGGAATTGGAAATTAATTTGTTAGAAGATTTGACAGTTTGTTGATTTGTTGGCATTAGTGGTCTAAGATTCAGAATTATTTTGGAAAGGGTAACTGACACTTTTGGTATGAATAGATTTACACTGGTGTCAAAAAGTTAAATACTTTATCCAGCCTTTCGATCCCAAAAAGTGAAAACAGTGGAAACATGAAGGAAGAGGTAACTGGATGAACTTATAGTCTAATTTGTCTCATCGAGCTTGGTCTGGTCTGGTCCCTATACTTATCTTGGTGGTTTATTCAAGTCAACAGAGTTATTCAGTAACCAACTAGATTTAATAGAGCCACAAATGCAAATTTTAGTATGTAGGTCTTAAGAGTCCAGCATGTCTATTAGTATTTAGAAATACTTCTGACTTATAAATTGCTAATCGGTACTTTTGTGACACAAGATCAATGTTAGGCGATTTGATTGTGTTGGACCTTAGTGTCATGTGACCCAAAACTTTAATCTATTAACAACAGGCCCTAATATGCTTCATAGTATTGCCAGTTAGATATATGTACTATGCATAATGAAGTCGTGATGTTGAGAACCAACAGCATGTAGATAGTTTTGCTTAGCTTGATATGACTTTGAAACATCAAAAATTGAATGCTAGTTCAACGACCCTACATACACAATCAAAAAGATAACTAAATACTTCGGTTGCTTCCTGATTTTAAGTTGGTTACTGAACCATATTCAGTTATTTCTAGTATAAAACTGCTGAAGAACCTTTCTGTAGGGTGTTCATTGAAGTTGAGGAAGAGCTAACATTGCTGAATAGCTGAATCTAATATTGAACCTTTATGCGTTATTTGATAAGCTAATACTCTAGTAGATATTGTAACATGTTTAAATCATATGTGTTTCATGTTAGGCATCTAATAGATTGAGATGTGTTTGCTCTCATTATCTGTCCAAAGTGGTAGCAGTTTAGTCTCATGATTGTTTAGATGATGATGACTGCTTAATGTTCGTATATATTAGGTAATATTCTTTTGAATCTCTTGGAGATTACAAAATTCTGCCTTTTATGCTTTTAACAGTAATAATAACTTCTATAGAGTTATCATCTGAAGTTGAAACATGCTGGCTCCTTTTTATGTCATTTCCTGTTTTTTTTTTATAAAGCTTGTAATCTGCTTGTTTTACATTCTTGGATTTTGTTTACTGTGATCAACTGCATCTTGTGATGGACATGTAACTTAAACATGATTTTTTTTTTTTATTGATTATATCACTATTATGAATATATATACTACAGGAGTCTTTTTATAACATGTAATACTTACATTTGTGACAGACAATTTTTTATTGGAGAGGTCACCAGTTAAATACTTTATGGAAGAAATGCATGGTGGAAATTCATTAAGGACAACAACTACCCTTGCCAATGAGAAAGACCGAGAAAGAGTATACGACACTATATTTCGAATGCCATGGCGTTGTGAATTGGTAATTTATATTCATCTCTAACTTTATATGAAAACTTTTTTTTTTTTTTTTTTTTTTTTTTTTTTTTTTTTTTTTTTTTTTTTGGTAAAGGGTTTTTACCCTGGTAAATATAACTTTATATGAAAACTTTAATATCATATATATTAATTTGTGCATGGACTTAGTTTGTTTCTGTGTTTCCTATCTGAAAATGTAATACATATTCGTAGGTTCTTTAAACTAGTATATGGCCTTTTAAAGCTCTTTCACATGAGAAATGTATTTATACATCCGTTTTTCTTATGGCCTCTCACCAAACATATATGAATGTGTACATACGGACACATGTGCACACATTATACAGATATGTGTGTGTTTTATTTTTCTTGTGACCCTCTGTTAATACATGGTTACTATGCAGCAATGCAAGTAACAAGATACTATGCCATTGGTATCTGTCATAACATTTTTTCTTGCAATGGCATTTATTTTTGGTTCCTGCAAGCCATTGGGGAACATTAATGACATTTCTTTTGCAGATCATAGATGTTGGCTTCTTTGTCTGCTTGGACTCATTCTTGTCACTGTCAACGATCATGCCAATTAGGCTTCTCACTACATCTTGGAGGCTTCTGAAAAGAAGGTATACTTCTTTTATTGCTAAAACGATATTTAGCATCCACCGATTTAACCTTAGGACTTTCTACAGTTTTCTTTCTTCGGGGTTGATATTTTACTGCAATTATGGACCAGATTAAATTAGTGGTATCTTTTAGGTCAAATAGCTGTGCATTGAACAATTTATTTAACAGCCTTGAAACTATTAAATGCATGTGATATTTTAACTTTGCGTATTTATATCTGCACCGAGAATAGTAACCAGTACTTATAGTCATGCAAGTCACCATTGGTACAATCTATAACTTTTCACTCCCAGTAGATTTGGTACAGTGGTAGCAATTCATCTTCAATTTGAAGCATCATATTGTAACTATCTTAAATTACTAACATGACATCTTAATTTTGTGAAGTGGCCACAAATTTGCTTGTATATGATATATGATGTCATTGGGAATTAGGATCCTGTTTGACATTGTATTAACTACCTGATATGCTAATAAGGTGTGACAGTTTATTCTTACGGTCTGCTTGTGAAACAATCTTGGTTCCTCGTTCATCTATGTTATTTGTTTTCAAGCCTCTTAGTGAAATATTAGTATTGTCCTGTCTCAATGGACATTGATGTGCTTATAATGCTATTCACTATGTTAAGACAGATAGAAATGTTAAATATTGCTGATAATAACTTTTATGTTTTTGACAGGCAGTTTAAGATGCTTTCAGCAGCAGAGCTTTTGGACTTTGGTTGCTTTCTTATGCTGGCTTCTGGAGTTATTTTATTGCAACACACAGGTTTAGTAAGGGAATCTAGTCCTTAATCAGTTCTGTGATTTTAGTCTTGACTGGTCCGTTCCTAATTTCCTTTTGTGGTACGTTGTTTAATGTTTTGCTACCTAGATATCAGCCTGATTTATCGCATGATTCGGGGCCAAGGAACGATCAAACTCTATGTGGTGTATAATGTATTGGAGGTGAGAATTTTTTTATAACATTCATGTTTTACTTTACATAATGTTTAATAGGCAAAATATTGTTGGTACTCTATGGAACCTACTAGTAAATCTAATTTTCGTACATGATGAGAGCTATGCTATCAATATATGTTGAATTGTCGACTATACACACTTGGATGGAAATCATGCTATGTATTACACAATGACACTCTGATTAGGTGCTTGTCAGCCATGACACTATAATAGACTAAATGCTGCATTGCTTAGGCCGTTCTTACAAAAGATATATTTTGGTGTTAGTTGCAGTTTCTGACTTCCTTCAAGTGATGCACACATACTACTCCGTAGACTTTTTGGTATTACTTAAGTTCTGTGAGGTTTGCTAGAGTTTTAGTATCTATATACAATGGTAGTGTTTGATACTTGTATATTGTGACATGATTCAAGAATATCTAGGCTTTGATTCGCAAGCTATAGAACTGTGGTCTCTTTTGTCAACTGTTAACCTCGAAATATATTGTGATTTCCTGAGCCTCCAAAGCCATACGTTCATTACACGGAGCTGAGGATTTAAGAGACATATAGGGATATAAGTGATAGCAATATAATTTCGTGGGAAATAATTACTTGAGAGGTGTAAGCTCAAGCATACACCTATACAATAATTACTTGAGAGGTGTAAAGAAATTAGAGGCTCATTTGTTTATCATGTGAACTTGAGAGGTGTAAAGTACAACTTAAGTATTTGCGAAATGTTGTTTACACTTGCATCAACAATTTCCCTTTTCTTAATGGTGATAAGTTGTCTGCAATTTCATTAGTATGTAATGAGCTTTTAGTTGATTTTATACTTTTCAGTTTAAAACATCCATAAAGGATAAAGTACCAATGTTTTATCAAACTTTTCCTTCCTCATAAAGGAACATGGGAATGAAATGAAAAGCGAAATTGTCTCTATATGTGAATGTCATTAGTAGGTGCATTCCTTAAGTGTGGAAGTGTCCAAAAACACTTGGCAGGATAACACATCTAATCTAGACAGTTTCACCATGAATTCATAAATGGCTAACCATGAATAGATACACAACAAGTCCTCAACATGAAATTATCATATAGAAAATTGGAACAAGACAATCATATATTCAGGTTAAACAACTAGCTAAGAGAGCCATAGTAAGCACCAAGCATAAACTTTTATCAAAGTAAATCAAGCATCATAAACCAATGAAAACTAATAACGCATTATAAAACCATAATACCTGTCGTGTCCATAGACCCATACATTTTTGTAAGGGTATAAAACCATAATAATGCATGTAAACATAGAGTGTACATTAGAGGTCATCAATCCTAAATAAAGATGATAGTGAACATACTTTTCTGAAAGGGTGATATTAACATGAGATTGTCTAACATCGGTAGTTTGTCCATTAATTGTTGGAGCATGTCACATTGCTGGTCGAGAGTGATGAATTCTGTTAGCATTTTTCTAATGCTCTTGTTGTGGTACATTACATGTCTTTTAAGCTTTCATTAGTCGAGGACCCGGGAGGCTGCACTAGGGATTTACAATCATTGTTTTGTTTTCTCATTATTATGCATCCACCTTTCCTTGAGGTATCAATGAAAAAGTGGACATGTTTCCAGGTATGCCTGTAGCGTTTTCTCTAAACACATTGCCTCTGGTCACAAGTAGGGGTGGAAACGAGCCGAGCCCGAGCCTGTTAGAGCTTGAGCTAGGCTTGTTTAAGTTTTATGAAGCTCAAGCTCGAGCTCGGCTTGTTTAAGTTTTATAAAGCTCAAGCTCGAGCTCGGCTTGTGGTATATTATGCATGCTCGGGCTCCGCTCGGCTCGGCTCGTTTTTACGATGCGCCAATGAAAAAATTAAAGCTTGGCTCGAGCTCAGCTCGCAGTATATCTATTTTGAGCTCGTTAATAAGTTCGCCTATAATACAAATACATAACGTATTATATATGTTTAATGTGTTAGATATCCTAGTGTCGTTTAGGCTCGTGAGCCCAATCGAGCTTTGATTATAAAGCTCGGGCTTGAGCTCGATTAATAAATGAGCCTCAACTTAGGCTCGAGCTCGTTTAGGCTTGGCTTGTTCTAGCTTTTTACCTATCCGATTGCGAGCTTTTCATGAGCGGCTCGGCTCATTTCCACCCCTAGTAACAGGTTAGTGACCTTGCAAAATTATATTGGCTTCGTCGTTGCTATTTTCTTCTTGAGACCACCTATTCTTTTGTATTGTACATCTGATTAAGGGTAATATGCTCAATGAAAAGTATAATACACACAATGCAAGAAGGATTGCAGATGGCTGATATTTAGAAGACTAGAAGGGTACCCATGCAATGCGCGGCGGATAACGTAGTAGATATATGTTTTTCATTTAGAAGACTAGAAGACTATAAAGTATTTTTGTGACGAACAAATGTTTTTCATTTTAAACCTTCCTTGTTTAGCATGTCCCAAATACTTTATAACGTAGTAGATATATGTTTTTCAAAAGTAGAATGTCTAAATTATTAATAGTGTAAACAATGTTGCAAAAATCGGAAAAATCGGCCGATTAATCGCCGATTCCAAGGTAATCGGCCATAGACCTTGGCGGTTTAGGCTAATCGGCTAAAAAAATCGGTCTGGGAAAAAAATCGGTCAAAAATCGGCCGAATCGGTCAAAAATCGGCCGAATCGGTCAAATTTAAAAAAATAAAAATTTAGGCATTTTACTTAATTTGGGGATCGTTTATTTCACTTATAACGCACAATGGGCCTCATAATCAGAATTGAAGCCTTTTATTGAGGTTTGAAAACATAGAAGGCTTGAATCAGTTAAGATCTTTAGTTTGCTCTCCAGAAATTCCCCAAACATGCAGGAAATGCCAAACCGATTAATCACCGATTAATCACCGCCTTGACCGATTACAGGCTGCAGGGTGGTCGACCACCCGGCTACCGATTCACGATTTTTGCAACATTGAGTGTAAATAGTTGGCACTTTTATTTTTCATATTTTATCATTAAATTGGTGATTATAAGTTTAGTGAGCTTTTCTTATAAACAATTCCATTAAAATATATCATTATTGGAGGGGGTTACTATATGGTTTAAATGAGACTTAAATTTTCTAATTTTACATTAATTTTCTAATTTTCCTTTTATAGTAATGTTTTTTGTCTTAAAATTTTAAGACTTTTTTTTAGGTAAAGGGGAGTAATCCTGCACCCTGGTAAATATATAAACCAAAAGACGTTTAAGTACAATGGATATGGGTGAAATCCCATATCTCAGCCCGTTACATAGGCGAAAAGCTTACATAACAAGATACTTCCTATTTTATAAAAAAGAAAACACACATGAACTCAAATGATAACATACGACATACGAGATAAAATCACTTCCTAAGACCCTAAAATTTTAAAACTTCCTTTTATAGGAAGTCCCAAATCCTTTATAATGTAGTATAGAAATAGCTACTTAAGGAAACAGTAGAAGTTTGCATGCTGATTGTGGAATGTAACCTCTCACTGATACTTGGAAAGATGATGGGTGTCAGGAAGTGATGCACGGGGAGTCTTAGTGCCTCCTCAGTATATGGAGCTCGAAAAAACGTGGTGGGCCACTAATGAGTATTTGGGGAATGCTAAAATTTTACATTATGTTCCCAGCCAGCCAAGTGACATGCTCCAACAGTTGGACCACCTTTAAATATTTCTATAACCACATGCATAACAATACATAAAGGCAATTTTATGTTGACCTATATCCCTTACTAGGTGTTCTTTTTGGCCGTTCTACGAACGGCCAATGTGTAGTTCTAAATTCTCTTTAAGGGCCGGCATATCTTGTATTGAACTCAATCTAGTCATGTTTATATACGTAACCAACCTTTATTTTCAGAGCCAAAACAAAGGAGATATAATCATTTAATGCACCATTTAGTTCTAGAAACACAACTTTTTGATAACTTATAAATATTATACATGATTAAGTCACTTAGGACACCCCAAGATTTACAATGCTCTCAACTACAAAAGTATGTAATGAGTGCATAGAAATCTTGTAACAAAAGCTATATTATAGGAGGATCATTCATTACATTAGTAAACAAAAGTAAATAATGCTGAGACTCGTAGAGGGAAATTCCATACGCTGGCTACAAAAGAAGATACACATAGCATTCACGAGTCATTTTGAGTCTTTCGTCTTCTTGGTTGGACTTCCTTTCATCACCTCATCACCAACCTCCTTCTTTATAGCAAGAAGGGTTGCAGTCCTTTCAGTATCGAGATCTTTGGTAGAAAATGGAAGTGATCTTTTGACAGATTTTGATTCAATTGTAGAGCTGATTTCTTCTAAAACTTGTTTCGTAGATGGGGTGAACAGTTCCTCTTTTTTTTTTTGTCCGTAGCTGTTTTTGCGACAGATTCAGCAGTTTGTTTTTCTGGAAGGCTGATGATGGATGGATTAACAACACGTGAAGTGGATTCAGATGCTTGTTTTTCTGGTTGAAGGCTGATGAGACCGGGTGCAGGGCGTTCATCTAATTTGTAAGCTTTGATGACAGTAACCTTCATTTAGCTTGGCCACGAAAGGTTGTCTCGTAGGAGCGAATAAAGGCAACAATTGTATGTTGCTGGACTGATGCAACAATATCATCATGAAGATTAATACCCTGGTAAACATAACATTGGTAATATTTGTTAGTGTGGATATTCTGATAAGTAGTAAAAATTTACATTGAATGTGAAATCACTTAAAATGCTAAGCATACTAACAAATATTTAATTTAAATAATAGTCCACACAAAGCCAACAATGAAGATTATAGAAAATGACTGAAATTTAGAATGTTGTATGCACAAGCACTATCTTGCACATCTTTATTCAATATACCAAAACAGGTTAAATATGAACCTACGTGTTCATCGGCATCCATGAGTTCTTTTGCAATATACAGCACAAGCTTCTCAACATCAGGTGTGTATATAGCTGTAGACAAAGTTGTTGTTCCATCATCAATCTGAATGGTCATTCTAGATCTGCTCAATATATTAACACATTATCAGTAGGTGGAAGTGTGGAACAAATCTATATGGATTTATATTAAGAATATTTAATAGATAAGAAGATAAAAGTGATCCTTACAATGCTTCTACTTCAGATTCTTGGTGACATGATGGACAAGTAACAATCCAAGTAAGATCTGCTTCCAACGATTTTTTACAGTTGGCGCAGGCTGTAAACCATGTGCTCATGTCTTGCCTAGGAAGGGTTATCTTCCCTTTGATCCAACTTGCGTTTATCTATATTGAAAGTAAGATTGTATGGTTAACTATACATAGGACTCATGTGTAGTCTCAAAATACGCAAGCACCCTCACAAAAGCACAACTACTTGTAGCAATCGAAATGATATCTTCATCCTTTGGATAAGGGAGTAAGATGTCACTATTCTTATAACTTTTCATGTTGAGGAGGTCCTGGAGTTCAGCTTTGTTCTCATTGTACCTTACATTTGAAAGTGCACATAAAAAGGTGTTAAAGTAGAAGTCTAGTTAAACTTATACATACATTGTAATACTGAACAAATTACCATTCTTGCATTTGTAAGTCAGGAGTAACAGGTGGGTCGATCATTATTCCCGAACCCGCTCTTGTAGTCAATGAGAGGCCTGTATAAAGTTCATTGTATTTATATAACTTTTCATTGATTGAAGAGATTATAATTGTACATTTTAGTCTTGATGTACATAAAGTATGCCACTTACAATAAAATGTAGTGACTTTGAGCCTCATGGCGAAGATCATAATTCCTGGTCCAATCATTCATTTGTGCCAGGGTGTTTCCTTCTTTCTCATCATACTGATTCCATAATGACAGTATCAACAGTTTTTTCCTTCAAAGAAATGATTGGAAGGTTAGGATAAAATATTAATGGTAGAGAAAAAGGATTAAGTCTTCTTACTCTTCATTGACAATGACAACATCCCTTTTTGTGATCAGTGGTGATCCTTGTTCTTCACTTGGAAAGGATTGCAAAACAATACCCCTCACATCTGTATTTTGAATTAGAAACAGATTAATAGCTTGTTTAAATGAATAATACATAGTTTTTTTTTAGGAAGAGATAATGAGAACCTACTTTGTGGAGATTCTGAGTCAGCATATTTGTAAAGGTCTGAAAATTTTGTAAACTCGAATTGACAAGGAAGTGGAGTAGGGATAGACTCAATTAATTCCTCGACAAGAGTTTTGTTGCTAATAATCCAAGAGTAAATGTATGAGCTAATTCGGAATTTTTCAGGAGTTCTTGTGACCGCTGCATTTGAGACATAGTATCTCTTATATGGTGACAGTAGTTTACGAAACAAGTTTATGTTGCTGCTGCCATATATAACTGCACCGACCTTGGTTCCCTAGTGTATGTAAGTGACATGAAAGCAGTATATAAGTAACAATTAAATGAGGATAAGATAAAGGCCCAAAAGTAAAGAAAGATAATAAGAATGTGTACATGAGAATCTGTGAAGATAAATCGCTTATAGGTGACATCAGTTTTGCTTTGTTGAACATGGCCACTTTCCAAAACTTGAATGATAACTGTCCATTTTGTTTTTAGGTGAGGGGTGATATCTAAAGCATTTGAGATAGGCCTGGTCATTTTACCTGCAGTTGAAAATATACATGTGAGATCATAATACAAATAACAACTGGTGTGAGGACATGTTGTCATGTTGTAAGATAATTAAGCAGGTAGTTTATTTAGGAATAGGGTTAAGATTGTATATTTTGTGAGCGTAACAAATTAAGATCAAGAAAGCAACATACAAAAGATTATTCCTAAGACTTGTGATGATAAGTAAAGCTAACCTGATGAGCCTGAATCCAAAGTGTTGTAGTTGGAATGTGAGTTTTGAAGCACCACCCATGTATATATATATATAATCATATACAATAATGGGAAAATGATAAAATCCCAGAAAATCAGGGATATGATGACTTTAGAGAGTCTCAAAAACAAGCTCTGTCCCATGTCCTGTAAGAAATAAAAAAAAAATTTGCTTACAAAGATGATAACAAGTTATGTTAATTAGTGAAAACATGGTACAATAAGGTACTTTGTAATAATAAAGGTAAGGGAGATGACTTTTAGGGTATGGGTTTACTGTATGGTCTTGACATTGTAATGGAGAAAATCACTTTTTAGTAAAATACAGTAAGTTGGCCACCCACTATCTCATTTAGGTTCATTGACTATTGTACTGATTATATGATTTTTGTTTTGAGTAAAAATCTTATTTCATTCAATGCTATTGAAACTGTATCTTTGAATACAAATTTTGAATGAAAACTACATACTTCAATTTTTTTCCGGAGGAAAATGATGGCTATGAATTAAAATGTTATATTTGCATATAATATGCTCATATAATCTCATTATTGGAAAGACTTTACTCTTAATTAATTCTTCTAGAAAAGTTTTAGCTTTAAAGGAATATGGAACCTTTTTTTTTTAATCCAAACCAGTCCTTGGCTAGACGTAAATCTCTGTATATACAAAAGGTGCACCAACAGTTCCAACCACGCACATTTCATCTGGATATCCAGAAGTAGCCACATTTAGTTTATTAATATTTACAGGAGGTGAGATGCGTGCCGACATTTTACCTGCAAATGCAATTTACATGTAAAGGTTTAATCGGTTAAAAATATAACAAAAATTAAAGATGAAAATGTGCTGGTATATACATACTTATCAATATAGTCAGATATTTGCAAAACTTCTTGATAAACAATGTTCTTAGTTTCTCTAATGTTAGGAGTATCATATAAAGGTGGTCTGATAAGAACTTTAGCATGTTTAGCTGTTCTTTCACGTGAGAGTGCAACATACAACTGTCCATGTGAAAAAACCGGTTCATTTAGGTAAACACCAACAAAATCAAGTGTTTGACCTTGGGCTTTATTAATAGTCATTGCAAAGCATAGCCTGATCGGGAATTGTACCCTTTTGAATGGGACTGTATAGTCTTCATCACTTGGAGGCTGCAAAGGAATTCTATGGATAAAGACTTGTTTTCCAGTAAAGTCTCCGAAAGCAATCTCTGCATGAATGACATTTCTTTACAGATCTTTGCAAATTAATCTAGTCCCATTGCATAGTCCTTCGGTAGGATTCAAGTTTCTTAACAAAATGATTGGTGAGTTTGGCTTCAACACTATGAGGTGGCATACCATTTGGTGTAAGTGAATGCAAGAAATCCTCGTATTGAGTTTGGTCATTTGGATCTAAGGTTTCATCAAAGCTGACATATTCTTTTTCTTCACCTGGAAACTATGTAGTTAATCTCGGCGAGATCTCGTCGATATCTCGGATCTCGGGCTTAGAAAAAATCTCGGTTCAAAATCTCGGCCCAAAATCTCGGATCCGATATTCTCGGCGAGATTGGCCGAGATTTTGCCGATATTTTGATATCGAAGCCGATATTCTCGACGAGATTGGCCGAGATTTTGCTGAACACATAATTTTTTATTTATTTATTTAATTTATTTTGGATTGCAATTAAAGGGTGGGTGTGTTAAGTTATTGAAAGAAAGGGTGCATTTCGTTTATGTGTTTAGAAGTAGGTTATAGAGAGAAGATAAGGTTGTGGGTGTCTGTGTATTTTTTTTGTGAGATGTGTGTGTTGTGGCTGGAAGAAGAATGGGATTAGGGTCATTTATCACACAAATATTAGGTTTAGGGTTACTGGTATGTTTGTTGGACTATTGGACATTATTTATTTTGTTTGGGCCTACATATAACATCTAAAAATTAAATGTATTGGGCTGCTAAATAAAAAGGGACTTTATTTATTTAGTTTGGGCCTATATATATATAAAATATTCTAGATAATATAAAAACCGATATCTCACCGATATCTCACCGCGATAACCGCTATTTCAAATCTCGGTCCTTGAACAATATTTGAAATTTGACCGAGATAACTACATAGCCTGGAAACCGTGCTATCAAAATTTCATTTATTTCATCAACAAAACAATTTTTTGTGGTCAAAATGGCACGATTTAAAGAACAGGGGGTGGTTAATGAGTCGAGTTGAATGTTTGGGTAAACAGAGTCTATGAGGGCATCTAAAGGTTCTTTGTCTGAATGTGTCTGAATGATCATCGAGGGTGGAATGTTCCATTGCCAATGTTGAGAAGGAATTCAGTGAAGTTAGGATCTAACAAAGCTCTCATGTTTTCTTCTAAGCGTAATTTATGAAGTGATGGCCATATTGGAGAATTGGTTATACACGCATCTAGTGTTTCTGATTTAGTTCCTTTTCGCACTACCGGAAGTGTTTGCCTAAAATCTCCACCAAACCTTACCTCCAAAAAGTTCATTTGAGCTCATAAGATCTTGAAGAAGATCATTTAAAGCCTCAACAACACTTCTTTTTGCCATGGGGGCCTCATCGCAAATGATCAACTTAGAATCTCTAATCAAAGTTGCCAAAGAACTTTGTTTGCTAACTCTGCAACCTGATCCTTCTGTTGAGTCTAATGGAATTTTGAATCTCGAATGAGCGGTTCTACCTCCAGGGAGTATTGATGCAGCTATGCCTGACGTGGCTGTGGCAAGAGCAATATGACCTTTTGATCTAACTTTAGCTAATAAGACTCTGTACAAAAAAGTTTTCCCGGTGCCCCCGGGACCTTCAACAAAAAATGCACCACTTCCTATTGAATACGTTTTCTCAATTATTGTTTCAAATGCGATCTTTTGTCTTTCATTGAGTTTCAAAATTGCATCGAGATCTTCTTGAGAAACAATTATGTCCTTTTCAGCTCTAATTTCTCTTGTCTGGTCTTCTAGGTCTGTGTTCGAGAAATCCTGGGGAACAATACCAAAATCTTGAATGTTTTTACCCATGGATTGCAAAAAACCATTTATTTGTTGTAGTGCATTTTTTGTAGCCTCTCTACGTGTCATTTGATTAAATCTTAAAAGGTCTAGCATTGCATTCTCATAGGCTAACCATAAATCCCGAGGGCTATTTGGACACGAATAAACAAGAAGAGTGGCAAAAAGCCGTCTTAGTTCATATGGAAAGTGGAAAACAGAGGCCTCTTCTAGGCATAAGTGTTGACTGTTATCATCTACCAGATAGCCACACAGCAATGCGGCCTCTCGAAACGTTGTCACCCGAACTCCATTAAACTTTTTCAAGTCATCAAATGACTTGGGACAACGTACTTTTGACAATAGTATCCTTACGTAGTATCTTTCTCCTTCACTTGGATGAGCAGCAACTATGCGGCCTACAGAATCACCTATTTGCCTAGGTTTCCAGTACTTTTTATCCTGTACCCATACAAAATGATCTGGAAATTCAGAATATGTCAGGTTTAAGCTTTGTGCTAGTTTATCGGTTCGGTTCATAGCAAAAAATTATGTAAGCATGGTTTTTCTTTGAATCGGATTTTGCAACACATCGGCCAGCTTGTCTTTCTTCTTAAAAGTTAAGGGCCGGTAATTCTCTAAATGTAGCTGTAAATGTATAACAGCTGGTTTCATCTCGCTCATTGGGAATCTGAGAATTCTCCATGCCGCTTCCGGAGGTGATACCCATCTCCCTGATTGGAATTGCTTTATTTCATCAATCAATGAAGGACTATTGTTCGACGAAACTGCAAAGGTTATCCTATCGCTACCTTTACATATGTATTTGTATACTTCACGGCTTTTATCGTCGAACAAATTTCTACATTGATATGACAATCATATTTAGCAAGCAAGTAGGCATTGTATGGTATCACCCATCGATTATCAAGTTTAGCTATCCTGACTTTCACAGTAACTCCATTATTGTGCCTTCGGTAAATTGGGTATGCATTGCGTGGTCTCATTAGAATAAGCTTTTGGATATGAGTTTTTGCACGTTCCATTCTTCTTCATGCAAACATTACTGGGGTTTAATTTTCCACAAGGACCATGGAGCATGTGTTTGACTACCATTCTATGCAAGTGAGGATGATATGTTTCATTTGGTATTTCAGCAGACACAATTTCATCATATTCTTTTGGCCTATACATTTTACATTGAGGCTTCAATATGATCAAGAAATGTACATGTGGTAGACCTCTCTTTTGAAATTCTATGACATAAGTATAGGCCGCTACATCACCGAATATATTTTTTTTAAAAAGATCCTCCTTCAGTTGTTCAAGTTTTGCATGGAAAACTCTTAACAATCAAATCCGCTCTATTTTGTGCTTCTTCTTGTTTCATGAGATGCTCTGTTATTTCTGGCCAGTTCGGATTACATGTCATTGTTAAAAAAATGTCCGGTTTTCCATATTTTTGCACTAATGACATGGCATCTATGTATTTTCGCCTCATATTTCGTGGTCCACCGATAAAGCTAGAAGGAAGTACTATTCGTTGACCAATACCTGAACCCTCAGTCTCACCGGTTGCCATGGCATCTACTACTCCTTGAAGAAATTCTCTCCTTATTTCTTGTTCTAACCTAAAAAAGTCTAACCTTTGTGTCTCAAGTTTGACATAGTTATCTACTATATATTGTTGCAACAATCGACCAAAAAGCAGTAGACATGACTTGTCATTCTTCCTAACCTGAAGCTTATATGCATAATATTCTCTAACAGAAACGAATTTGGAGTCCACATCTTTTTGGGTCATAACTACAAAAGAATGGAACACTATTAATTCAGAAATTAATTTGTATAACCAAGCATACAAATTGGTAGGTTTTGTACCTTCCTCTTCCATAAACAACAAATCTTCAACATTTGAAGCATTTTGGGGAGATATAAGGTTTGCAGCACTTGTTCGTGGCTTTCCTCTTTTTCTATACTGGTTTTCACCATTTTTAAGAATTCCCTGGTGCCAACCAAGTTCTCCAAATGGGAACATCAAAGGATATTGTAAAGCATCATAGCAACCATAATAATATGCAATCTTTCTTGATTCATCACTATGAGTTTTGACATCAATATCCCTGTGATTTTGTTCTCCATTTTCCTGGCCATCAACCCAAACTGCCGCAATCTGTGAAACCTCTGGCTTATTATATACTCTTTGATCTTGCGAAGGAATTGTTTTAAGAATGATCTTATAGTTTTCTAGTTGAGGAACGTCTTTTAAGCTTCTAAAGAAACAAGCATAAGGATTGTTTTCAAGGGCTTTCATGCATACTTTTATTTCTTGATCAGACAACCTTTCACAAGATGCTAAACGATTTTCTACCTCATGCTCAGTATCATGGAAATATAACTGAAGATTTTTGGCATTGCCGTTCTCAGGTACCAAATCATTTATGAAGTGGTAAACCTCGCCTTGCACTCTGAATGTGTATATCCCATTATTCCTCTTGCTAAGATTAGCATCAGCTCTAACTCCTAGAGAAGTAAAAGCAAAAAGGTTGTTATATGTTCTAATGTACGTTCTAAATGTTTTTGCTTCTTCTGATGTTGAGGTTAAAAGTTGCTTTAGGATATCTGGAAGTTCGTTGCTGGTTAAGAAAACACGGCCATTTAGGCAACAAATTTTTTTGGTTTCAGAGTAAAATTTGACAGCACCACAATGAGGACAATCTTGCATCTGAGGAAGAATGGAAGCCATTGAAGGGATGAACGGCAACACGTCTCTTCCCATTGAGGGGACGTGTCCTATGATTGAGCATAATGAGTATTTCTAATATTAAAATACTAAAAGTATGTGACGTCGGAGTAAATATATAAGGGGAATTTTGAAACACACCTTTACTTTGAGATTTAGACCTTTTTCTGTTGGCACGTCTTTTTTCTAAAAGTGATCAAGATCGTTAATAGCCAATAGAGATGATATGTTGTTCTTTTTAGCATATCATTCTACGTACCTGCTATTTCATTAACCACTAACGAAGACAGATTTGAAGGCCCAACATGTTCGGAGAAATCATTGGTTGTAAACGGTGTGTTACAGTCTCCGGAAGCAAAGTGGGTATTTGTCTTGCACCGTTTGTTTTTCCATCTTAAAAAGGATTCTCGCCTATATTTTTTCTTTTCCATTAAGTCACTATTATTGGTCATAGGAGGTGTATGGAATCCGTGGCTCAAGTGATTGTTTATGTTTGTTTCTCTGATTATGAAGTTATTATTATTGACATTTGAACACTCAATTACTGATAACACCTCATTAGATGGCATTAGTGTTTCTTTGAAAATGTAATCATTACGAGAATGATTGACAGTCTTGGCATCAGGCATCGAAGTGGTATCTAACTTTCTCAAGATTTCAGAATGTTGCTCAAGTTCTACCATGGTTGTTATAGTTCTACATTGAGGGCTAGAATGTGCAGAACGCTCAACAACCTTAGCATGGTTGACATCTAAAGCACTGATGTCTGCTAATCTATCATTGAGAGCATCATCAAGGAAAGTATGAGTACTATTCCCAATATGGGAGTCTGTTTTTTTTCGTTTCATTGTTTTAGAGTAGAGTTTAATGGTAACAATTTTTAAGAAACAGCACGAATCGGAAAAGACACGAGAATGAATATTATGTTGAAGCCTAAGTAAGATTTTTGCAAGCAATTACCAGGAGAATAACGGCTGAAGTGAATTACTTATTTAACAAACCCAAGAAATTTGATTGCACATACCTCAGTCTATGATATGCAAGCCTTCGTCCTTCGATGACATTTTCAGGGTACTTATTAACATCGGCGTCCGCTATTAAACACCAACTTATAAAGTCGCAACTGAAACGGAAAGCCAAGCATCATGAAAAATATAATAATAACAATTATGAAACGGAGACTAAATGGAAGGGTTCTAGCACGAGGGAGGGAAACGGCTACAAGTTGTGGTACTCGGGCTCTAGGAACGCGAGAAACGGAGTTGGAGTTATTTTGGCGGCAGGTCTCAAGAATAATGTAGTGCAAGTGACGAGGAGTAGCGATAGGATCATGGCGATCACTTTGGTTATTGATGGAGAGACCGTTAACGTGGTCAGTGCTTACGCACCACAGGTGGGTCGGAGTGAAGTAGAGAAGAAGAACTTCTGGGACTCCCTCGACGAGCTTGTTAGGGAGTTCCCATCGGACCAGCGTTTGATTATAGGGGGTGACTTGAATGGCCATATTGGAGCGGGAGCGGACGGTTATGCGGGGGTCCACGGAGGGTTTGGATTTGGAGTTAGGAATGACGAAGGTCGCTCGATTCTAGAGTTTGCTACGGCTCACGACTTGGTTGTAGCGAACTCTTTCTTCAAGAAAAGGGATGTTCACTTGATCACCTTTCAGAGTGGGGGTCACAACACCCAGATCGACTTTCTGCTGGTGCGAAGAAGTGATCTTAGAGCATGTAGGGACTGTAGGGTTTTCCCAGGCGAGGCATGCTCTTCCCAACATAAATTGTTAGCATTGGATGCCGTTTTTGAGAGGCAACGACCAAGGAGAGCAGCGACCGGGTTGCCGAGGATTCTATGGAAGAAACTTCACAGTGAGGCAGCAGAGACGTTTAGAGTGAAAGTCTCAGAGGGACTTTCTACTCGGTCAGAGGACTTGACTGCTAGAGATGCGGACCACATGTGGATCACTCTCGCTGGCATCATTAAAGATGCAGCAAAGGATTCCTTTGGGGTGGCTGGCGGGGCAACGAGGTCCCAGCGTTCCAGCAGAGAATCTTGGTGGTTTTGCGAGGACGTGCAATCAAAAGTTGCTGCGAAACAAGCTAGGTACAGAGAGCTCCTCGCATGTCGAGAGGGCCACCAGGCCGACATGAGCGCCGCAGAGGAGAGGTATAAAGCAGCTAAAAGAGAAGCGAAAAAGGCAGTAGCCCAGGCGAAGCACAAAGCTTACGAAGATTTGTATAAGAAATTGGATTCCAAAGAAGGGGCTAATGATATATTCAGGATTGCTAAAGCCCGAGAGAGAAGAAGGAGGGATTTAGGAGACATTAAATATATCAAAGACGAAGGAGGTCGAACCATTGTGAACGAAGAGGATATTAGGAAAAGATGGGGAGAGTATTTCTCCTCGCTTTTCAATGAAGGGAGTACTGAAAGAACAGGGCAAGAAGACAACCCTAGCCAACGACCAGAGTGCTACTATTCGAGGATTAGTCAACCAGAAGTGAAGGTTGCACTACAGAAGATGGGAAGAAACAAAGCAGTAGGGCCAGACCAGATCCCCATAGAAGCCTGGAGGTGTTTGGGCGATGAGGGGGTGGAATGGTTGACATGTCTATTCAACAAGATTTTCTCCGGTGCTAAAATGCCTGAAGAATGGAGACTCAGTGAAGTCATCCCAATCTACAAGAACAAAGGGGATGTGCAGGTGTGTAGCAACTATAGGGGTATTAAGCTACTTAGCCACACCATGAAGCTGTGGGAGAGAGTTATTGAAAGAAGGTTGAGAAGGGAGACGAGGGTGTCTGAGAACCAATTTGGTTTTATGCCAGGTAGGTCATCGAGTGAGGCTATTCACCTCCTCAGAAGTCTCATGGAGAAGTATAGAGAAAGACAAAAGGACTTGCATATGGCATTCCTTGACCTTGAAAAGGCATACGATAGTGTCCCACGAGAGCTTATTTGGAGAACTCTAATAGATAAAGGAACCCCGACGAGGTACGTGAGAGTCATTAAGGATATGTACGAGGGGGCTAAGACATGTGTACGATCCACGGTGGGGATCTCGGAGTTTTTCCCGGTGGAAGTTGGCCTCCATCAGGGATCGGCCATTAGTCCGTTCCTCTTCGCATTGATTCTCGATGAGTTATCTAGAGGGATACAAGAGGGCATCCCGTGGAGCATGATTTTTGCCGACGACATCGTGTTGGTGGCAGAATCGGCGGAAGGGTTAAACGACAGACTGGAGCATTGGAGGGAGGCCCTAGAGGTCAATGGTCTTCGGGTGAGCAGAGAAAAGACTGAATACATGAGATGTGATTTTGGTAGGATCGAGTCAGGCCACCATGAAGACAGGGATATTCGTCTCGGGGACCGGATCCTGCCACCTAAAGAGTCCTTTAGGTATCTGGGATCGATGATTCACAAATCAGGAAGGATAGATGAGGACGTAACCCACCGGATTAGAGCTGGTTGGGCAAGATGGAGGGCGGCGTCGGGAGTCCTTTGTGACAGGAACGTCCCCTTAAAGCTAAAGGGAAAATTTTATAAGGTGGCGATTAGACCTGCGATGTTGTACGGGTCTGAGTGTTGGCCTATCTCCAAGGCCCATGCTAACAGGGTCGAGGTGGCGGAACTAAGAATGCTAAGGTGGACGTGTGGTAAAACCTTGCTTGACATGATTCCGAACGGAGTCTTCAGGGATAAACTTGAGGTCGTGACTGTTATCTCGAAGATGAGAGAAGGAAGGTTGAGGTGGTTCGGTCATGTCAGGAGGAGGCCACAAACAGCGCCAGTAAGAAGAGTCGAAGCGCTTGTAGTAGAGGGTGTGAGAAAGAGGGGTAGACCCAAACTCAGGTGGGAGGATAGACTTAAGCTCGACATGGAGGAGCTGCTCTTGTCCGGGGACATGACCTCAGATAGGAAGGCGTGGAGAGATAGAATTAGGATCTGCGAGTAGCGCAGGCTTGGTGTTGTGTGGGTTTTTAGGTAGTAGTGTTTTTTTTTTTTTTTTTTTTTTTTTTTTGGCGTCTCTTAGTTGACCAGGTTTTGCCTTAGGTTAGGCCCCTTGCGTTGCCCTAGCTCTAGGCCCCGTGCCTTGCCTTTGCTTCTCTTTAGGTCTTGTGTGTTGCCCTGCTCTTTGTTGCCCCTTTAGGTTTGCCTGCTTGTTTCGGTGCTTTGGTTCCTGGTTCTGTATGTGTTATGTGTTTTGTTTGAGTTTTTGCTTGTGCTGTTGCCCTTGCCACTTTGCCTCTTTTCGGGTCCCTTGTTTTTGTCTTTGCTTTGTTGCGTATTTGCCTGCTTTGCCTGCTTTTGTTTGTTGCTCTTTTGCTTTTGCGCTATTTTCTTTGCTCTCGCACCCGCACACCTGCACTTGCCGGAGGTCTCACTGGAAGCAGTCTCCCTACCTTCGGGTTTATCCTGGGGCGGGGGTATGATCTGTCTACATTCTACCTCCCCCATACCCTGCCCCGGCGGGATTTGGGTTTTGTTGTTGTTGTTGTTGTTGTTAAAAAAAATTATAATAAAATAAATAAATAAATAAAAACTCAGCATAAGCATTCTAATAATCCAAATATAGGTCCCTAACAAGTCAATCATCATAAAAAAATTTAGCCTAACAATTGAAAGAATCTCATTAAAGTTTTTACTTTTTAATACCCCTAATCCATAAAATGATCATTCAGCTTTATTAGACCTTGTTGATGATGCAAATCAGTGTGACAAACAACCTTTTAACATGGATCGATGGGTAAACTACTCGGTAACACTAACAGTAAAGCCATCGTACACTGATGGACGCACAATAATCGGGGATCATTAAACATTGTAGAAAAGTTAAGTTGACTTACAATTGCAAGAGAGTAGGGCAACGGAAGGTGTAAAAATTGTATCAACATAAATTCGCCATTAAAAGGTTGCCAATTTGGAGTTCCTAATGAATGGATGATAAAGAAACAAATTGAATGGATGATAAAGAAACAAATAAAAAAAGGAGGTGGTGTAGTGAGTCAAAGAAGAATGAAATTGCTGTTGGTGTAGTTGGTCAAATAAAAGCAATGAATGGCTGGGTAGTAAGTCTAACAGGAAGCAACTATTATTGGGGACAGGTGTCTTTCATTGAGGGTGCACAGTAATATCAAAGGTTTTTCTTATAGTATAGGTAGATATCGAATTTCAGCACTTTGCCTTAGTTCGATGAGTTTTTGTAGCTACTTTTATGATTTTATTTATCTTCGAGGTTGTATGATCTCATGGTTATGATGTGGACTTGTTAATTATTATGGTTAATGATTAGTAACCATGTCCCCATAATCCTTTGCGTAGTTTGATGAAAGCCTATACTTTGTTGGTTCTGATGGCTCCTATGGCAGTTGTTTACTCAGGCGATACTTTTGGCTACGGTTTCTTCCTGACACCCCTATCGTTAATCAGTGATGCACTAGGCTTAGAAGTTCCATCAAAATTATATTACTTTGATGGATTAATATGGTTGCTACAAAGGGAATGGTTGATTCATGTTAAATCTGAATGTCATTTAGAAAGCACAGTTCTAGATATGAGATTGAATAATTGGTCTGCAGTCAGAATACCCGATCTGTGATTCTCAAAAGTTTAGGGTCAGGGTTTACGGTTCACTAGACTACATCTGGATAATCTCATGGGACATTCATGTAACGCTGTAGCTTAGTTCTTATTAACATGTATAGATAGATTCTTTATCCGGTCCAGGATTAAAATGTTGTGTTTTGGTTTAGTACACCTTGCTTTTGTAACTAACTTGAATTATGTCTCCGATTGACAGATATTTGATAAATTATGCCAAAATTTTGGAGGAGATGTCTTGCAAACACTATTTAACACCGCTGATGGCTTAGCAAATTCTTCATCAGAAAACATGAGATATTGGCTCTGGAGGTTCATCTCTGATGAAGCCTTAGCTGTGGCCTCATCAAATATCCTTTTTTCCACAATCCTCTTGATATTAATATATTCTTTGATTTGATAATGTTGCCGTAAATTATTTGGTCTTGTTTCCTTAACACATTGTACTTGTTCATTTCTTCATCTTATTAGCCCAGGCCATTACTTTGTCCACCTGTATAGTTGCTCACAACAATGCCTTGTTTGCTTTGCTGGTGTCAAACAATTTTTCAGAGATAAAAAGCAACGTTTTTAAACGTTTTAGCAAGGATAACATACAGAGTCTGGTATATTTTGGTGAGTCTCCTTTTCTATCATTTGATTTAGTTTGAAATTGTACTTAACATTACTTGAAAGGTTTAGTTTGTATTATTTGTCTACTTTCTTTTTATTTAATGTCTTTATATAGAAAATACAATTTGTAAGGAGCGAGAAGTAAATGTCTTTGAGTACTTAGGGTCAGTGTTGTAAAAAGCCTGCCTAGGCGCTAAGCGGCCACCAGCCGCCTAGATGTTACACTAGGCGGCCAAAAAGCGGTCAACAACGGTCAATGGTAGTCATCGCCGGCCAGCGGCGGTCAACACGGTTTCTAAATTTAAATTAGGTTTTTTCTTTCAATTGGATGGATCTTGTTTTTAAATGATGTGTAAGATTGAACTTTGTGATGCAATTGTTGTAGATGAGAAAAATTACAAGAAGATAAGATGAGAGACATGAGACGATGGCTAAAAAAGAAAAAGAAAAATGAGGCTGTACTTAAAAAAACCTTAATTTAACTAAGTTAAAGCCCTAATTCACATTTAAAGCCCAACATCCAATCTTTTTTTAGACCTACTTAGTTATTTATGCTAAAATTTATCAATATACATATAATTTTAAATTTATATACAGAAAAGTTCAATCCGCCTAGGCTGCGGTCAACACGGTTTTTAAATTTAAATTAGGTTTTTTCTTTCAATTGGATGGATCTTGTTTTTAAATGATGTGTAAGATTGAACTTTGTGATGCAATTGTTGTAGATGAGAAAAATTACAAGAAGATAAGATGAGAGACATGAGACGATGGCTAAAAAAGAAAAAGAAAAATGAGGCTGTACTTAAAAAAACCGTAATTTAACTAAGTTAAAGCCCTAATTCACATTTAAAGCCCAACATCCAATATTTTTTTAGACCTACTTAGTTATTTATGCTAAAATTTATCAATATACATATAATTTTAAATTTATATACAGAAAAGTTCAATCCGCCTAGGCTGCGCCTACCCCGCCTAGACCGACTAGGTGCTAAGCGGTGGTCGACCACCAGACTAGCGCCTAGCGCTTTTTGCAACCATGCTTCGGATATTTACTACACACAAAAAAAGGAAATTTAATGGTCATGCTATGGTTTCTGTTTTATTTCATGAATTGTGTATTTGTCTTTCAATATGACAAGCTTCTGGCTGTTATCGAAATTCCACGTTGATGTGATTAATTTTTCTGCCCAATTTCCAGATTCAGTGGAGAGGTTTCATATTGCATCCTTTCTCGTTTTTGTCTTGGCTCAGAATATACTGGAAGCTGAAGGTCCGTGGTTTGAGAATTTTCTTAATGTAAGTTCAAGTTTCTTTTTATGCAAGTTCAATGTTCTTTTGTTTTGTGAAATTTACCTCCAGTCAAGTTAGTTGCTATATTTTAAAAGAGGAAAGTGAATATGAGGCTTTTATGCATGCGAAACCGTCAAAACTACGTAGTTTTATATCAATTTTCTCTAAAACCATCCTTCCTAAATTCACTCTAATTTAGTTTCCTGATCCTCCTACATTGACGTTCTTTATTAGGTAAAGCAACTGAAAGGAATTATTATGCTTGAATGAGTAATCATTAGCTATGCAACCAGATCATATATGTTGATCAAGTTTTTTTGCTAGATCACTTTTAGAGCATAGATTTTTTCAGTTTTTTTCTCAATCCTTTGAGGATCAGTCTCTTTGTATGTGATTTGGGAATATGTCTTATTAATTGAAACAATGTCTTTAACTTGAATATTTTATCCTGAAAATTGTAGTGAAGAGATAAGACCTCAACCAAACCCAAAATCGAGAGTACTGAAATTAGAATACCGAGATTAACACACATAAATCATAGGTGTTAAAAATATGAGGAGATTTGGATGAAAAAAAATATGATCAAAGTATCAAACAACATAATTTTGAGGTTTCACATCTTAGTTTACATGCACAACAGCCTCATATTCACTTTCCGCATCTTAAAAATAGAGTTTGAGCAGCGTATACTAAAGAACTTGAAAACAAAATGACTTTTCACTGCATCAAACATAAAATGGTATTATTGTCAGAGTGGAATGTGGTTGTGTTACATTTTTTCTTCCAGCAAGATTTTCCTGAGATGGGTATCATTATTCGAGATTACTGTTCCACAAAAGATTAATAGATCAAAATGAACACTTTTTTATTTATGTTTCTTATTTGACCATCGTATCATTAACCAAAATAGCATATGCAACTTACTTGAAATGAAGAATGCAAAGGCAAATTTACCCAATATTGTCTCCCTTATTGCCTCATTTAATTTAAATTCCTCAAACTTTGGATATTGCAGAATGCTCTTGTGGTTTACTTATGCGAATTGATGATTGATATTATCAAACATTCTTTCATTGCTAAATTCAATGAAATAAAGCCCATCGTGTATTCTGAATTTCTTGAAGACCTTTGCAAGCAGGTAACATTGGTTACATTGCTATATATCCACAGATTTTCATTTTATGATTAGCAGGCAGGTTCTGCTGCATGCTCAAATTTATTCTATTTGCTTGATTCGTAAGTATATGTTGATAGATGATCTATACAATATTGGTCTTAAATAATTGGATATATGTATTGTATAGTTTTTGTAATATAATTTGGGGATTGATGCTTTCAATTTGATAGGGTTCTCATAAGTGTTGATGGATTGTTGAGCTAGTTCGTCCTATACCTTCATTTTCTTGATATCATGTTTCTTTTACAGACTCTAAATATGAAGCCAGAGAATCCGAAGAAAAACCTTACTTTTGTCCCACTGGCACCGGCTTGTGTTGTAAGTAATATATAAAACAGCTCTCTCTGTGTGTGTTCCCAATGATATGCGTAAGATTATATGTCTCTAGTTTATTCTTGCAACGGAATTAAGTTACTAGTGGGCCTAAACAGAATTACCAAACATCACTTTATAGAGTATTTGCTTGTTACTGGGATTGCATTAAGGGTAAATGAGGTTCAACTTCTTTTAGATTTCTCATTTCTTTCAAGACTTTGTGAATTAAACATAAAATTTAGATGACTATTTGTGTTTATCCTATTAGCAAATGTAGTTGCTTCCAGCTGACATATTCTCATTACTGACATCAGCTTGAACAAAAACTTGAAAGCTCCTCAATAATTCTCTCCAAATTGAAATTAGTAGAAGCCAGGGCAATGAGAGCAATCACAGCAAATTTGAGTTAGGATGTAGTGTGCCATTGAGCTAAAGGTGACAATATGGGCGAGTTGTTTAATGGTTAAATAGATATAACTTTTAGCTGTGTATTAAAATGGGTTCGGGTTTATTTTTTCTCCCAATTTTGTTAGGTTTTCTACAAATAATCAGTACGTTATATCAGTGTTGTCAAAGGCGAGCGCCTTGTGCGCCTAGGCGACAGGCGACGGCGAGGCGGACCCACAACGCCCAAAACCCTAGGCTCAGGCTCACAGACATTTAAAGCGACGATTTGGGCCTAGGAGTGTGATTAAATGGGTGGGTTTTGGTCGGAATCATGTTATAAACATGATACAAGGATCCAATCATACCCAGAAACACGTTTGGTTTGATTTTGGAAATTAGGGTTCATGGTACGATTTGGGATTTTTTGATTTAGAGTGTTTTAATCCAATTAAGTTAGTGGGATAGTGTTAGAATGCAGTGTGAATCTTATTGCAACCCTAGAATCTAACCAGAAACACAAAATGAATCAAAATCAAAGTTTATTGCAACCCTGCGCCTTTTTTTTAGGGCCCGCGCTTTTTATGCGCCTCTCGCCTAGGCGAGATTTTGGGTCTTTGCGCCTTGCAATCGCATTAGCTTTTGACAACTATGCGTTATATATACACACTTATATTCTGCATCTTTTAATAAAGCCAATTTAGGAGGTCATATGCATAAAAAAACACTTTGGACTACTTCTGAGTTTTGACCCATTTGAAGATAAAACAGAACCCAAAAAAATAAAAGATAAAACAGAACCCAAATCTCTCATCATAAGTGAATGGTCGAGACAAGTATATGGAACACATGTTCTGCATGAATTGGACAATCCGATTCACATGCAACTGCACAAGATCTGTATTATCATTATGTAATCTGACTGTTCAATTTGTTTTGCTGCAAATAATTTGATACTGTTATTTCAGGTTATTAGAGTGTTGAGTCCAGTTTATGCTTCACATCTACCCGGTGGGCCAATTCTATGGAGACGTGTGGATATTGATATTAACGGTCAAGACGTTTGTGATGGTCACAAGCCTTAAAGTGTTGGTGGGCATGGGTCTTCATAAACATGCTACTTGGTATATTAAAAGGTGCCAAAAAAGGAAACTGCACTCAGATTAACATAAGGGTACATAATTTTCAGAGTTGCCTGAAAATCTCGAGAGTTAAGACCAGATTGACACTGATATATAATAGAATACATCATTTGTGCATGCCGCCGATCAATGTCTATCATGGCTCATTTCAAGGGAGCTATCGACTGCTTATGAGTGTTGGTTGTCAATAAGCATGAGGCCTTTACCATAGAAAGTATACATAACCTATATATACCCTTTTCCCTGAACATTACTAAATTATGGTGGTTAGTGATTATTGAATCTCAGTTTTGCATCTTAAAGGAAAAAAAACTAGATCTTGTCTCATTTATGCAATCATATATATCAGTTAACAACCAATATCCTCGTTGTTGGTTTGGTAAATTCATTATGAACTAGAGTATCATATTATACAATACTTGTACTGTTGAATCTTATCTGACAAAAAAAATTCTCTACTGTTACAGAGGTGAAGCAATAGAAAAAGACTTGAAAGGTTTTAAAAAGAGGAAATTCCATAAATATGCTAAAAAAAATTTTGTATCCACAAGAGTCGAGAAATTTGCAAATTCTCCGTTTGGTCATGTGCGACTGTGCGAACGTGTGACCCCATAACCGGCAGCTGTGCGAATATGCGACTCCATTCAAAATAATGTGGCAAGTGAGTCACCAAATGATTAGAGAGATTAAAATTTGGCCGCACATGACCAAACGGAGAATTTACAAAATTCTTGACTCAGTTGTAGACACACTTTGAAAACTTTGTATATTTATGGAATTTTCTCTTTAAAAAACTAAGAAACAAGTTCAGTGAAAGTGAGTTGCCTGTAGCATCCGTCTAGTCTGGTCGTAAACTTAATACATAATCGAGTAGTTTGAAAGGGAGGTTTTTCAGTCACTTTGTCACCATACATAATTTGTAAAATATGCATCACTAAAAACTACTTCTCATAAGAAAAAAAAAAAAAAAAAGAAAAAAAAATCCAATTTATAAAAGGCATAAAAAGCAACAAGGTTGTGACATGTGTGTTATGATAGGAAAAATAAGAAGCTCGCTAAATTTTATTGTTGTAAAAAGACATGTGATTACAAAAACGCATAAACTTTCTTATTCAATCATTTTAATTTTTGTTCCTATCTTTTTGTTTTCATGAAACAATAACATAAAAACTTTTGTTTTTAGTTCTTTTCAGCTATATTCTAAACCCAAAGTGGCAAATAACAAATAGAATTTGCATTTCTTTGACCTCTTATTCGTTGTCTAACTTTTCAAAAGTTTTGGAAGAACTTTTGCGCAATAAATTATTGGGCAAATGCTACATATTACCAACGTACTTTCTGTTAGAGTTTGTGGATAAATATTAATATGTATATGACTAGAATCGAACTCGAGACCACGGGATTGCACACTTTACGTATGAGAATTAAAGTTTAATATGAAAAGTTATATTTAATTATTAATTACACAAAACAAATAAAGAACGTTAGTAATTAACGAAAATTGACTAACGTACAAAGATAAGAACAATGGATAAAAATAGAGAACAAGAAAGATCTAGAACCCTTGTGGGCTCTTAGATCCGATCGGTCAAAGGGTTACTAACCCAACCCAAGCAATAACTTGTTCCCTAAGTTTTGTATCCTATAAAAGCAAAGATAAAGATTTTAATCGGGTATCTCTTGTACACATTAAAATCCAAAAACCTTTGCTTTTCTCAACATAATCACAGATATATACATGCATGTGTATGTCATGCATGTGCATGTATATATAATTAATATATTTATTTTCCTTTTGATTTCTGTGATTGACAGTGACAACATATATATTTGTTTTTCTTTTGATTTATGTGATCGACAGTGACGACAACAACATATCACAAAAAGTATTTTGGTGATTTGTTTTCTTTGGTCATTGATTTGTTTTTTAAAACAAATATTGTTTTGTGTATACTTTAACTAGCATTAACTTTAATTCGTTAGTAGTACGTGTGTACAAGAACGTAGTAATTACTCACTATAGTAATTATCTTGGATCGATTAACAAAACGGTAAGGGGTTAATCATTGATCTTTATAAACCCTAATTAGGGTTCATTCAATTGTTCAAGATTATTAAAGTTTGATTCTTGCTTAGCTAGAATCCAAAGGTACGTTCTTGATTATGTTTATGTTAATCTTTTATATGTTATAATTGATCATTCGCTTCCGCATATGTGTTTACCTGTTTATATCATTGTCATGATTTAATAATTCTAACAGTGGCGTCACGAGCCATTTATAACATGTAATTGATTACTAAAACATAATAAAAATCGTATCTTTAATAGTTTTAGATACATGTTTTGGATCTAGGGTTTTTTCTTTAATTTTTTTTTAAATTTTTTCAAAACCTTAACCCTATTTGGGGGGGGGGGGGGGGGGGGTCGATTTTTTCCATGAACCCTAATTAGGGTTTGTGGTTTAATTAATTAAATTATAATTAATTAGATACCCTAGGTCATTAACTTGTTAATTGAACGTACTTGTGACCTAATTGGTTATTGTTATGCTTTGATTCATGACGAAACATGCATGTTAGTGATGGATTGTTAATTGTATTGATAGTTTTGCTTTTGTCACATGTTTAGATAGATCTAAAATTGGGGAAGACCTCAATAATTACTAAAATCAATTTATGTGCTATGTGGTATGTAATTAACTTTGGCCTACGCAATTGACTTGTCAATGTATGTGACTCACTTCCTTCAAGAAGAGAAGGCCCTAGTTGATTATATGCATATTAAAACCTAGAATTGATTTTATTAGGATATTTTCTAATCAAGATTGCATGTGGCTATTTGTTTCACCTTTATAATTGTTATGTTTATTAGTTGATTGATTTGTCTTTGATTGTGGAAAACTAGAAGGGAGGTTGAATAGTTTTACGTCTTTTTAATTCGTTATAAAAGATAGTTTTAGTGTTTTCTTAGTTTTTAAAATTTAGATTCGATAATATATGATCTCAAGTCTTGAACAATATAAACAACTATCAATAAGTAAGATATAGCAATGATAAGTAAAGAAATAAATGAGAGATGGAAAGATTGAACCGCGAGACAAGAGATTTATAGTGGTTCGGCTACAAGGACACCTTCCTTGCCCTACTCCACTCCCCGAGCACCTAACTCGAGAGTTTTCTTCACTATATCAACAAGCTCTCTTATGGCGGAGAAAACCTTACACACCAATTTACACACCACAACTTCTTCACAACTAAATCACAACTTCTACACAACTTCTTCACAACTAACTACTTCACGCCTCTCTTCTTCACACCAATTTACTTCACAACTAACAACTTCACACCTAGCTTCTTCACTACAATCTAATTCCTAACTTTTCTTCTTCACACCAAACAACTAACTAATCACACAATCAATATACCTAGCACAACTATCTACAATCAAATATTCACAACAATCTTCACAAAGAATTATGTAAATAATCTTGATGATGCACCAACAACTTGGATGTGGAGGTCACAACAAGTTATAATACTTCTTGTCTTGGAGGATAGAAGTATTCTTCTCTTGCACTTGAGAGGATGATGTTTGAATCACTTTGAAACAAAGAATTATGTATTTATGATCAAAGGATTAAGAGAATAGAAATGGGGATCTAGAACAGAAAGTTTAGGAGTGCAAAAGGTGAGAAAATTCTGTGGGATGAACCAGTATTTATAGGGAGAAAATTTACTGTTCTGGAGCGTGGTCGGTCCCCTTAATGATTAAGGGGGCCGCCCCTTCAGAACGTTGGATTTTCTTGTCTTCTAGTGGGGAAGATTTTTCTGGATAAAATTTGCCATTTTTGGTTGGAAATTTGAAATCATATATTTATAATGAATTAAACATATTCTTTTAATTCCAAAAGTAATTTTGTAAAAGATATAGAATATTTAATACATTTTATAAAAATTCTAGTGATTAGAAAAATTTCCTTTGATCATGAAATGCAATAAACACTTTGTTTATTCATACCTTAAGTGATATGGATGCAAAGACAAATATTAAGCACTAAAAACTTGTTTACGTCATAAGTTTTAGACTAATGAGTTTATGCTTTCTAATTATCAAAACATAGAGATATTGTTAATATGCTAACAATGTTTTTAGACATTATTTATGTCAACAATCTCCCCCTTTTTGATGATTACAAAACCTTAAACTCATTAGGTCTAAAAAATAATTTTTAGACAAGTATTATTAGAGTTTAACATTCTCTTCTCCCCCTTTTTGTAAAATCAAAAAGGTTAACGGGTAGAGAGCTCCCCCTTGATGTATGCTCCCCCTCATTTGAGAGCACCAAGGAAACGAGCTATGGAAATCTTGGCTACACAAAATATTTGAAGAGAGCAAGACACATATATATGCAAAGCAATAATTATGCAAATAAAAATAGATTCATTCAAGCATCAAAGAAATGATTAGCATTACAACATTCAATATGCTTAAAGCATATTGATTACAATAACACAAAAGAAAAGACATAGTCCTATATTGCCTAAGAGAGCACTTGGACTTGCTTGTAACCCATGGTTGATCGTTTTATTTGCTTGAAGGAGAACATAAGCATAAAGCTTAGTTGTTAGATGGAGAGGGATATGGAGTGGGGTATGGAGCGGAAGAGGTGGATCTTACGATGTTGTATCGTGTTAAGGGTGGTATGGAATGAGGACGAGTGAGGAGATATTCAATCCAAGAAATATCTTCACTCAAGTATAGGATTTGTTTTTGAAGGAAGATGCAACAAGGGCAATAGTGAGTGTGGTTTGTAACTTGATCCAAGTTGAGAGAGTGAGGTAGGCAATTGTTGTAGGGTGATGATGGAGGTTGCCCTTTGTTGCGTTGTGCAAGATGCATGGCATTGAGATCACTAAGATCATGGATTTGGGATATTTCATCACGGAACTTTTGCTTTTCCGTGGCAATGCGGAGAGAGTCATTGTGTTGATATGGATGAATTGGGTTTGTGTAGTTGGAATTGTAGTTGGATGGTTGATCAAACTTGTATGGATCATTGACTCCTCCCAAACCAACCAGTCAGCCGTGTGCAGCTGTTAGGCCCACCTGGGAGAAAGTGCAAGTTAATATTGACCGTGGAAGTATAGGGAAATCCCCGGGTCGTTAAATCCCAACGAGATTGAAATTGTATTTGTAAACGAGTATGAGAGTTAGTGGTACTGAGGACAGTAACAAAGATGATTTGAGGGTTGATTACACTACTGATTGCTTGATATTTGGAAAATATGAATTTATAACAGAAATACAGATATAAGCACAAAATCAGATAATCAGATAACAGACAAAGAAAAGTGGTATTTAACAAGTTACAAACTACAGGGGGTAAAAGTGAAACTTTTGAAAACTTAATATTAAAGAAAATAGAAAATGAAATTGAAATTATGAAAATGATTATTAAAATATTTAATTATTATTTAATTAATAAAACTAATTAAAATCTAATTTAAAACTTAATTTAAATTAACTAAAAATTATAACTATTACAAATTAACCTAAAAACTTATAACAATAATTTCTAAACCTAAATAAGAACTTGAAGAAAGTATAAAAAATGAAAATAAATATTTTTGTCTTTTTATAAGTATTTTATTAATTAATAACTATTTAATTTAATTAATCCAATTAAACTATTTTAAATTACTATTAATACTAAATTACCTTAGAAAATTATGATAAAATTTATAAAACTATTTAATCAATACAGGAATGCTAAAAAATTATAAAAAGTTGTTAAAAATTATATTTAAGCTAATTGACTAATTAATTACTTATTAATTAATTTTAAACTAATTTAATTAATTTAAATAAGAAAATTAGAAAATGGACAGTGAAAATTATGAAACTATTTTTTAAAAGTCTTAACTACTTTATAAAACTTAGGAAAAATATAAAATTCTACTTTAGTTAATTAAAATTAAAGAAATCCATTTAATTACTAATATTACCTATTTAATTATTTAAACTAGTTTTAAATATAATAAATAGTAAACTGCTTAGGAAAATTCTAAGAAAATTATTTTAACTACTTTAAGGTACTAAGTAATTTATAAAATTATAAAATTGGATAAGTGCTTATTAATATGCTAAGATGAAAATTAATTAAATAATTTCTATTAAATAGAAGCTATCACTATTTTTATGTTTGCTTTTTCTGGTTTTTCTTTTATAAAACTACTTAAATACTTAAATTAAGAAACTTTTACAAAGGAAACTACTTTAGAACCTTAAAATAAGCACTGAGAATGCTTATAAGCTTATACAGTTGACTATGGTTGACCAAACTAAGAAATAAGCTAAGTTGAGGTTATGTGGGGTCCACTATGGTTAAACTAGGTTCACCTAAGTTACTTATACCTATTTAAGCTAGATGTGGTGAGATACGCTCCTAGGATAAGCTGGAAAACTCCAATAAGCACTTGCTTATTTGATTTCTGACTCAAAAGTGGGACAGACTTTTGATGCTAAACTAAGTGGGGTCCACTAATCTAAGGGTCAAACTAAAGGTCAAGTATTGAACCTGGGTAGGAGGGGGGTTGTAAGAAGCTAAGTTTGAGGTGTGGGACCTACTGGTGTGGGCTGCAGCCACCACTAAAGTTGGTGGTATGGTGGTGGTAAGCTGGTGCAAAGGGTATTGGTTTGCCCTGCAGTCCACTTTCAATGAGTGTGGGGTCCACAAAAGTAAAAGAGGGTTCAAACTAAACCTAGGGGTTCAAAGATGAGGTGATAAGCTATAAGTTTAGCCAATAAGCAACCCTTATGGTTCACTAATAAGCTCTGTGTGAGCTTTTGAAATAGTGTTCATATACTGAGTGCTCAGTATAGCTTTTTTTTTTTTTTTTGAAACAGACTACAAACTAGGCTCCTAAAAGCTATGCTACAATAAGCTAAAGGCTAAACTAAACCTAGATGTGAAAAGCTGAGGTATTAAGCTATAATTAAGCTGAATCCTAGGATGTGGGGTCCACTGAGTTGGTCAGAAATCACCACCAAAGTGGTGGTGATGGACTGGGTCTGAATGAGCAGGGCACACCTTTGCCCTGCAAGTGAGTTTGAGGGTCTGTGGGGCCCAGGGTAAAATTCCTAAAAATACAACAACAATGGAAAATCAAAGATGAACTGGTAGGCTAATACTATAAAAAGTTTCAAGTCCTAGATCAAATTCCTAAATTCTAAACAATTCTTTGAAGTTTGGTAAAAACCTGAGAATGGATAATTTGACTTTTTAGTGAAACTTGCTAGTTTGACTTATATAAGATTCTAAGCTATCTAACTAATTTAATAAACTGTATTAAGCTATGATTACCCTAATTTAAGCTAAATCTATAAGATATAAGCTAATGTGGTGGGTATGAAATACCAAATCTCACACAGTGAACTGTGGAGATGTTGAGACTATGATTTTGACTTTTTCTTAAATAAGCCTAGGTTTTTATGGTTTACTTAGGCTAATAGGATCTTAAGTTACTTGTATAAACACAGAACAACAACAATAACCAAGCACAATACTTAGGAATTCACTGATCCAAACACACCTTTAGCTAACTGATTTTGTGATTATCAAAGCAAAGCAATGATTTGACCTACAAATCTGTTTCTAAACCTTAGACTAACATTAACAGAGATCAAGTAAACATGAATCAACAATATCCTAAGTGTTAAACCATGATATGGCTCAAATGGATACTTCACTGTGAGATTTTTAGAAAATGAGTAACAAGTAATTTTTTTTTAACAGCCTAGCAATCTCAAACCATAAATACACTTGAATATACTAATCAAACATAAGAAACACAGAAAATGGCAATGATAATCAAGATTAATAAAGATGCAATACAAAGACAGTTATGAGATTTTTTAGAAACTTACAATATTGCTTTCCTGCTCAAACCATGAACCAAGAACAATCTATTTCCTCCCCTGAGGATCTAAACCAATACTCCAAAGCTGCTTCCTTTCCAAATTACCTCTGATTCCCAGAAATCAAGAACAAATTGCAACAGTTGACTTTAGTTGACCAATTTGATAGTTATTGAATTTTTTATATTAAACTGATTAGTAGGTTACTAAAAGCTTTATTGAGCTTATATGAGCTTACTCAATCCATGAATCCATACAGTAACAAGTACACAGCTTAATGAGATTTTTGATATGAAATTGAAAATGGCATTAACTAAGATAACAATACAAACTTGATTTTTATTAACTCAAAAGATTACTAGTACACTGAGATTACTTAAACTGAAACTTGAAAGCTTTAAATTACACTTTAACTTTTAAAACAACTAATACGACATACACTTTTTAAAATTAAACTAGATAGGCTTCTCTTCTGCTTCTCTTCCTTTTATAGGCTCAATTAGGGTTCCTTGTGAGTCTCTGAGTCATTCCCACTTTAGATCTTGACCCTTGGTTGCTCTGACATGATCCTAGCCGTTTAAATGATTTTGGCACCAAAAGTCTCCAAGTTAACTTGGAGCCAACGTTCTGCAATTAAAGAATTGTGGATTGTTGTGGATGTGTCAGGGGGCAAGGGGAATGTTTTTTATGCAAGTTGGGATTGTATAGAAGAAAACAGAGGATGTAATGTGGTTTGGGGAGAAATTTTGGTGTGGATAGCATTAAATGAGGAGTGGGTTGTCTGTGAGGTGGAAAGGAAGGTTAGGGGGAGTAGGTGGTGAGCTGGGGAGGTGAGGTGGAGGTGGAAAACCACCCTGGTTTCAGGTAATCAGGGGTGAGGGAGGAGGGTGAATAGTAGTGGTGGTTTGGCGGTTTTGGGTGGTCAAACGGGGTTAAACCCCGTATTTTATTTATTAAAGGGGTGTTGGACTGGGCTTATGTTAGGATAGGAATGGGCATGGGTTGGGTAGTTTAGGTGGGTTGGATTTGGTTTTGGATTTGTTAAATAAATAAGGGTCCGGTTGGTTAAGTGTACACAAGGACTAATTTTGTAAACTTGGCAAAGTTAAAGGGCTGTTATTGTGTTTCTCCCAAAATATTTTAAAGGACTTAACTTGCCAAATATGATAAACCAAGGACCAATTTATTTATTTTTTTTCATTTAAAAAATATCCAGGGACCTTTTCTGTAATTTCTCAAATTCCAGGGACCATTATTGTAAATTTGGATTTTTAAGGGACTGTGGTTGTAATTTCTCAAAATGTTATCAAAATTGTTCCATTTTGTCATTTATGCATAGTACAAGGGTATTATTTGTAAATTTTCCAGTTTTGAATACCAGGGACCATTTTTGCCAATTTTGTAACTTGAGGGGTAAAAGTTGCCAGTTTGTGTAAACTTTCATCCAGGGATCATTTGTGAATATTTTTGGTTTCCCAAGGACTTAAGTTGACTTTTCATTTATTTTAAACCTTCAGGGACTAGTTTTGATAATATTTGAAACTTGAGGGACTGAAACTGCCAATTATGCAAACTTTGTACGTTTTTCATTTGTTTTTGCATATTTTGTATTTGAAACATATAAAACACACTTCTAAGATATTTTAAGTATTATGATGCATATTTGAGTGTTTTTGTATGTTTTGGCAGCTCAGATTGGTATAAAATGATGAGTATTTAGACTCTCATCAATCATTATAAATGGTTGGAGGATGAGATGAGTGGTTTGGCATGAAGGAAGATGTTTGGCCAATGTTGTATGGTTTGTAAAGAGGATCAAATGAATGTCCTTGTGAATTTGGTGTAAAGTTTGGGAAGTAAGTGGTTGGAGGTGTTGAGTGATTTCCAACTTCATTGGTTATGATGGATTTGTTTCGAGGGCTTTTTCTTCGCCAAACGTGTTTTTCCGTCATTCTTGCAAGCCTTGAGGCTTTAGGTTTTGGTTTGTTTGGAGAAGTCATGAAGGGATGAATGGAGAGTGTGGAAGATTTGGGATATTTATAGTGTAAGATTTGTATGTTTATGGATGGATAAAGTTTGTTTGGGAGATTAAGACAAAATGTGTTGGTGAAAAATGGGAAATGTAGGTTGAAATGGGCTAAAAAGCAGAAAAGATTCTGTAAATCCATCCAGCAGATGGCCGGTCCCCTTAATTAGGGGGCGGTCCCCTTAAAATTAAGGGGGCCGGCTTACATAATTAAGGGGGCCGCCCATATGATGGTTCCCAGATTGCCAGAAAAGGGTTTTTGGCAGAAAATTTGCAGAAAGGTTGTGTTTTTGGATTTGGATTCAAGCAAGTTCAATTTCTTTAGGCAATATAGCATCTAATCTAATCAAGATATAGCATGCATGCAAAAACACATATGCAAAAGAGCAAATAAACAACACATAATAAGCAAAAGGAGACAAGTAAAGGCAAGAGCACTTAAACTTCCTAAGGCACCTATCTTAGATCAAAGGCAAAGGCAACTAGTGAGTCAAGCATCTAGTGATGAAACAAGATGACAATGTTATGAGTGATTATGTCCTAGTGTGTGCCTATATGCAACAAATGTGGAGTTGTGATTGTTTCGACTTCTAAATGAAAAGGAAATTCTTAAGAAACAATCCAAAATCTCCTTGATTCGATTTTTGCTCGATCATGAATGTCAAAGATATATATTAGATTATATACCTTGACAATTTATGTGAGAGTTTATGCATGATTTTGGAAGACAATGTTTTTAGCATTAGCCAACAATGCAAGGAAAATGATGTTCATGTGATTCCTAGATGTGAGAATAATTTTTAAAGAAAATTGATTGGGTTTTACAAAAGAGTTTATGCAAAGAAAATAAACTTTCCCAATCTTTAATTTTGTGCGAAGTAGATTCCTAGACTCAGAAATGGAGGAGTGGAAGAAAAGAAAATCAAAAATTTTTTTTGTCTAAATGCAATAAAATTTAGTCAACTTGTTCCATCATTCCTAATCCTAAACGCAAGTGATTGAATAATTCACGCTTAAGGGGTTTAGTGAATATATCCGCAATGTTATCTTCCGATGCAACTTTTTCTATAGATATATTCCCTTTTTGTACATTATCCCTAAGAAAGTGGTGGCGTATTTCTATATGTTTAGTCCTAGAGTGTTGCACCGGATTTTTACTTAAATCTATCGCACCTTTGTTATCGCACATAATGGGAACGTTTTCTAACCTAATGCCATAGTCTATAAGAGCTTGTTTCATCCATAGTGCTTGTTGACATGCCTTTCTAGCGCTTACATATTCGGCTTCGGTGGTAGATATAGCAAGAGCGGTTTGCTTCTTCGAAAACCAAGATGTTAGACAACATCCCATAAACGTGCAAATACCGCTAGTGCTTTTTCTATCTACGTAGTCTCCCGCATGATCCGAATCCGCATAGACGATGGTTTCTATGTCAGATCCCTTAGGATACCATAATCCTAAGTGTATAGTGCCTTTAATGTATCGGAAGATACGCTTAACCACTTCTAGGTGAGAGGTTTTGGGATCCTCTTGAAAACGGGCACAAAGGCAGACACTAAACATGATATCGGGTCTACTTGCCGTCAAGTATAGTAAACTACCTATCATTCCTCTATACTTGATGTTATCTACAGACTCACCTTCATCATCCTTTGTGAACTTTACTTCCGTAGACATGGGAGTCTTCATGGGTTTTGAGTCTTCTAGGCCAAATTTCTTAAGCATTTCCTTAATGTACTTAGATTGGTTAAAAAATATTCCATCTTCTAATTGTTTTATTTGTAATCCTAGGAAGAAGTTAAGTTCACCCATCATAATCATCTCAAACTCATCATGCATGATTTTGGCAAATTCATCACACATGTCTTGACAAGTCGATCCAAATATAATGTCATCAACATATATTTGGACAATGATGAGATTTGAGTCTTTCCTTTTAGTGAAAAGAGTGTTATCTACCATTCCCATGGAATAATCATGTTTATTAAGAAAAGCTTTTAATCGATCATACCAAGCTTTGGGAGCTTGTTTGAGTCCATACAAAGCTTTCTTTAACTTATAAACATAATCAGGTTTTGCGAAGTCAATGAATCCTGGAGGTTGTGCCACATATACCTCCTCATTGATAAAACCGTTAAGGAATGCACTTTTCACGTCCATTTGGAATAACTTAAAATCTAGGGTGCATGCATAGGCAAGTAGTATCCTAATTGATTCTAATCTAGCTACGGGGGCATAAGTTTCGTCATAATCAATTCCTTCTTGTTGATTATAACCTTGGGCAACTAACCTAGCTTTATTCCTAGTAACTACTCCATTTTCATCTAATTTATTCCTATATACCCATTTAGTTCCTATGATGGTCATATACATTGGATTTGGGACTAATTCCCAAACATCATTTGCCTTAAATTGATTTAATTCTTCTTGCATAGCTATAACCCAACTTTCATCTTTTAAAGCCTCATTAATATTCTTAGGTTCTATTGCTGAGAGGAAACAAATGAAATTATTTTTATCTTGAGCTTGTGACCTAAGGGTTCTTTGGTTAAGATGTCATATTATATTATCTAGTGGATGTGACCTAGATTATTTAATATTTACAATTTCGTTATTTCCTAAGTTAATGTCTTCATTATCATTTCCTATGGGTTTTGTTTTACTAACCTCAATAGCTTCTTCTTCAACTAAGTTGATGACTGCTCAAACACTCATCATTTTTGGTCAAATCTGAACTGCAAAACATACAAAAACACTCAGAAATGCATCAAAATACTAAAAATATTTCAAAGTTGTGTTTTATATGTTTCTGATGCAAAATGAGTAAAAACAGATTAAAAACGTACAAAGTTTGCAAAATTGGCAGTTTCAGTCCCTCAACTTTCATAAAATGTCAAAACTAGTCCCTGGTCATTCAAAATATGAAAAATTATCACCAAAGGTCCTTTTGAAATCATAAGTTGTCATATTTAGTCCTTTGGTGAAAAATTTCAAAAGTTTTGAAAATTACAATTTTGGTCCCTGAAGTTTTAAACTTTGTCAGGATTGGTCCCTAGTGGGAAATTTTTGGAAGAAAAAGCATTTATGGTCTCGTGGTTACTTATTTTGGCAAGATTAGTCCTTGGAATGAAAGTTTGGTGAAATGGCAATTTTAGTCCCCGGGGTTTGGAAATTTACAAAAATGGTCCTTGGGTGTTTATTTGTGAAAAAGTACATTTTGGGTCCTTGGATTATTGAAGTTGTCAATTTTGATCCTTGTGATAACTTTGGAACAATTACATTTTCCACCTCCAACTTTCTGAAATTACAACATTGGTCCTTGTGGTTTCTTAAGTTTAAATTAAACAAACAAACCACACCCAAAGCCACAAGTCTGATCCAACAAATACACCCCAAGCCCAAACATCCGGCCCAAACCCCATTTTAATATTACCCCGGTCAACACCAGGTCAAACACCACTCCCACTCTACTGTTCACCCTCATTCCCCCTAATCCCTCCATTAACCTCCCCTAATTACCAGGTCTTTGTCCACCCCCCTCCTCCATTCTTTTCACCAACTCCACCAAACCAATTACTACACCCAACCAAACCCCCCTCCTCATTTATTATACCTCACCAAATCCACTAACCTGCCAATTTACATGTTTCCCGCCAAAATGGATTTTGAAGGCTGGGATTGATTCAAGGCCATCCAACGGCTTAAAAACAAGTGGGAAAGACTAAGACAAGTCCCAAGGTGTATAAAAGTCAAGAAAAATGGAGAATTATGTATTAGTTTAGCTTTAGAATAGTTGTAGTGTAAGTTTTATGTCGAATTAAGTTTAAATCCACTTTTTAGTTGTAATTCTTAGTCAAGAAGGTTGTAATTTACATTTTTAGTGTGATTGTAAACTGTTTCAATCATCAATTCCAGTTATCTTAAGTAAATTTAGTTTTCACCATTTTTCATTTAAAATTCCAAATTAGTGTTAAGTTGTTAAAAGCTGTTTCTCAGTGTTTGTTTAAGATCACATTGGCTCATTTACAAGCTTGAGTAAGTTTACAAAGCATTTAAAACAAGTTTAGTATAAAAACTCAAAAATACAAAAAAAAAAAAAAATAGAGAAAAATAAAAGAAAAATAAAAAATCGGGAGAAAAGAAGAATGAGGAAAGAAGCATGGTGGATTATGGATTGTTATGGGCTTAATAGCTTGTTGGGAAGCTTATAGGATTGTTATTCGTCATTGGTTCTCAGTTGTAGGCTTCAAATCAAATGTAAGCTCAATTCTCATATTTTGGCCTGTTACTGTACAACACATGATTAGCTGCTTATCTTTGTATGTTTAGGCTTATTTTGTGTATTTCAGTTATATAGTTGCTTAATATCACCTTCTTGTTCTACAAAATCCTTTGTACCAACTTGTTCTTGTTTAACTGTTTTTCATAACATTATAATGGTTAATGGTAGTTTGTTGTTTTTGTTGATGTTGTCTGTGTTTCTTGGCTTCTTTAAGTTTGTTTTATCATAGTACAACCTCAGTAATCTATCTCATGGTCTATCTCAGTCTATTGCTTAGAAAATCACAAATTGGTTTAAATAAAGGGGTGCTTGGTTTGGTAATTCCAACTGTGGTGTAGTAAGTTTTATTGGTTGTTAGTTGTTGGTTCATGTTTTGGTCATTATACCTAGGATATCTAAGTCATAAAATCAAACATTTGTTCAAACAAAAGTCCAAATCACCAAGTCTCACCCTTAATAGTCCACTGTGTGGACTGTTGACACTAACCCCCCCCCCATTTGACTTAAAATCAGTTCTAGTAGCATGAGTTGAGCATATTACAACTTAATATAACTAAATTAGTCCATAAAAGATCAATACAAGTTCAAGAAAGTCAACTTTTCACAATTTCATTAAAAGTCAAATTGCGTGATTTCAGATTTTTCCAAAACTAGCAAGAATTTTATAGAATTTTGTGTGGACCCCACCACACCTCCAAAGTCACCTGCAGGGCAAGGGGGTTCCCCTGCTGCAACAGACCTCAGTCTACACCACCACCTTTGGTGGTGGTTTCTGGCCACCACAGTGGTCCCACAAGCCCCATCCTTGATCCCTTCAACCGCCCTCCTACCCCTCTTCAAGGATTGACCATTAGTTTGACCTTAGGATCAGTGGACCCTACTTGGAATTGCCCTCAATCTCTGTCCCTATTTCTGTTTCATTCCTCAAATAAGCTAATGCTTATTCTGACTTGTAAGCTTATTCAGATGGCTTATTTGTGTGAATTCAACTTAAACATGTCCAACTAAGTTGTGTGAACCAGAATTCACCATTGTGGGTCCCACTTAAGCTCATTTGAGCTTATTTCCTCACTTGGTCAACAATAGTCAACTGTCACACCAATAAGCTTGTACTTTGCTTATTTTTAAGTTCCAAAAAAGTTGTTTTTACAAAAGTTAGTTGTTTTTAGTTGTAAAATAGTTTTCTAAAAGAAAAATCCAGAAAATCTAAATTTAAAATAAGTGATAGTTTCTATTTAATTTTATTTAAATTTTAATTTTCATTTTTAGATTTTTATTAAGCACTTAGCTTTTTTATATTTTTCTTAAATTCATTTTATATTGAAGTAATTTTAGTAATTTTCTCAGATTTTTATTTTATCATTTAGTATTTATTAGATTTAATATTAGTTTTATTAGTAATTAATTAATAGTTAAGTTTAAATAGCAAAATTAGTTTTTATTAAGTAAGACCTAGTTTTTATATTTTTCCTAGCTTTTATATAATGTAAAATAATTTTAGAAAGTTTCTTGTAATTTCTACTGTTCATTTACTAGTTTTTATAATTTATTTAGTTTAATTAGTAATAAATTAATATTTAATATAATAATTAATAAACTAGCTTAAATATAATTTTTAGAAACTTTTTATAATTTTTTAGGATTCCTGTGATGGTTAATTAGATTTTTAAAATTTTTCTTAATTTTCTAAGTTAGTTTGTTATTTTTAATAATTTAAATTAATTAAAATTAGTCAAGTAATTAATAATTAGTAATTAATTAATAATAATTAATTAAATAGTGTAAAAATTAATTTTAATTTTCTAAAAATTTTCTTTTATCATTAGGATTGTAAAAAGTTAATTTTCATAGTCATAAGTATTTTATTTCCTTAAAACTCGCGTTTTATCTCATACGTTAACGTAAATTTAAATTAAACGTACGCGTTTTAGGTTTTAAACGTTTATGGTTTTTCCAAACTTCCAGTCTTGTTCATATAGCTTATTTAAGCTATCTCATTGTATAAATCATTAGTGTAATCACTCAAACCCCTTTTCTGTCCAAATTCACCCGATCACAAACCCGTTTGATAACAATTCACACCTCGTCGGGACATAACGACCCGGGGAAACCCTATACTTCCACGGAGCATTGAGCCTAAGGAGTTTGACCTTGTTGACCATATCCTTTGTCCATTTAGGTTGACTGTTTTGAGCCAATCAAAATTTGGCGCCGCTGCCGGGGAGGTTGTGCGCGTTTTTCTAAAAAACGGTTTGCTGATTAGTGCTTTTGGAATTCAATCCTTTGTAAATTTCCCATCCTTGTTCATATTATCTTATTATTATCATATAAAAACAAAACTGTTCACGAAGACATTTTAAATCAGTTTTTAACGAACACAAAAACACAAAAACATTTTCTTTCTTATTTGTACAAAATGTTTATCCAAAAATCCAAAAACATTCTCTTTTACCCTCTCACATCTTTGATTCTTCATTCCTTACCCTCCCAAACCTTTTGATTCTTTCTATGTCCCATCCACATCTTCTGATTTGCCAATGGTGTGGTAATCCTCATAATGGTGGTAATTGCCCCAGCTGTGGCATGGTAGAGTCAGGAAACGTGTCTGTCTATAACCAAGATCCCTATTCCTACCATGACATGACCGATTTATTCCATCAGCTACCACACCATGAGACTCAACAGTTTTTCTGTTGTGAGTACTATGGTGATTCACATTACAGCTCTGATTGTCGATCGGGAAACACGCTTGTCTATGAGCAGTTTCCTGATAATAATTATAACTCAAGCACACACAACCCACAACCACATCAGTTTTACTGTTGTGAGTACTGTGGAGGTCCACACTCTAGCTCGGATTGTCAAACAAGGAATCCATTTCCTTGTAACAATTACGACTATTCGTTTTCAGACCCACCTCCACAGTACCAAATGATTCAAGCAACTCCTCATGATACTGAGCAAGACCTTTTACTAAAGGCTCTTGATATATTGAAAGAACTTAAGGAGGAGTTGGTTACTACATCGTTTCAAGACTCTCGTGAGAAATCTATGGCAGAATTACTTGCTGAAGAACGAGAGGCTAGAAACAAATTGAGCATGGAAGAATTGCTAGTCTTAGAACAAGCGGCTATAACATGTGCCAAATTTCGTAAAGCTGCTCTTCTAGACTGTGATGATGATAGTGATAATGAAGACACCCTTGATATCCTTCAATTTTATAAGGGTTCGTCAGATTCATCATTTGTGATTCCTCCCATTGGAAATCAGGGAGAAAATAATGAGACAGAGAAATTACTAGCAGAAGATCAAATGGAACTTGTACAATCCATGAATGCTAGCTCCTCTCATCTCCCTCAGTCTGTTGTTATCACACCCGAAGTTCACACTCACTCTCTAAACATGGGGGATGAGCATCTTAGCACTGCTCCTAATAAGGAATCGGACGAATTAATAAAGTCTAGTGTTGAGATCCTTGTCCCAATCCCAGGAGAGTCACGGGGAACTTTTGATCATGTGTGTGATTTACTTTCCCCTCTTGAGTGTTCAAACGATCATTTTGAGACTTTCTCAGACTTTAATGATGATTGTACATCTCATGGAGACATTGAGTATATCGAGGCATCACTCCCACAGTCTGATGTTGATCCTCTTCTTGAGGAGTTCGCTGATGAACTTACTCACATCAATCCACTTTCATTGGAAAGTGATGATGGTCTCCTCGACTTTGAAGCCGATCTTGGAGAAATTGAAAGTCTCCTATATCATGATCCGTCACTCACTTCTGATCCCAACAGTCCAATAGAGAATGTTAATCTCTTTGTTCCTAAAACATTCAATACTACTCTCACCAATCCTCTATTTGAATTCGAATCTGAATTCACTTTGATTTATGATAATCCACTCTTTGATATTCAGAATGAGGATTGTGATGAGTCTATTCCGGAACATGAATTCACAAATTCACATCATGTGAATGATTCTCTTCATGAGGAGTTCTCCGGTGAACTCACTCATCATATCATGACTCCTCCGGAGTTTGATAGCCCGGGGGGAGATGCACTCAATCATGAGAATTTGCAAATTCCCACCCACCCTCCCGGGATGTTTACGAGCTTAACCCTTGAAATCCAAATTCAGGCTAATGAGCCTGATCTCGAGGAAGAAGATCAAATCATGATTTTCATCATGGTTTTCTTCCTTTTCTTCACCTATAAGGTGACTTCTTCTCTTCTTCACTCCTTCGGGAATGAAGAAACCATCTTTGATCCCGGCATTTTCATGTATCATTATCTTGAGCCGGGATTACATCTCATCGGTGTGGAACTTTCACGTGCTTCAAATGTTTGTCCAAACATCTTGAATGAAAGTCCGATGGAGATTGTCTCTTCCACATCATGCTTCCCCAAGGACAAATGAATTCGGGGTCGAGTCAAGCTAGCGACTCGGTAAACAAAAACAGTAGCATGTACTTAGGGTTTTCACCCTAAGTCTGGGGGAGTTACCCCTACTGTGGTTACTTATAAAGTGAAAATACAAACTGGTGTTTCCACATTTAGCTTGTAATGTTGCCCTTTTACGTTCAAAGAGTCGGCATAATAGCCGGGACTTTGAATATTGAGGACAATATTCATTCTAAGTATGGGGGGGGGGGGGGGGGGGGTATTCTAGCGAATTTTATCACATTTTACTATCTAATACCCCCGTTTTTTGGCAAAAATTAATTTTTTTTTTCACTAAAGTTCAAAATTTTTGTGGTTATCAGTCCGCCATGTCTAACCGACAAAAGGATTGGCTAATCCAGGAGCAAACGGCTCTTAGTAAAGATATATCAAATCCGTTTATGGCTTGCAATTTGCCCAAAATTGTATGGTACCTTAACTCGCAATATCCTAAAAAGCGAATGAGTTAGCTAGCCCGCAAGATTATGGCTTGTGGTAAAGGCAGTGGAAAAACCATAATTGGTAATCAGCTCACCAAGATGTTGACTTTGTCCATCAAGAGTTGGCTAGTCCAGAAGCAAACGGCTTTTGGTAAAGACTAAACAAATCCGTTGACAGCTGGTGGTTTGCTCAAAATCACATGGTTATCAGGTGGACCATAGTTCTTACTTGAATCGATACATCTGGCTACTCCAGAAGTGATGGCTTTTGGTAAAGAGATTAAAATCTATTAAGTTTTCAAAACAGTTTATTGCTAGGGACTAGCAATAGTTTAGTGTGGGGGATTGATGAGTGCTTAAACACTCATCATTTTTGGTCAAATTTGAACTGCAAAACATACAAAAACACTCAGAAATGCATCAAAATACTAAAAATATTTCAAAGTTGTGTTTTATGTTTCTGATGAAAAATGTGTAAAAACAGATTAAAAACGTACAAAGTTTACAAAATTGGCAGTTTCAGTCCCCCAACTTTCATAAAATGTCAAAACTAGTCCCTGGTCATTCAAAATATGAAAAATTATCACCAAAGGTCCTTTTGAAATCATAAGTTGTCATATTTAGTCCTTTGGTGAAAAATTTCAAAAGTTTTGAAAATTACAATTTTGGTCCCCGAAGTTTCAAACTTTGGCAGGATTGGTCCCTGGTCAGAAATTTTTGGAAGAAAAAGCATTTATGGTCCTGTGGTTACTTATTTTGGCAAGATTAGTCCTTGGAATGAAAGTTTGGTGAAATGGCAATTTTAGTCCCCGGGGTTTGGAAATTTACAAAAATGGTCCTTGGGTGTTTATTTGTGAAAAAGTACATTTTGGGTCCTTGGATTATTGAAGTTGTCAATTTTGATCCTTGTGATAACTTTGGAACAATTACATTTTCCACCCCCAACTTTCTGAAATTACAACATTGGTCCTTGTGGTTTCTTAAGTTTAAATTAAACAAACAAACCACACCCAAAGCCACAAGCCTGATCTAACAAATACACCCCAAGCCCAAACATCCAGCCCAAACCTCATTTTAATATTACCCCGGTCAACACCAGGTCAAACACCACTCCCACTCTACTGTTCACCCTCCTTCCCCCTAATCCCTGCATTAACCTCCCCTAATTACCAGGTCTTTGTCCACCCCCTCCTCCATTCTTTTCACCAACTCCACCAAACCAATTACTACACCCAACCAAACCCCTCCTCATTTATTATACCTTACCAAATCAACTAACCTGCCAAGTTACATGTTTCCCACCAAAATGGATTTTGAAGGCTGGGATTGATTCAAGGCCATCCAACGGCTTAAAAACAAGTTGGAAAGACTGAGACAAGTCCCAAGGTGTATAAAAGTCAAGAAAAATGGAGAATTATGTATTAGTTTAGCTTTAGAATAGTTGTAGTGTAAGTTTTATGTCGAATTAAGTTTAAATCCACTTTTTAGTTGTAATTCTCAGTCAAGAAGGTTGTAATTTACATTTTTAGTATGATTGTAAACTGTTTCAATCATCAATTCCAGTTATCTTAAGTAAATTTAGTTTTCACCATTTTTCATTTAAAATTCCAAATTTGTGTTAAGTTGTTAAAAGCTGTTTCTCAGTGTTTGTTTAAGATCACATTGGCTCATTTACAAGCTTGAGTAAGTTTACAAAGCATTTAAAACAAGTTTAGTATAAAAACTCAAAAATACAAAAAAAAAAAAAATAGAGAAAAATAAAAGAAAAATAAAAAATCAGGAGAAAAGAAGAATGAGGAAAGAAGCATGGTGGATTATGGATTGTTATGGGTTTAATAGCTTGTTGGGAAGCTTATAGGATTGTTATTAGTCCTTGGTTCTCAGTTGTAGGCTTCAAATCAAATGTAAGCTCAATTCTCATATTTTGGCCTGTTACTGTACAACACATGATTAGCTGCTTATCTTTGTATATTTAGGCTTGTTTTGTGTATTTCAGTTATATAGTTTCTTAATATCACCTTCTTGTTCTACAAAATCCTTTGTACCAACTTGTTCTTGTTTAACTGTTTTTCATAACATTATAATGGTTAATGGTAGTTTGTTGTTTTTGTTGATGTTGTCTGTGTTTCTTGGCTTCTTTAAGTTTGTTTTATCATAGTACAACCTCAGTAATCTATCTCATGGTCTATCTCAGTCTATTGCTTAGAAAATCACAAATTGGTTTAAATAAATGGGTGTTTGGTTTAGTAATTCCAACTGTGGTGTAGTAAGTTTTATTGGTTGTTAGTTGTTGGTTCATGTTTTGGTCATTATACCTAGGATATCTAAGTCATAAAATCAAACATTTGTTCAAACAAAAGTCCAAATCTCCAAGTCTCACCCTTAACAGTCCACTGTGTGGACTGTTGACACTAAACCCCCCCCCCCATTTGACTTAAAATCAGTTCTAGTAGCATGAGTTGAGCATATTACAACTTAATATAACTAAATTAGTCCATAAAAGATCAATACAAGTTCAAGAAAGTCAACTTTTCACAATTTCATTAAAAGTCAAATTGCATGATTTCAGATTTTTCCAAAACTAGCAAGAATTTTATAGAATTTTGTGTTTACTTTCAAGCTTTGAAACTTGTTCCTAATCATAGATTCCCAGCTAGTCTTTGAGGTTCCATGGTCCTTATATTTTTGTGAATTTTGTGTGGACCCCACCACACCTCCAAAATCACCTGCAGGGCAAGGGGGTTCCCCTGCTGCAGCAGACCTCAGTCTACACCACCACCTTTGGTGGTGGTTTCTGGCCACCACAGTGGTCCCACAAGCCCCATCCTTGATCCCTTCAACCGCCCTCCTACCCCTCTTCAAGGATTGACCATTAGTTTGACCTTAGGATCAGTGGACCCCACTTGGAATTGCCCTCAATCTCTGTCCCCATTTCTGTTTCATTCCTCAAATAAGCTAATGCTTATCCTGACTTGTAAGCTTATTCAGATGGCTTATTTGTGTGAATTCAACTTAAACATGTCCAACTAAGTTGTGTGAACCAGAATTCACCATTGTGGGTCCCACTTAAGCTCATTTGAGCTTATTTCCTCACTTGGTCAACAATAGTCAACTGTCACACCAATAAGCTTGTACTTTGCTTATTTTTAAGTTCCAAAAAAGTTGTTTTTACAAAAGTTAGTTGTTTTTAGTTGTAAAATAGTTTTCTAAAAGAAAAATCCAGAAAATCTAAATTTAAAATAAGTGATAGTTTCTATTTAATTTTATTTAAAATTTAATTTTCATTTTTAGATTTTTATTAAGCACTTAGCTTTTTTATATTTTTCTTAAATTCCTTTTATATTAAAGTAATTTTAGTAATTTTCTCAGATTTTTATTTTGTCATTTAGTATTTATTAGATTTAATATTAGTTTTATTAGTAATTAATTAATAGTTAAGTTTAAATAGAAAAATTAGTTTTTATTAAGTAATACCTAGTTTTTATATTTTTCCTAGCTTTTATATAATGTAAAATAATTTTAGAAATTTTCTTGTAATTTCTACTATTCATTTACTAGTTTTTATAATTTATTTAGTTTAATTAGTAATTAATTAACATTTAATATAATAATTAATAAACTAGCTTAAATTAGATTTGTAAAATTTTTCTTAATTTTCTAAGTTAGTTTGTTATTTTTAATAATTTAAATTAATTTAAATTAGTTAAATAATTAACAATTAGTAATTAATTAATAATAAATAATTAAATAGCGTAAAAATTAATTTTAATTTTCTAAAAATTTTCTTTTATCATTAGGATTGTAAAAAGTTAATTTTCATAGTCATAAGTATTTTATTTCCTTAAAACTCGCGTTTTGTCTCATACGTTAACGTAAATTTAAATTAAACGTACGCGTTTTAGGTTTTAAACGTTTCTGGTTTTTCCAAACTTCTAGTCTTGTTCATATAGCTTATTTAAGTTATCTCATTGTATAAATCAGTAGTGTAATCAGTCAAACCCCTTTTCTGTCCAAATTCACCCGATCACAAACCCGTTTGATAACAATTCACACCTCGTCGGGACATAACGACCCCGGGAAACCCTATACTTCCACGGAGCATTGAGCCTAAGGAGTTTGACCTTGTTGACCATATCCTTGGTCCATTTAGGTTGACTGTTTTGAGCCAATCATAAGTCATCATCTTCTAAAGGTAAAGTTTTAGGAGGTGGTGGTGTTTCATCAAATGTTACATTTAGTGATTCTTCTACTTTCATGGTGTGTTTGTTAAGTATTATATATGCTTTACTATTTTGTGAGTATCCTAAAAATATTCCTTCATATGATTTTGGATAAAACTTAGTGAGATAATCCTTAGTGTTTAGAATATAGCATTTACTTCCAAATACCCTAAAGTAGCTTAAGTTTGGTTTTCTACCTCTTAGTAACTCATAAGGAGTTTTTCCTAGAATTCTCCTAATTGATACCCTATTAATAATATATGTTGAAGTATCTACGGCATGACACCAAAATTTTTGTGGGATGGATTGTTCATTTAACATTGTTCTACTCATTTCTTGTAGTGACCTATTTTTTCTTTCTACTACGCCATTTGATTGAGGAGTACGAGGAGCGGAGAAATTGTGAGATATTCCATTTAAATCACAATATTTTCTGAATTGTACTTCATTGTCAAATTCCCTACCATGGTCCGTCCTAATGGCTACTATTGTGCATCCTAATTTATTTTGAATCATTTTACTAAATATTTTGAATTTTTCAAAGGCTTGGGTCTTGTCACTTAAAAACCTAGTCCACGTGTATCGTGAGTAGTCATCTACTATTACTAAGGTATATTTGTTTCCTCCATAGCTCCGCACAGTGGATGGACCAAAAAGATCCATACGTAATAATTCTAGGCACCTAGTAGTGGATACTATATTCTTAGCTTCGTGACTAGCATGAACTTGTTTTCCAATTTTATATGCATCACAAAATTGCTTGTCATATTTTAGATTAGGCAAATTTCTAACTAATTCCTTAGAGGCCAAAGATTGTATTTGTTTCATGTTAGCATGTCCTAATCTCCTATGCCATAATGTAGAGTTTTCATCTAGGGTCATTAGGCATATCCTATCCTCAGGCTTGTTTTCTAGTTTCATAACATATATGCCACCTTTCCTAATTCCTCTACCTATAATTTTTCCATTCTTAACTATTTCGCTATCCTCTTCGGTAAAAGTGACTCTACATTTATTATCACATATTTGTCATATACTAAGCAAGTTATATGTTAAATTATCTACATGCTCCACATTTTCAATAGTAAGTGAGTCTTGAGAAATCGTACCTTTGCCAATGATTTTTCCACGTAAGTCACTACCGAAAATAACGTTACCTCCATTATATGCCTTGTATGTAGAGAATAGCTTGCGGTTCCCCGTCATGTGCCTCGAACATCCACTATCCTTGATCCATTCGTCAGGCTCCAAGTCAATTCCTAAACATATTTCGTCGGTTCTTTTTGCCATAAAACACTTTTCATCTTTTGGCTTTTCTACTTCTTCTTTGTCACTATCACTCCATGTTCCACTAACAAATGCGCCTTGATTTTCATAACCCGGCGGCTTTAGACATTCGCCAATGAGATGATTTGGACTTCCACATCTAAAGCATTTTCTTTTCCCGTAGTTGTCACTTCTATTTCTTTGGAACGATTTTCTTTCGTCTCGTGATGATCTAGTGAATCTTCCTCGTCTCTTGAAGAATTTCTTGAATTCTCTTACGGCCATTGCATATTCTTCGTCTTCACTTTCGTCGCTTGAATCATCATCATCACTAGGTTCCTTTTTGGCTTTTAGAGCGATGGATTTGGTTTGTTCTTTCTTGACTTTGACCGTTTCTGAATCTCTTCTTATAATTTCTTCATGGACCTTCAAGTTGCCAATAAGTTCATCTAGTGATAACGTTATCAAGTTCTTTGATTCTTCAATAGCCGTGACCTTAGCTCGCCATTTCGGATGCAATGCCCTAAGAAATTTCCTAACACAATTTTTACTAGAAAATGTCTCATCAAGTGCTTTTAAACTTGTGATAATAGTGTTAAATTTAGCAAAAGCATTATCAATTGATTCCTCTTCCGGAATCGTAAATTGTTCATATTGTTGTACAAGAAGATCTATTTTGTTATCTTTAACTTGACTATTACCTTGGTGAGTAATTAGTAAAGAATCCCAAATTTCTTTTGCGGTTTTACACATAAAAATTCTTTCATATTCTTTGCGTGGTAACGCATTATAAATGACCATTTTAGCCTCATTATTTTTTGCTAGTTTCTTTTTCAAATCATCATTTTGTTTTTCAAAAGATACAATTTCATCCATTTTAGTTTCAACATTATATTGAATAGGGGGAAAATCACCAAAGGTAATAATATGCCAAAGATCAAGATCTTTTAATTTCACATAAGTTTCGAATCTATTTTTCCAATATAAAAATCCATCACTTTCAAATAGTGGTGGTCTTTGCATAGATTGCCCTTCTAAATATTTTTCAGATTCCATAGATCGTTACAAGTTTTAAAATATAATATATTTTAAAAATCTTGCTCGACGTGGCTCCTGCTACCAATTGTGGAAAACTAGAAGGGGGTTGAATAGTTTTACGTCTTTTTAATTCGTTATAAAAGATAGTTTTAGTGTTTTCTTAGTTTTTAAAATTTAGATTCGATAATATATGATCTCAAATCATGCACAATATAAACAACTATCAATAAGTAAGATATAGCAATGATAAGTAAAGAAATAAATGAGAGATGGAAAGATCGAACTGCTAGACAAGAGATTTATAGTGGTTCGGCTACAAGGACACCTTCCTTGCCCTACTCCACTCCCCGAGCACCTAACTCGAGAGTTTTCTTCACTATATCAACAAGCCCCCTTATGGCGGAGAAAACCTTACGCACCAATTTACACACCACAACTTCTTCACAACTAAATCACAACTTCTACACAACTTCTTCACAACTAACTACTTCACGCCTATCTTCTTCACACCAATTTACTTCACAACTAACAACTTCACACCTAGCTTCTTCACTACAATCTAATTCTTAACTTTTCTTCTTCACACCAAACAACTAACTAATCACACAATCAATATACCTAGCACAACTATCTACAATCAAATATTCACAACAATCTTCACAAAGAATTATGTAAATAATCTTGATGATGCACCAACAACTTGGATGTGGAGGTCACAGCAAGTTGTAATACTTCTTGTCTTAGAGGATAGAAGTATTCTTCTCTTGCACTTGAGAGGATGATGTTTGAATCACTTTGAAACAAAGAATTATGTATTTATGATCAAAGGATTAAGAGAATAGAAATGGGGATCTAGAACAGAAAGTTTAGGAGTGCAAAAGGTGAGAAAATTCTGTGGGATGAACCAGTATTTATATGGAGAAAATTTACTGTTCTGGAGCGTGGCCGGTCCCCTTAATTAGAGGCCGGTCCCCTTAATGATTAAGGGGGCCGCCCCTTCAGAACGTTAGATTTTCTTGTCTTCTAGTGGGAAAGATTTTTCTGGATAAAATTTGCCATTTTTGGTTGGAAATTTGAAATCATATATTTATAATGAATTAAACATATTCTTTTAATTCCAAAAGTAATTTTGTAAAAGATATAGAATGTTTAATACATTTTATAAAAATTCTAGTGATTAGAAAATTTTCCTTTGATCATGAAATGCAATAAACACTTTGTTTATTCATGCCTTAAGTGATATGGATGCAAAGACAAATATTAAGCACTAAAAACTTGTTTACGTCATAAGTTTTAGACTAATGAGTTTATGCTTTGTAATTATCAAAACATAGAGATATTGTTAATATGCTAACAATGTTTTTAGACATTATTTATGTCAACATTGATTACTTGTTTTATTGTTTTTTTTGTTGGACATGATTGTAAGCAATAAAAGGGTAATTTTTATAAAGAAAATAAATTGGACTAATAATGGTGAAGCTTTAAGCGATAAAGATTGAATCTTGCGGTGTCTTATGTGCCAACAGTGGTTCGCTTCGCACGGTAATTGTCTCCCAGGCGAGACTAGCAAGATTCATACTTTATTACATGTTTTAAGATTTAATTCATAAACTTTTGCTTGACTGATGTTTATGTGCACATGGTTTTAAAAGTAAGTCCTATAAGACAAATTCATAGTGATGGTAAGAAGGCTTGGAAAGAGCCTTAGAGTCTGCCTTGGTTATCACACATATGAATACGTCTTAGACGACTTTCTTTTATCTCCATTCTTGTACAATATCATCTTAAGGGTGATTTACCTCAATTCCACTTTTTTGGGCGATAATTATAGGTTCTTCTTTAATTGGTGAACCCGATACCTCAAGTAAAACTTTTTGTATTAATTTTATGAATTGGTAATAAAAAGGTTTTGAAAACTTATGTTATAAAGATGAGTGCATGCATCTTTATACATGTTTTGATTGTCACATCAAACTAAATACCCTAAAATTTAAATTACATGCCATCTATCTATAAGAAACACTTGAAGTTATAATTTAGTAAACGTGAGACCTAGGCTAAATTTTAATAACAAGATAAAATTCTATTAATGCGTGATACCATAGATAGTAATTTTACATGTTTCTAAGGTAGACGACTTAATTAAGTTGTGCGTGAGACCTAGAACTTAAGGCATGAGATGGGATGAAACATGCTTACATTGCAAGTTGATGAATCAATTTGATGTAATTCCCATAATGATCTAGGAATTGGAAAATTGTTTGCCAATTATTGTTTGACAGATTACCATCTTTTATACTTTCATTACTAGCAGATCAACTGATGTAGTGAAATCTATGAAAGGTTGGATCCTAGATTTTCAAGAAAATTAGTTGGTTATATGAATATATACTTGGGTATTATATTTTCTTGGAAATATGAATTATCGAAAATACTAAAATTGAATTTTGTAAATTCTTTTAAGTGTATTAATGCAACGTTAAATCCATAAACGTTAGAGCTGGCATAACAGGTCTGACACGACACGACACGACACGAACACGATAAGACACGGATCTGTTAAGCCCTGACACGAACACGACACGATAAGTTAATCGTGTCAGATCTTAAAACACGAACACGAAAATTAACAGGTCACACGAACACGACACGATAAGAGGTCTTAACAGGTCTTGACACGCTAAAACACGAAATCTTAACAGGTCTTAACAGGTCTTTAACGGGTTTTAACACGTCTTAACAGGTCTTATCGTGTCTTAACAGGTTACACAAGGTCTTGACACGAACACGACACGTTATCTTATCGTGTCATCTTACACAAACACGAACACGACACGAAACACGATAAGCCAAACACGAAACCTGTTAACTTCGTGTCGTGTCGTGTCGTGTTTTCGTGTTTCGTGTCGAAATTGTCAGCTCTAGTAAACGTAAGTTTTTCTTTTATCAAGTAAATTGATCTACACCCGTAAGGGTTTTTGGTTAGAGTCAACTTTACTAAAAGAATAAACCTAGACTTCTTTCCATCAGAAGAAGTGTGAGACTGAATCCTATTCCTTTTCATGAATGAGAAAGGTATAATAGGAAAATTAGAATTGTCTAAATTCTAAATACATAACTCATAGCCACTTTAATAATTAAGAGAAATTGCATATTTTTCGTAAGAGATTTTATTACCTTCTTTGGTAATCACATTCTCTTGGAAAACATGTGTAATCTTTTACGAGTTATTAAATTAGAAGCTAGACGAATTACCGCAAAATGATAAAAGACAAACTAGCATATTTTATCTAGTTGTTTTGCTTTGATCATTTATAGGTACTACATACAATTGTTGGAATGGTAGACCTAATTAAGGAAGAAATTGCATGCCCAATTTTTCAAGTTAATAGTTTGGAATGTGATGAATTACATTTACGTAGTAGAATACATTCTTTTAGTACCTAATTAATTGTTACGAATGAATTTTCTCAAAGATGTAGGAAAGTGAATAGCACACTATTTCCTTTCACTGGATTAATGAAAACATTTTCAATGTTGTCAAATTCAGTGGGAGTATTGTGTGTGTATTACTGAATAAGGAATTATAGTAATGATCTCTAATTCAGTGGGAGCCACAAGGATTGTTATCTTGGTAGTACAATACTTTATCTTTGAATATCTCAAGATAAATACTTTCCAAATATATAGACACTAATATTTCCAAGGAAAGTCATGTGCGTTTCCTTGTTAACTAAGTAGCTCTATATCTACTAGTTATGCTAATATATATAATTGACACAATCATATTGTTCATATTAACAAACACATGCGTGTTGTTTATATGGTACATGGTGTTGTTCATGCACAAGTGGGAGAAATCTTTATTGTGTGCAAGATACAACACATAAGAATATGATTTAGAGGATTCTCTTGACTGCAAAGTAAGAGACTCACATTCTAATATGACTAATACACATCTAATCCAAGAAAAACTTGGTGTTGCAATTTAGCTTAATGGAAACCTTAACTAGATTATAACAACAAGGTGAATTTCCATGATTACGTGAGACCATGCATGGATAATTTACTGTTTCTAAAATTAGATAGATATTAGAACATGTGTCAATATGGTAACTAGACAACTTCAACTATAAGATTTATGCATTATTAGAATGACATAAATAAATGAAGTAAATAAATTAACTTGAAATTACTATTGTAACCAAATGGCGTGTTCAATAATACTTTAGTTATACATGTTTATATCCTTTTATAAACATGAAGTCTTTTAAGTATTACAAGACTTATAATAAAGTAAGACGTTAACTTGTTATGGTTTTTTAATTAAGACATATACAAGAAATCATTGAATTGATCAATGATTAACAATGTATAGTGGGATTAACACGTTTATATTTTGATGAGACATGAACATGAAGTGACTTGGTCAAAAATACTTGTGTTATAAAAGCATGCAATTGGTTTGAAAATACTATTATACCATTAAGTTGACTTAGTTGGTAAATAAGTATACCAAAAGGATTATGGTTATCTTATATATTGTTAGATTGTCTTACAATATTTACTCTAATGAAATACCACATATTTATGGTATGATCGGTTAGGGAAATCAAACTCTTGTTTTATTGTTTGATTAAAGATAACTATGACTTGTTTTCTTCCAAAAATTATCAAGGTTAGAAAATTGAGTATTGATTAAATATACTCAATTAAACTCCTGGAAGATTTATAAGATACTATTGAATTATGAAATGTGATGAACCACATTAAGTCTTAAATTGGAGTTCTGAATTTACTAAACTACTTATGTGTAGGTTATTAACAAGAAAATGTCAGGAACTGTCAATATGTATTTGTAATATCCCAAAAAGAGAATATTGTATTGTCACTTTAATTGCTAAGTATTTATATTCTATATAATATTAAAGGCAGGTGAGAGTATTTTATCTTGAAAAGATAGAATAACAAGATACATAATCTTCTAAAAGCACACTAGTGAAAATCATGATGAGGCTAAACATGTAAATGATAAAACCTCAAGATAATGGAATTCTTATTCATAGATCCACTTGGATATCTCAGATATTTAATTAATATGCTGACGATTATATGATGTAGTATTACCAAAATAATGAATTGGGTAAATTCCTCATACTATGAATGTTATGGATGCTGTTCATAAAGATATTCAAATTTTGAAAATTTGGTTTATCTTAATTCTTAATAGTTAGAGAATGAAGATGAGTTTACTCAAAGAGAATGAAACCTTAGTGGTTTAAATCTTTGTGTAGAAATAATATGGACAAAATTGTATACATATTTTAATGCATATTTTATGACAAGATTATTAATCATACTTAAGCAATTAACTATGATTGAATACTCTTTCCTAAGCACATTAAAATTCAAAGTTGGTAATTGTCATATTTATTTTCATGAATATGAAATTGACAATAGAATATCGAAACTCTTTCTTGAATGATTATTTGAGCCAGGACGATAAGTAATTAAAAGGAGATTACTCTTATGTTTAATTATTAAATCAATGTTTTGATTTATAATTGGAATAAGATAATTTATAAGTATTCCTGAAAGCTAGTGGGAGTATTATGTTTGATTTACTAAATCATATATGTTGTATAACATATAAGAAGTAACATTCCATAAAAGTAAAATGTTAAGTCTTAGTTTGGAATGAAACTTTATTTAGAAGATTTAGAAAACAAAACATACAACCTTGGAACAAAAGTTTATTTTTTAATAAACATGTGCGGTAAATAAATCTAATAGAATATGATATCCAATTAAAAGTTATTATATAACTTGTGTAATGAATATTCTAATGGAATATGTTTGGACTTTGAATAACGATCCTCAGCCTGGAATTGCTCCTAAATTCTAAGTATAAACAATATGGCAAATTGTTGCGTAATTGTTATAGCCGACAATAAATCTTGGAAGATTGGAAGGCATCAAACATTACACAATGGACATTAAGTTTACGGGAATTTTAAAGAGCATAATGTTGCTTTCATACAATGATGCTGGTTTAAATTGAGACGACACTCAATAACTAGTCATGGAAGGATTTCATCCTTGTTAATAACCATATGAACTAGTTGTGCTCCACTAAGAGCATAGTTGCATTATACATTAAAGAATTAGAACACTTTAAACTTTAAATTGTTTGAAAGTTTGATTATCATAAGTCGGTGATTGAGGATGTCACACTATTTATGAAATATTATGTAGCTATATCAAGATAAGTTGGATATACACATACACGAATTTCATTAATTGAATTCTTGAAATAAGTATTCTCAAAATTCCAATAGATCGAAGTTAGTTGAAATAATGCCTTGTCAACAAGTATGATTGTCATTACTTGAGGTTTAATTGTTTATAAGTCATTACTTGAGACAAAATTCGTTAACTGGAATCATCATGCATTGATCTATTTAGTATTTGGATAACGGATATTAAACAATTATTATTTATAATGAATTAAAGTATTTAGTACGTTTATTTTCATTAATAATATATTGTATCCTATATTTGCATGTTTAAATCCATGAATAACTTATGTTATTCTAAATTGTCCATTGTCGATTAATGATATGAGAATATCATTATACTAAGACAAATCTGAGTATTGGTTAGAATATACTTGAAATTATATTGATGCGTTGACATACCAATTTCACATGATATTCAATGAATTGAATATAGGACTTATCCCAACTACATGATTTTACTTTATAGATCTTGTCAATAAGTAAATCATGAATTTAGTTATCCTCAGACTTGAGATACCAGATAAGTGTCATGGATGTAGTGCATTTCTGTGAAGCAATTTACCGCTATCCGTAACTGGTAGTTATAAGGATTGTTTTCAGGAGTGTTGCAAAGTTCATGGGTTATTGCTTGTAGTCAAGAAAGAATTTGTTCCTTCAAATTTGTTTTAAAGTTTAATACTGCTGGGCCCCTCGTGGGGTTGACAAGATGTTTGCGTGCGCACGCCTAAAGTCTATCTGGAATACGTTCAGATGTTTTGGTAATCTAGCTCAATCATAAACAACGAGAAACATAATTGTTAATTAAAGAGTGACTAAGATCCATATCTTTATTAACGTGGTATTAGAAACAAAAGGATAATAATAATGATAAATCATTAAAGGTTTTTCCAGGAGACCTCCCTCGAGTTGGTCTAGGGGCATTGGCATGTTGCTAGACGCTAACCAATGTCATTATACTATTAATAGATATCCAAGTGGGAGCTGTTAGAGTTTGTGGATAAATATTAATATGTATATGACTAGAATCGAACTCGAGACCACGTGATTTCACACTTTACGTATGAGAATTAAAGTATAATAATTTAATATGAAAAGTTATATTTAATTATTAATTACACAAAACAAATAAAGAACGTTAGTAATTAATGAAAATTGACTAACATACAAAGATAAGGACCATGGATAAAAATAGAGAACAAGAAAGATCTAGAACCCTTGTGGGCTCTTAGATCCGATCGGTCAAAGGGTTACTAACCTAACCCAAGCAATAACTTGTTCCCTAAGTTTTGTATCCTATAAAAGCAAAGACAAAAATTTTAATCGGGTATCTCTTGTACACATTAAAATCCAAAAACCTTACTTTTATCCTTGCTTTTCTCGACATAATCACAGATATATACATGCATGTGTAATTAATATATTTGTTTTCCTTTTGATTTCTGTAATTGATAGTGACACATATATATTTGTTTTTCTTTTGATTTATGTGATCGATAGTGACAACAATATATCACAAAAAGTATTTTGGTGATTTGTTTTCTTTGGTCATTGATTTGTTTTTTAAAACAAATATTGTTTTGTGTATACTTTAACTAGCATTAACTTTAATTCGTTAATAGTACGTGTGTACAAGAACGTGGTAATTACTCATTATAGTAATTATCTTGGATCGATTAACAAAATGGTAAAGGGTTAATCATTGATCCTGATAAACCCTAATTAGGGTTCATCCAATTGTTCAAGATTATTAAAGTTTGATTCTTGTTTAGCTAGAATCCAAAGGTACGTTCTTGATTATGTTTATGTTAATCTTTTATATGTTATAATTGATCATTCGCTTCCGCATATGTGTTTACCTGTTTATATGATTGTCATGATTTAATAATTCTTAAACTTTCAAATTTGTGCTGACTTGAAACACGTACTATTTTATTCAAGGACTTCAACAACGTACTTTCAAATTTTGTTTCAAGATAACCAATATGATTGGAATATTTTATTAAAGGACTTCAACACTACTTGGTTATATTGGTTATCTTGGAACAGAATTTGAAAGTACGTTGTTAAAGTTATTGAATAAAATAGTACGTGTTTCAAGTCGGCACAAATTTAAAAGTACGTTGGTAATATGTAGCATTTATCCTAAATTATTTGTATTAGCTTCTCTTTATAGGATCTTACCTAAAAAAAGTTTCAAAAACTCGGTCAGATCAATTAAAGGTCATGAAAATTCATCGGATCGATCAACCGAAGGTCGTGACTCAATACCCATTTCGTCAACATGGGATTAACTACCAATTATGATTAGGCTAGTGGTAATAACAACCAACGTAACCACCACCAACTAAGCGTCATTTCAGCTTCTCTCTCCACAACTAACATCACCACTAACATAATCTAATAACACAACCAACATCACTACCAAAATATACCCCACTTAAACACAAATATACCTCACAAAAACCAAAATCACACACACACCCACACAAATACACCTCCGCAACTCGATCGTCTAAGCGACTGAGTTCTCCTTTATCTGCATGAAGACTCGTCTTTGGGGTGTAAGTGTAACAAAGAAAGACTAGTCTTTAGATGTGCAATAGTACAAGACGTGTGATAATACCTTTATTACTACTAGTCTTAGACTTTTAGTGATCTATTTGATCAATACATTATTCATTTACTATTTCTTATTTAGCCAATTTGATTGAAACTTTTATATTCAAATCTTGAATTCTTGATAAATTCTGGAAGGTTAAAAAATGAAAATATTTCCGAAGTCAGTATTTACTTCGATACAATAATTTTGCACTTCCATACCATCTCTACGTAGTGAGATGAATGCAATAAATTTAGAGTTTAAGAGAATTGAATGTCGCTAGATCCTAGTTAAAAAAAGGTATACAAGCAATGATAGGGATAATTCCAAAAGTAGTCCTAAATCGAATTTTGCTCCACAACTAAGTCAAGAATTATGAAAATTCTAATTTTGATCATGTGCGACATGTGCGACTCCAATAATATTGTGACATGTGGCTTGACAAAAGGTACAAAGGGTACAAGTGGGTGGAAGAGACAAAGAACTTTCATGCCACATGTCACAATATTATTGAAGTCGCACAGGTAGCACATGACCAAAATTGGAATTTTCAGAATTCTTGACTTAGTTGTGGAGCAAAATTCAATTTTAGGTGTACTTTTGGAATTATCCCACAATGATATGTACAAAGTAATTATAGAGGTTCTACTTTGTTTGATCTTTTATCATATGTAATTTTGTTTATGAGATGCAAAAGCATACGTGTTTTGCAAACAATAAAATAATAAACTATCTAAAGAAATACTAGTTGTATATAACATGTCTCGGCAATAATTGTGTGAATAGTCTTTGACTTAAATGTACGCGGTCCAGTCAAGTTACCACCATGATTGTTTCTACCTGTTTTCATGACTGCCCCAAGATACGTAACTGTTAAGGATTTAACTTAAGACCTCTTATATGAAGACATCAGACTATCTAACCACTAGGCCAATTAACATCACTACCTTAGATGTTCATATAAATATATGCCATCTCAACTAGTATTCGCCAAATTATCTTCATAAGTCTTTCCATTTCAAAGAGAAAGTAAAAGCAATATAAAGCAACACCCTACATACAATGGCCAAGCACATGGAATTACATTCAATAGCTTTATGTATAAGTTTTCTTGTGTTGCTCGTTCGTCATGAGTGTAAGTTTGAAATCTATATTTTCTTCTAGATTGCATCTTCTTTTACATGAATATCATAACCAATACCTACAATTTTTTGATCTATATGTTACAAAAATGAACCCAGTGGCATAAAATCGGAAGTTATCTCAGTAGCTCCTCCCACAACTTGTAAGCAAATAAATGATATATGGTGTTGTTGTGGCGACACACATTCGTGCACCGACGATCCAGCTGAATGTAACACGAAGGGCAAGAAAATTAAAAAATCTTGTGCGTAGTTTATAATCATTTCTTGCAATTATATTGAAGTAAATAAAAGTTGTGTCATTAGTCAAATTAATTAATATATTTTTCGTCTCAAAAACTAGCTTTTTTTTTTTCAAATTAATTAATATATTTTTCGTCTCAAAAACTAGCTTTTTTTTTTTTTTTTTTTTTTTTTTTTTTTTTTTTTAATTTTAAGAAACAAACACAAATTTTGTTTGTGTGACAAAATTTGAAACCAAAACAATTTTTACACAATTAATAGGTAAAAGCAAATATACTCAATATACTATCCTATATAACTCATTATGGTTTCTCAATTCTTAAACCACTCAATATACATTACTGTTTAAAATCATTGTGCTTAATTAACTCCTCTTTCTCACATTAAAAGACAATAATACCTCTTGTCTTCTTTACCAGCCATCACCACCACTTTCGGCCATTTTTTCTGAAACTGCCTAATCTTCATCAAATTTCAATTAAAACCCAAATCGATACTTTTTTCAATCTAAAACCCGAAATCCCTAAAAAAAACCCAAATCGATACTTAATGATTGTTTGATACTAGAACGGTACCCGCACAATGCGGCGGCAGGTACCATGTGACTATATTTTGCGGTCAGTTACACGTTTAATTGGCTTCATGCTTTATAAGTGGAAATTTTCTCCTTTTTTGCTTTTACTATTTTATTTTTTGTTTTCAGTTTTCAGTTTTTTCAGGTTTTCATGTTTCAGTTTTTCAGTTTTCAGTTTTTTGTTTTTCTAGTTTTCTAGTTTTAAGTTTTTAGTTTTTCAGGTTTTCATGTTTTCAGTTTTTCAGTTTTTCAATTTTCGTTTTTTTTTTTGTTTTTCTAGTTTTCTAGTTTTCAGTTTTCCAATTTTTTAGTTTCATTTTTCCATTTTTCCAGTTTTCAGTTTTTACTTTTCCAGTTTCTAGTTTTCAGTTTTCAGTTTTCAGGTTTTCTGCTTTTTCAGTTTTCTGTTTTTTAGTTTTCTGCAATTAATGTTTAAAATCCTTCTTTAATCAATATTTGAAATTTTTTTATAATAAAAAATAAAAAGTCTGAATTTTTAATCTTTTTTAATTATAGTTGTCCTAAATGCATTATAATATAGTATAGATAATAAGAAAACAAGGGTGTTGAAGTGTTTGCATTGAACTGTTTGAAGTGTTATTTGAATATTGCGAAGAAACATCCGAACTATTTTGATGATCAAATATCAGTGGACTATAATTCAATTTACTTTGTATATTATAGCAAGATCTGTTTTGCCATTATAGACCGAATATATTGTGATGTATCTTTTCAAACACCATCATGTATCGCATTTTGTATATTACTTTGTATTGGGGATTTGGTTTATGTAGTTTTAGATTTATAATTTGTTAAGTGTATTATATTATATAATTAAAACATTACGATTGTCATCTGTAATTTAAAGAATTTGGACTATATTTTAATTAAGTTTTCATATGTTTTTGTTTTTGCCTGGAAACTGGTTTTTTAACCGGAATTTGCCGTGCTTGCTCAGAGTAGATATGTAGAAGATGAAGATGAATAAAATGATCAAATTACCCTTAATGGGTGATGTATAATGAATGGATTAAGAATTAAGAAAGCATAATTAGGAGTTGTTTCTTTACCACTCAATTAGTGGGCTCAAACCTTTGTTTCATCTTATTGGAGAGGTTCACAAAAACCCGTCTCTTTCAATTAAGTGGCTAAATATCTTTAAATTGAAATGGTTTGTGCGGATGCGGTTGCACGTTTTTAATAATCATTATCGATAGTCATGATTTTTAGTGAGAGTTATTACAAGAAGTAATATATCTTTTCGTAGTAAATTTTAGTTATGATTTGTACAAAACCAAACACACAAAACTAGAAATAAAAGGGGAAGACCCCTAAATCTACTATGCGCTGACATGTGCTATCTTATTATGTTTTCAGAGAACTATTAATCACTTCAATGATGTTTGAATAAGTTTATTAGCTTTCCACGAGCTTCTATCTATTAAGAGGAAACGGTATGGGCGGTTGTTAGACCTCATACCATCCTATAATGCCAACCCCACACCCCTCTTCATGCCATAGGGGTTGGCGCCGTCCCAACTAGCTCAAGTTTTGTTTTTGTTTTTGTTTTTGTGTTTTTTTTTGTTTTTGTTTTTTTAATTGTTGTTGTTGTTGTTGCTGTTATTATTATTATTATTATTATTATTATTATTATTATTGCATTATGTGTGAGTCAGAGAGTGTCCTATAACGTCAACTTTTGGAGAAAAGATGTTTTTGGTTTAAGTTATAAGAAGAAAAATGTTGAGGTGTCATCAATTTTTCCTATAACACGAGCTCTATAGCCTGTGGTCACCTGGTGCTCTAAGAAGAAATAAGCTATTAAGCTAAGCTCCTCAAATAGAGCTTTTTGAAATAATCTAAGCTAGCCTTTAGGATAGCTAAATACCAACTCGATGGATTGCCTTTTGTATGACCATTCTTGTCTTGCTCGTTAGTCACCTGGTGCTCTAAGAAGAAATAAGCTATTATGCTAAGCTCCTCAAATAGAGCTTTTTGAAATAATCTAAGCTAGCCTTTAGGTTAGCTAAATACCAACTCGATGGACTAATAATGTGCTTCAAAATGTTATTGAGCAATTCAAAGCGACATTGCATCCCCCTAAACAGGACACACTTACTAAGCCGAACTTATAATTTTGTGGTACATATGCATCATAGATTTATAGAATGAAAATTATAAAATCTAGCAAGGGTATCATACAACAAAAGCTTACATAAACACAATATTGTATATGTGTATATTAAGAGATCAAAGCCTTGTTAGATCTTACTTTAATTTGTATACGATATGTTGGTTGTTATTGGATATAGTGAAGCATAATTCTGTGACCATAACTCAATTTCAAGTGAATCTTCCTTCTAAATCATGAAAACAATGTGTTTCATGATCATTGTGACGATTAACTGAAATCTATGTGAAAAAGACATTTTCATTGGAATTTCGTCTCTTCAAAAGCCTCCAACATGCTCATATAAATATACATATTATGTCGGTTATTGTTACTGAATATCTCTTCCATCTCAACTAAGAAAAAAACCATCTTCGCAGATCGTTCTTTTACATAAAGAAGTAAAAAAGTTAAAGCAAGACCCAACATACAATAGCGAAGCTCCATGAATTACATAGGATGGCCTTTTGAATGACCATTCTTGTATTGCTCGTTAGTCACGAGTGTAAGTTTCTGGCGTTGTATTTCTTTTCCAGGTTGCATCTTCTTTTACATGAACATTATAACGATTATTTTCATTGTAACATCTATAGGTAACAAAACTGATATCAGAGACATAAAAAAAGTTGGGGTTTCAGGGCCGGGGCCTTGGCCCACGAGGTGTCGTCTAAAGGACAATAAAGGCTGGTGTTGTTGTAGTACAGTACTTTTTATTGCTTTGACAATGAGGATGAATGTGTCACCAGTTGTAGGAAATCTAAAGGAAAATGTTGCTGATGTTGGTTTTAAACACTTGCATACGTTATAAGAATAAACGTTGTATTATTAGCCTAAATAAAAGATTGACTGATGTTACCTCAAATCATTGTCATAAAGAAAATTGTAAAACTGATGATGAATAAAAAGTTAGTCCTGATATCAAACATTATAAAGTTCTTTTTACAGATTACTTTGATTCCACAAGCAAGAAAACAGTCTTCATTCCAACGATACCAAGTAATATTGCTTTAAAACCATATCGTTAATGAACAGAATTTTGTGGAACATGAGCATAATGAAATGTTTATTAAATCCAGCACAAGGGTATTATACATCTACATAAGATCACACAAACACATTATTGAACAAATAAAATAGTTAGAAATCAAACCTTAGTTCATGACAGATAGGAACCGTGACTACTCTGGAGGATAAATTGACAGCTTAAACTCATTACTCCCCATATGTCGTCGTTGTTTCTGTTGCCTTTGCTTTTGTTGCTCAATTAACCGAGCAAACTTTATAACAGAAGGAGTATGATATAGCTTCATGGTCTGCAGTGCAGATACATCCGCCAAACCATGAGGAATAGCCAACAGGTCAGTGCATTGCTCAAGCACAATGTGTTCAAGTCTAGGAAAATGATGAGCGGAAGCCATCCACTCCTTTAAATCGGTTTTCCCAAGTTGAAACACTTTAAGCATACGAAACCCGCCGTCAAGTGGTTCCCATTTAGGTCCCTTGAATGCATACACTTTTAACTTTAGCACTTCAAGATATGGCAGCATGCCAATTGTAGACATATGCTTCCAATCCAATAAGGTGTCTGACAAAGTCAACTTGTTCAAATGAGGTGGAAATTTGTGTTAGTTTTATAGACATTATAATAATAGTTGTGTGTTAGGATCGAACTCGAGATCACGGGATTGCACACAATACGTATGAAGAGTAAAAGAATAATTATTTATAAATGTTATATATAATTATTAATAAACACAAAACTAGTAACTACCGTTAGTATTTAACGGAGAATGGCTAACGACCGTTAGACGAAGATTAGGAAACTAATACTAATGAATATTTGGAAACAAGAGAAGGTTCCGGAATCCCTTTGGGAGACCACAATCGATCGGCCAAGGAGGGATCCCACCTCCTTTGTGCCTTGAGCTCCAAGTTTCAATTAGTATATAAACAAACCCAAGATGCATTGTTTTCTCATAACTTGTACACACATCTTGGTGTTTTCTCTCCTTCTCTTGTCCCATAATCGATCCATCAAAACAATCCCTTAGGGATTCGATTTTCATAAGCTAAACAAAGTTTTGTGTTTGATTTACTTGCATAAACTTTTACTTGAATTAGTACGTGTGTACAAGAACGCGATTCAAACACACTATTGTTTGATTCTTGGATTGAATTACAAAAGAGGTAAGGGGTAATTCTTATAATTCACATAAACCCTAATAAGGGTTCTTGATTTGAAGATTGCATTTGATTCTTGTTCGGGCTAGAATCACAAAGGTATGTTTACTTTTATAATTGATTAATTAATTACATATTATATGATCTTGTAATTGCTTCCCTATGCTCACTTGATGTGTTTGGTTTATTTTATATGAATGTCATGATATCTTAATTCCAAAAGTGGCATCTAGAGCCGTTATAATATGTAATTAATTATCGAAACGCATAAAAATTGAATCTTGATTCGTTTAGTTACATGTTTTTAGGGTTTTTTTTTATTCCTAACCCTAATGATGAGGCGAAAAATGATCCGTTTTTAGGGGGTCATTTAAGCCCGAATCCGACTTTATTTGATCAAATATTGCCCTAAATCGTTCCTTTTGTGATTTTAGGTGTTTGGAGAGTGAATTCTGGAAAATAAGCTATTTTGGACGTTTTTGAAGCATAAAAGTGAAGAAAACGGCTAAGTACCAAATTTCCATACTGAAAATACAAGGTGACGGCGTCAAGACCACCATCTTGACGGCGTCAGACATGAGGAATTAAACACCGAAGGTGGTGACGGCGTCAGAAGGATTCGTGACGGCGTCAAAGTGGCAAAATTAATATATCATGGGTGGTGACGGCGTCACATAGGCCGTCATAAGTGGATCAAGGCCGTCCGAGGAAGTATATGGCGGCGAGGTGACGGCGTCACAAGTAACTCTTGACGCCGTCAGCCTGTTTTTCCTATATATAGTTTTCTAGTTTTTTCATTAAAAGGAGGAGAAGTTTTGGTGAAACCCTAAAGACGATTTTGGTGCCTCTTTTACAGGTTTTTCAAGGGTTCCAAACCCTTGAGACCTTGCATTGTAATTGAGATAAGTGTACTTTCAATTCAATCAATATGTCTATGTGTTGGTTGTTTATCTCTTGTTCTTGTCTCAATTCTACTATGCTAGGCTAGATCTCTCTTGTGTTTGCTTAGATCTAATGAAACCTAGATGTTGATTATGTGTTGATTACTTGTCTATTCTTGTTTTGAATGAATGATTTATATGTTAGGCTTAAGAAAACTGGCAGATCTCCAAATGGTAACATGCTTGAACGTCTTAAGAAACATGAACCGAGGCGTACTAGGTCTTTATTGGTTGTATTTAATGCATGAGCCACTGTTTACAATCCCTATAGTTGTGCTGGGTCATGGTGTAGGAGGAGATAAGAGCTCATAGAGTTGGGGAGTTATGTATGCCACCCCACGAATGGTATTAAGGAATACAATCCGTCATTCATACAAGTGTAACAAGTAATTAACATGTAAAAGATATCTAGGGAGTAGTGAAGTCTAAGTAAACACAATTTCTCCAATTACTGCTCACAACTTTAGTATAATTTAGTTTAATTTCATTTTCATTATTTTAATAGCTTTGGGTTAGTTGAATAGCAACTAATTCCGCCCCACTCTTCCAAAACCCGAGATTTTACTTGCTTTCATAAAAATATAAAAATACAAAAATAATCATCTCTCACCTCTAGAACTATTAATTAGGTTTTCTAATCCTAGCGACACTATTCCTAAGCTGAACGATCAATCCCCCGGTACTTGTCACTATACTATACTACAACGATCAGGTACACTGCCTGGTGGGGGTTGTAAGCTTCTCGAGATCCCTCGAGAGGTAAAGCAAGGTGCGATTCCCACGCATCAAGTTTTTGGCGCCGCAGCCCGGGGAATAGTTATTGTCTAGGTTAGGATTTCTTTTTATTAGGCCTACTTGCTAGATTCCTTTCTAGTAAGATTTTTATTTTTATTTTTAGGTCTTCTTTAGTCTATCTCATTTCTTTGTGCCTTTGTTAGTAAATTAACCCCATTGACTATTCCGTTGACCATTATGGAAAACGCGAATCCACCCCTTTCCCCTGAAGAAGTGGCTGTGTTACGTGAACAGATTGAGAGTGAGATTAGAGAGCTTAGAGAGCTTAATAGGTTGGTTAAGATTGAACTCGAACATACATTTAGTGACCTAGCAACCGCCTTGTATTCAAATAAGGACCTAGGGCCTAATGACTTTGTGAATATTGTTGAGAGACTAGAAGAGGAAGCAATGGATCCGAAACTTAACGACTACTTTAATCTATACCCCACTAAGGAGGAGATTGCATATTATAATAATCTTATTGATAACCCACGATCTCCTTTCACCATAATTGAACCTAAGATCAAGAGAGGCGATCCTAAGAATGCTAAGATACCATGTATGATTGGATATAGGCACATTAGCAATGCTTACATTGACTTTAAATCTCCAATCAACATTATGTCCTTAACGGTTTATAATGATATAGTGAACACAAGACTTGAACCTAGAAGGGACCCCAAGTACCCCGGTGGAGTTTGTAACTTTGTCGGGAGAGTTAAAGGTTTACGTGTCTTTGTCGGTAATTTCACTTTTGTCACCGACTTTATGATTGTGGAGGATCTTGCTAATGTTATTGATTGTCGATTATCCAATGTTGTGTTTGGCAAACCATTTGTTGAGGAGTCTAAGTTAGAATATGATGAGGTAGAAGGCACGATTCGATTTGCAAGTAACACCGATAGTATCACTTATAGGATGCCCAATAGGATGAAAGAATTTCGCTTTATATCTCGTTTGGATAAGGACAACGTTGGTGCTTTTGAGGATATTGATGAGCAGGATAAGAAAAAGGGCATGGACTATGTATGGGAAAAAAGGAGTCTTTACTACAAGGATTGCTTGGCCCTTGGACCAAGGTATAAAGTCGATGAAGAATTTGCCCAAATGATTATGGGGGCGATTGAGAAAAAGGTGATTGGTTTCTACAAGGAATATCTACAATCGGAGAGTGAAACCAATGATGAGATCACGTAGTAACCCATGACTTTGAGTCTAGCTGCAAGACTCGTAAATAAAGAAAAGTGCTTCTTGGGAGGCAACCCATGTTTTGTGTGATTTTTATTTGTTTGATTGTTATTTGCTTCCGTATGCATGTTTTATTTTTATTGTTGGTTGATCATGTTTCTCAATTAAAATGTAAAATACTTTATTATGTTGTTTGGCCTAGTCTTAACTTCAACCTAAAGGTATTTTTGCAAAAGATAAGTGTAAGGGGAAACCCCAAATATGTTTTTAAGAAACAAACCGATCATGATTCTTCACAATATTTAATGAACATGTATATTCGTATTTGTTAGAGTCAAATGCTTGTATTGAGTCATAATGAAGTTTTGCAGGATTTTCCAGGAAGTAGGACAAAGTTTTTCCAGAAATTTTCCGGAAACTTAACATAAGAATTTCTGCAGGTCCATTCTGACGACGTCAGGGTATTGCTCTTGACGGCGTCAGGAGTTAAAATCTGGAAATTTTACCGGTTTTGTTTTTCTAACGGAGTCTTATGGTTTTTGTGAATTATTAAGTTTTATAATCTCCAAGAAATCTGCAAACTTCATTCCACAAGCATTATATCTTACTTTGTTTTCTAGGATTTAGTAACTTATATAGGATGCCGCCGATTTTACGCGAGGTTGCCTTGTCTATTGTTGTCAGGATTTACAGGTTATTTATGACAAGAAGATGATTTATATTCTGGAAGGGAAGCTTTGATTGTTCGTTTTCTTGGAGGAAGATTTAACCTGGCCAACCTATAATCCATACCGAGCGAATCAGGGGAGTATTTGATTTCATTCTCTTTACTTTCTAACTTTTACATTCTTTACTTGAACATTGGGGACAATGTTCATCTTAAGTGTAAGGGGAGGGTAAAAAGATGATACCTTACATATGCACTTTCGCTTGAGTTTGTTTTGTTTAATAGTAGATGAGTAATAAAACTACGAGAAATACTTGTTAGTGTAATTTTAGCGCCAAATTTAAAATTTTTTACAACATTTAGGAGTGAAACTTTAGCCATAGCAAGCGTCTCATGGATAGGAGGTTGTATGACTAGCACATAACCGTATGTTCAGAAAAAATTTCCACCCAAAAATGTGAGGTTCGCCTTTAGATTTGATAGGAAAAACATTCATTATTAGTGCTTATGAGTGTACCGGTAGCATTTAGATTCTAGAACTTGCGTTAGTGATGCATCCCGAGACCGCTAGTGAGACTACATTCGTGTGGTAGGATTTACTACATGATAAGAGGCATTAGGATCACCCTTGTGTTAAACCCGTATTATAATTACTTGACCATTTAAGTCATATTACTTGGCTAGTTAAGTCAACTAATTTTTCCCACACCCTTAGCGTTGTACTCATTTTTAGTACACGAAACCCCTAGTACACCCCTCCGAGCCTATCTTTTCGTTTCTAACTTTAAGCATCTTACTTAAAGGAAGAATTTGTTACACCCCACTTAAATGTACACCCAAATCGCCTTAGCCTTCCGTGTATGCGCTCATTTTTAGTGCATTATTGTTATTTGTTAAACCCTAAGTTAACTTTCTAATTGATTACATGGTTGCTAAGTCGAGTCATATCCTTGTACATATTGTTTTGGGACGATTGGGACTCATGGGTAAGTACTTATTTTATGGAGTAATGGGGAAGAACATCATTTATTACCCCCATATGTACGTTAATCTTAAAAGTGCTTCAAGTGTTTTGATTTTCTTAATTCGAGTCATTAGATTAGTTAATTGTAAAGTATGTAAAGACTCAAGTGTAAGGGGAATGCTCAATTCCCTATGATGTATTATTTCGGATGGTAGGGTAAGAGTGTATGCAAAAAAAAAAAAAAAAAAAAAAAAAAAAAAAAAAAAAAAAAATAGAAAAGAAAAAGAAAAAAAAAACATACGGACTACCATCCCGTTTTCATTCTATGTTTATTTTATGTTTTTGTTATTTTTCATTTATTAGCTTAAGTCGAGTCTAGTCTTGGCATAGCAACGCCATCTTGTACATGTAATTAACCGAGATTGTTAACTCGCCACCAGTAAAACTTCCTTTATCCAACAAAACCGTGTAATTCATATCCCTACACCTAACGTTATAACCCTTTAAAAGACCTCTTTGATAGTTTATCCTAGGTGCTTACGCCATGTGGTGGAGGTTTGATCCTTTCCCAAGCCTATGGTAATCTATTTTGCTATGACAGGTAGTAAGAGATATCTTCCATTTCCATAATGTTATATTACTTTATTACACCCGAGAGATGTGAGTATCTAAACACTATTTGTGAGGTGCTTGTGTATGACCTCCGTGCTTGTCTATTGGTCTTTAGTGGAATGATTATTTGTTGTAATTATTTTTATATTAGTGTTAAATGACCCATAACTTGTCTTTTGAGTAGAATAAAAGTTCATTTGCTTGAGGACAAGCAAATCTCAAGTGTAAGGGTATATGATGAGGCGAAAAATGATCCGTTTTTAGGGGGTCATTTAAGCCCGAATCCGACTTTATTTGATCAAATATTGCCCTAAATCGTTCCTTTTGTGATTTTAGGTGTTTGGAGAGTGAATTCTGGAAAATAAGCTATTTTGGACGTTTTTGAAGCATAAAAGTGAAGAAAACGGCTAAGTACCAAATTTCCATACTGAAAATACAAGGTGACGGCGTCAAGACCACCATCTTGACGGCGTCAGACATGAGGAATTAAACACCGAAGGTGGTGACGGCGTCAGAAGGATTCGTGACGGCGTCAAAGTGGCAAAATTAATATATCGTGGGTGGTGACGGCGTCACATAGGCCGTCATAAGTGGATCAAGGCCGTCCGAGGAAGTATATGGCGGCGAGGTGACGGCGTCACAAGTAACTCTTGACGCCGTCAGCCTGTTTTTCCTATATATAGTTTTCTAGTTTTTTCATTAAAAGGAGGAGAAGTTTTGGTGAAACCCTAAAGACGATTTTGGTGCCTCTTTTACAGGTTTTTCAAGGGTTCCAAACCCTTGAGACCTTGCATTGTAATTGAGATAAGTGTACTTTCAATTCAATCAATACGTCTATGTGTTGGTTGTTTATCTCTTGTTCTTGTCTCAATTCTACTATGCTAGGCTAGATCTCTCTTGTGTTTGCTTAGATCTAATGAAACCTAGATGTTGATTATGTGTTGATTACTTGTCTATTCTTGTTTTGAATGAATGATTTATATGTTAGGCTTAAGAAAACTGGCAGATCTCCAAATGGTAACATGCTTGAACGTCTTAAGAAACATGAACCGAGGCGTACTAGGTCTTTATTGGTTGTATTTAATACATGAGCCACTGTTTACAATCCCTATAGTTGTGCTGGGTCATGGTGTAGGAGGAGATAAGAGCTCATAGAGTTGGGGAGTTATGTATGCCACCCCACGAATGGTATTAAGGAATACAATCCGTCATTCATACAAGTGTAACAAGTAATTAACATGTAAAAGATATCTAGGGAGTAGTGAAGTCTAAGTAAACACAATTTCTCCAATTACTGCTCACAACTTTAGTATAATTTAGTTTAATTTCATTTTCATTATTTTAATAGCTTTGGGTTAGTTGAATAGCAACTAATTCCGCCCCACTCTTCCAAAACCCGAGATTTTACTTGCTTTCATAAAAATATAAAAATACAAAAATAATCATCTCTCACCTCTAGAACTATTAATTAGGTTTTCTAATCCTAGCGACACTATTCCTAAGCTGAACGATCAATCCCCCGGTACTTGTCACTATACTATACTACAACGATCAGGTACACTGCCTGGTGGGGGTTGTAAGCTTCTCGAGATCCCTCGAGAGGTAAAGCAAGGTGCGATTCCCACGCATCACCTAATTTTTTTAATTGGGTCGATTTAGACCTTTTAGGGTTTTAGGGTTTTGGTTTTGATTTTTTAATATGATTAGAAACCCTAGGATGTCATGTAATTGGTTATGCATTTTAGTAAACGATCTTGGTGCAATATGTTAATTGTTAAGCATAATCCATGGAAAAGTGCATATTTGCATGGATTTTATTGTGTGATAATTTAAATGGTTTAAATTGGTTATATGAATTAATTGTTAAGTTATATCGAAACATGTATATTTATTAATAGATGTCGAATTGGGGAAGACTCCAATATTAAGTAATCAATTATGTGCTATGTGGTATTTGTTTAGTTTTGGCTTACGCAATCGATTTATCGATGTATGTGGCTCTTTTTCCTAGAAGAAGAAAGCCTTAATTGAATAAATACATTACACACCTAGACTTGATTATTAATAGGTCTATTGAATAAGATTTGCATGTGGCTACATGTTTTATTGATGAGGCGAAAAATGATCCGTTTTTAGGGGGTCATATAAGCCCGAATCCGACTTTATTTGATCAAATATTGCCCTAAATCGTTCCTTTTGTGATTTTAGGTACTTGGAGAGTGAATTCTGGAAAAGAAGCCATTTTGGACGTTTTTGGAGCATAAAAGTGAAGAAAACGGCAAAGTCTCTATTTTCCATGCTGGGAACAGTACATTACGGCGTCAAGAGTAATCCCATGACGGCGTCAAACCTCAATAATAAAAATCCGTAGTTGATGAAGGCGTCAAGAGTGTTCCTGACGGCGTCAAAGTCCCAAGAATATAATACCGTGGTTGATGACGGCGTCACACAGGCCGCCAAAAGTAGATCAAGGCCGTCCGAGGAAGTATTTGGCGGCGAGATGACGGCGTCACACCCTTGTTCTTGACGCCATCACCTCGATTTTCCTATATATAGTTTTCTAGTTTTTACATTAAAAAATGAGGGAAGTTTTGGAGAAACCCTAAAGACGATTTTGGTGGAACTTTTACAGGTTTTTCAAGGGTTCCAAACCCTTGAAACCTTGCATTGTAATTGAGATAAGTGTTCTTCTAATTCAATCAATATGTCTATGTGTTGGTTGTCTATATCATGTTCTTATCTTAATTTCATTATGCTAGGCTAGATCTCTTTTGTGTTTGCTTAGATCTAATGAAACCTAGATATTGATTATGTGTTGATTACTTGTTTATTCTTGCCTTGGATGAATGATTTTATATGTTAGGCTTAAGAAAACTGGCAGATCTCCAAATGGTAACATGCTTGAACGTCTTAAGAAACATGAACCGAGGCGTACTAGGTCTTTATTGGTTGTATTTAATGCATGAGCCACTGTTTACAATCCCTATAGTTGTGTTGGGTCATGGTGTAGGAGGAGATAAGAGCTCATAGAATTGGGGAGTTATGTATGCCACCCCATGAATGGTATTAAGGAATACGATCCGTCATCCATACAATTATAACAAGTAATTAACGTGTAAAAGATATCTAGGGAGTAGTGAAATCTAAGTAAACACATTTTCTCCAATTACTGCTCACAACCTTAGTATAATTAGTTTATTTTCATTTTCAGTATTTTATTTTGATTAATTCTTAGTTTTGGGTTAGTTGAATAGCAACTAATTCTGCCCACTCTTCCAAAACCTGAGATTTTACTTGCTTTCATAAAAATATAAAAATACAAAAATAATCATCCCTCACCTTTAGAACTAGTAATTAGGTTTTCTAATCCTAGCGACACTATTCCTAAGCTGAACGATCAATCCCCCGGTACTTGTCACTATACTATACTACAACGATCAGGTACACTGCCTGGTGGGGGTTGTAAGCTTCTCGAGATCCCTCGAGAGGTAAAGCCTGTTGTGATTCCCACGCATCAAGTTTTTGGTGCCGCAGCCCGGGGAATAGTTATTGTCTAGGTTAGGATTTCTTTTTATTAGGTCTACTTGCTAGATTCCTTTCTAGCAAGATTTTATTTTTATTTTTAGGTCTTCTTTAGTCTATCTTATTTCTTCCTGCCTTTGTTCGTAACTCTTTACCATCCGACATCATGGAAGGTGGTAACATCTTTGAACCCATCATCCCACCACAACAAAACCCACCACTAGAACCCCTTAGGCCCCGAACCTTAGGAGAGTATTCCCGACCTAGCCACCAAGGCTACTGAAACACCATTGAGCTCACCGGAGCCAATGTGACCCCCTTGCGATCCGACACCATCCGGTTGGTGCAAAGCGGATGTGCATTCCATGGACTTCGTTCCGAAGATCCAAACCAACATCTTAAGGACTTTCTCAAAATTGTAGATTCCATAGACCTAGGTGTTGAAACTAGAGAGACTACCCGTTTACGCCTATTCCAATTCTCTCTACGGGATCAAGCTAGTCAATGGCTTGAGCGTTTACCCGCGGGATCCATCACCACATGGGATGATCTCACCACTCGTTTCCTTGCTCAATTTTTCCCACCGGGGAGAACTACTAAGCTTAGGAATGACATCTTGATGTTCCAACAACGTCAAAATGAATCTCTTTATGAAGCATGGACTCGTTTCAAGGACTTACTCCAAAAAGTCCCTCATCATGGCATAGATCTTTGGCTCCAAGTCCAAATCTTTTATGACCATATCGACATCTCCACGAGGCGAACCATTGACCAATCGACCGGTGGTAAGCTACGTGATCTTAGTGCGGAACAATCATGGGAACTCATAGAAGATCTTGCTCTCTATGACAACGAAAGTTGGAATGATCCCCGTGACTTGAACAAAATGGTCAAGGCAATATCTTTGCCTTCGAACAATTCTAGCACTCCCGACCGTAGGATCATGGAACTTGAGGACCAAGTCAAGTTTCTCATGAAATCTTACGATGCTCCTAAGCCTTCAAGCCAAGTGAACAAAATCACTTCTTCATGCGAATTATGTAGTGGTCCCCACGACACTCGTTATTGTGTGGAACTCCCCGGAACAGCTTTTGCGGACTACGCATCCACGCGTACCGATGAAGCGGGAGATAGGTGGTACACTTTCAAACCCGAGCCAAACATATACGGTGATTCATACAACCCCTCTTGGAAAAATCACCCAAACCTTAGGTGGAAACAAAATCAACCCAATTCTTCCAATCCGCCTAATCGTTACCAACCAAACGGTCCACCATCCAACCGTACTTTCAACAACAATCCTTCTAACAACTATGGTAGTACCAACAATCTTGAAGGATTGATGTCAAAGTTCATGGCATCTCAAGAAGCCCGCATAGCTAGGTTTGAAACCGAATTCAACCAACAACAAACGGAGATGACCAACAAGATTGACAACTTGTTGAAAGCCCTCAACAACCAAGCCTTAATCACACCTAGGAAGGACACTAGGGACACCAATAGTGGAATCCAAATTAAGGACCCCTCATCATCCAAACATGTCCACTTTGTCAATGTTGTCACCATTAAGCCGATAGATAAGGAGGTAGAGGAGAGTGACAAGGATGAAGTTAGAGTAGAAGCCGATAGTAAGGATGAGAGTAGGGAAGTTAAGGTAAATAAGGATGAGGAATTAGAGGAGGTAGAGCCTATAGAAGAATACTTTGATAAGTTGCCAACCAAGGAAGAACGGGAATACCATAAGGATTTATTCGATAGTCCCGAGAAAACATATATCTTTGGCAACCCCCTTATCAAAATGGGAGACCCCTCTAACATTAACATCCCATGCAATATCGGGCACATGCATATATGGAAAGCTTACATCGACCTTAGATCCCCCGTGAACATCATGACTAGGACTTATTACAATTGGGTGATGAAGAAGCAACTCAATTTTAGGTTGATGCCCGGTGTGAATCGGATAAGTAATTTTGCAGGAAGAGTGAAGGGATTACATGTGATTATAGGGAATCTCACCTATGAAATCAATTTTATGATAGTGGAAGACATTCGTCCGGTGATAGATGCTTGCCTAAGTCAAATAGTATTCGGAAAACCATTTGTTGAGGCCACTAGGATGAGTTATGATCCGACTTTAGGGATAGTTAGATTCAAGAAAGAGAATGATGAGGTTGCCTATCAAATGCCCTACAAGATTGAACAATACCGCCTTCTCTCTAATTTTGAAAAAGAACACAAGCAAGCGGCTTATTATAGGAATGAGGAGGATAGACGTAGAGGAGTAGAATATGTTAGAAATAGGATGCTTGGTTTCTACAAAGAATGCTTGCAACTAGGTCCGGAATACAAAACTGATTTAGAAAACGACCTAGAGAGTGGAACCAATGATGAAATCACGTAGTAACCCATGACCTTGAGTCTAGCTACAAGACTCGTAAATAAAGAAAAGCGCTTCTTGGGAGGCAACCCACGTTTTGTGTGATTTTCATTTTATTTGTTTGATTGTTATTTGCTTCCGTATGCATGTTTTATTTTTATTGTTGGTTGATCATGTTTCTCAATTAAAATGTGGAAATACTTTACTATGTTGTTTAGCCTAGTCTTAACTCCAACCTAAAAGTATTTTTGCAAAAGATAAGTGTAAGGGGAAACCCCAAATATGTTTTTAAGAAACACACAATCATGATTCTCCACAATATTAAATGAACATGTATATTAGTATTTGTTAGAGTCAAATGCTTGTATTAAGTCATAATGAAGTTTTGCAGGATTTTCCAGGAAGTAGGACCAAGTTTTTCCAGAAATTTTCCGGAAACTTAACATAAGAATTTCTGCAGGTCCATTCTGACAGCGTCAGAGTTTTACTCTTGACGGCGTCAGGAGTTAAAATCTGGAAATTTTACCGGTTTTGTTTTTCTAACGGAGTATTATGGTTTTTGTGAATTATTAAGTTTTATAATCTCCAGGAAATCTGCAAACTTCATTCCACAAGCATTATATCTTACTTTGTTTTCTAGGATTTAGTAACTTATATAGGATGCCGCCGATTTTACGCGAGGTTGTCTTGTCTATTTTATCAGGATTTACAGGTTATGTTCGACAAGGAGATGATTTATATTCTGGAAGGGAAGCTTTGATTATTCATTTTTTTGGAGGAAGATCTAACCTGGCCAACCTATAATCCATACCGAGCGAATCAGGGGAGTATTTGATTTCATTCTCTTTACTTTTTCACTTTTACATTCTTTACTTGAACATTGGGGACAATGTTCATCTTAAGTGTAAGGGGAGGGTAAAAATATGATACCTTACATATGCACTTTCGCTTGAGTTTGTTTTGTTTGATAGTAGATGTGTAATAAAACTATGAGAAATACTTGTTAGTGCAATTTTAGCGCCAAATTTAAAATTTTTTACAACATTTAGGAGTGAAACTTTAGCCATAGCAAGCGTCTGATGGATAGGAGATTGTATGACTAGCACATAACCGTATATTCAGAAAAATTTTCCACCCAAATATGTGAGGTTCGCCTTTAGATTTGATAGGAAAAGCATTCATTATTAGTGCTTATGAGTGTACCGGTAGCATTTGGATTCTAGAACTTGCGTTAGTGATGCATCCCAAGACCGCTAGTGAGACTACATTCGTGTGGTAGGATTTACTACATGATAAGAGGCATTAGGATCACCCTTGTGTTAAACCCGTATTATAATTACTTGACCATTTAAGTCATATTACTTGGCTAGTTAAGTCAACTAATTTTTCCCACACCCTTAGCGTTGTACTCATTTTTAGTACACGATACCCCTAGTACACCCCTCCGAGCCTATCTTTTCGTTTCTAACTTTAAGCATTTTAGTTAAAGGAAGAATTTGTTACACCCCACTTAAATGTACACCCAAATCGCCTTAGCCTTCCGTGTATGCGCTCATTTTTAGTGCATTATTGTTATTTGTTAAACCCTAAGTTAACTTTCTAATTGATTACATGGTTGCTAAGTTGAGTCATATCCTTGTACATATTGTTTTGGGATGATTGGGACTCATGGGTAAGTATTTATTTTATGGAGTAATGGGGAAGAACATCATTTATTACCCCCATATGTGCGTTAATCTTAAAAGTGCTCCAAGTGTTTTGATTTTCTTAATTCGAGTCATTAGACTAGTTCATTGTAAAGTATGTAAAAATTCAAGTGTAAGGGGAATATTCATTCCCTATGATGTATTATTTTGGATGGTAAGGTAAAGAGAAAAACATACGGACTACCATCCCGTTTCATTCTTTGTTCATTTTAAGTTTTTGTTATTTTTCATTTATTAGCTTAAGTCGAGTCTAGTCTTGGCTTAGCAACGCCATATTGTACATGTAATTAACCAAGATTGTTAACTCGCCACCAGTAAAACTTCCTTTATCCAACAAAATCGTGTAATTCATATCCCTATACCTAACGTTACAACCCTTTAAAATACCTCTTTGATAGTTTATCCTAGGTGCTTACGCCATGTGGTGGAGGTTTGATCCTTTCCCAAGCCTATGGTAATCTATTTTGCTATGACAGGTAGTGAGAGATATCTTCCATTTCCATAATGTTATATTACTTTATTACACCCCGAGAGATGTGAGTATCTAAACACTATTTGTGAGGTGCTTGTGTATGACCTCCGTGCTTGTCTATTGGTCTTTAGTGGAACGATTATTTGTTCTAATTACTTTTATATTAGTGTTAAATGACCCCTAACTTGTCTTTTGAGTAGAATAAAAGCGCATTTGCTTGAGGACAAGCAAATCTCAAGTGTAAGGGTATATGATGAGGCGAAAAATGATCCGTTTTTAGGGGGTCATTTAAGCCCGAATCCGACTTTATTTGATCAAATATTGCCCTAAATCGTTCCTTTTGTGATTTTAGGTACTTGGAGAGTGAATTCTGGAAAAGAAGCTATTTTGGACGTTTTTGGAGCATAAAAGTGAAGAAAACGGCAAAGTCTCTATTTTCCATGCTGGGAACAGTACATGATGGCGTCAAGAGTAATCCCATGACGGCGTCAAACCTCAATAATAAAAATCCGTAGTTGATGAAGGCGTCAAGAGTGTTCCTGACGGCGTCAAATTCCCAAGAATAAAATACCGTGGTTGATGACGGCGTCACACAGGCCGTCAGAAGTAGATCAAGGCCGTCCGAGGAAGTATTTGGCGGCGAGATGACGGCGTCACACCCTTGTTCTTGACGCCGTCACCTCGATTTTCCTATATATAGTTTTCAAGTTTTTACATTAAAAAAGGAGGGAAGTTTTGGAGAAACCCTAAAGACGATTTTGGTGGAACTTTTACAGGTTTTTCAAGGGTTCCAAACCCTTGAAACCTTGCATTGTAATTGAGATAAGTGTTCTTCTAATTCAATCAATATGTCTATGTGTTGGTTGTCTATATCATGTTCTTATCTTAATTCCATTATGCTAGGCTAGATCTCTTTTGTGTTTGCTTAGATCTAATGAAACCTAGATATTGATTATGTGTTGATTACTTGTTTATTCTTGTCTTGGATGAATGATTTTATATGTTAGGCTTAAGAAAACTGGCAGATCTCCAAATGGTAACATGCTTGAACGTCTTAAGAAACATGAACCGAGGCGTACTAGGTCTTTATTGGTTGTATTTAATGCATGAGCCACTGTTTACAATCCCTATAGTTGTGCTGGGTCATGGTGTAGGAGGAGATAAGAGCTCATAGAATTGGGGAGTTATGTATGCCACCCCATGAATGGTATTAAGGAATACGATCCGTCATCCATACAATTATAACAAGTAATTAACGTGTAAAAGATATCTAGGGAGTAGTGAAATCTAAGTAAACACATTTTCTCCAATTACTGCTCACAACCTTAGTATAATTAGTTTATTTTCATTTTCAGTATTTTATTTTGATTAATTCTTAGTTTTGGGTTAGTTGAATAGCAACTAATTCCGCCCACTCTTCCAAAACCTGAGATTTTACTTGCTTTCATAAAAATATAAAAATACAAAAATAATCATCCCTCACCTTTAGAACTAGTAATCAGGTTTTCTAATCCTAGCGACACTATTCCTAAGCTGAACGATCAATCCCCCGGTACTTGTCACTATACTATACTACAACGATCAGGTACACTGCCTGGTGGGGGTTGTAAGCTTCTCGAGATCCCTCGAGAGGTAAAGCCTGTTGCGATTCCCACGCATCATTTATACATATTTAATTGTTATGTTATGTATATGTTTATTTGGTTGTTTTTTTATTTTATTTTATATTACTTGTTTTGTTTATTACTATGTTAGACATGTTTATAAACGAAAAGGGTAATTTTTGAATAGAAAAATAATATGGACTAAATAAATGGCGAAATTGTTTTGGTTTTTAAGAGCTTAAATTTCAAAGGATTGGTTGATTGATGTTTTTGTACGTAATGGTTAACTAGGCCCGACCGAAGTTTACACACTACAAGATGGGTATAAGGTTGGCTTCGCATTAAATTTTAGCCTTAGATAGACAACATTCTATCTTAACGCTCGTTTGTGTGTAAATTAGACTTACTGAACAACCATTACATGTACACTGTCATCTTAAGGGTGAATTCACCACAATTTCACAATGATTATCCGAAACACTAAGTCTTAGGGCTTATGCAAAAGTACGATATAGTGGACGATAATTGTTGGTAATTCTTTAATTGGTGAACCCGATACCTCAATCAAAACTTTGCTATTTTACTCTTAGCAAATTGGTAATAAAAATGTTTTGTAAAACCAATGTTATGAAGTTGTATGCATGCTTCTTCATACATTATTTTGATCACATCAAAATTAATACCCTTATAAAATTAAGTCAAATGTCATCTAATTAAGAACACTTGAAGTTGTACTTTACGTCATGTGAGAACTTGGTGAGATTGCAATGGAGAGGTAAATTTCATAAATTCATTGCTAGCAGATCAACTGATGTGATGGATTTGTGAGTTTACAGTTTTTAAGTTAGACGACTTAAATTGAGTAGGAAGTGAGATCTTGGACTCAAGGCATTAAGATGGGGATTAAACATGCTTACAATACAAATGTTTTGTGATTGTAAATCCCATAAATCTAGGAATTGGACAAATGTTATGCCAATTATTGTACGACAAGTTACCTCATATTATACTTTCATTACTAGCAGATCAACTGATGTGATGAAACTATGTTTATGGAGGATTCTAGTTTTCAAGATTATTCTATGGATATGATTTCCTTGGGTATTTTAATTTTCTTGAAAAATTGTATTATCAAAAATACTAATGTTTTGAACTTTCTTTATCTGTAGAAATGGCTCAAACTGATAACACCAACTTTCGTTCTGTGTTCAAGACTTACTTTGAACGAGAAAAATTGACTGGCTCAGAAAATTTCAATGATTGGTATCGTTCACTCAGGATTGTCCTGCGAGTGACTGGTCAACTTGAAATCTTGAAAACGCCTTGTCCTGCTGAACCTGAAGGTCCTGAAGCTACTAAGGCTGCCAAGGCTGAATGGAAAATAACTTGTAAGGAACATATTGATGTGGCCGCAATGATGTTAGGGGCAATGTCACCAGCTCTTCAAAGGCAGTTTGAAGAATACTTCCCCATGAACATGATTGATGAACTTAAGAAACTATATGAGAAACCATCAAATGTAGAGATTTACGATTTGATGGAGGCTCTACATGGTTGTAAGCAGGGTGATGGTGAACCTGTGAGTGCTCATGTGTTGAAAATGAAGAGTTTCATGGATTAACTACAAACACTTAAGAAACCCTATGACAATGATATGGCTGTGAACTTAATCAATAGATCCCTTAACAAGGAATTTAGTGGTTTTGTGAGGAACTTCAATATGCATTGTGTGGGGAAGACAGTAAGTGAATTGCACGCACTGCTCATTGATTATGAGAAAGGGTTACCACAAAAGGCTCCTACACCCCAGGTACTTGCTATTCAAGGGGGTAGAATTAACAAGACAAATGCGAACAAGAAGAAGGGTAAGGGAAAGAAGAAGGCTGATAAGAATAAGCAAGTTATGGCTTATCAACCACCTTAACCTAAGAAGAACCCTCCTATGAAGAATAATCCAAAGAAGGATCAAGGATGCCATTACTGCTAGGTGATGGGTCACTGGAAGAGGAATTTTCCTCTTTATCTCGATGACTTGCGAAACAATAAGGTTAAGAAGACTGGGCACATGGGCGCCCGTACTTCAGGTAACTTATTTGTCATTGAATCATTTACTTTATCTCATAAATTAAATTCCTGGGTATATGATACTGGATGTGGTATTAACATTTGTAATACACTACAGGGGTTTAGAGAGGAAAGGAGACTAGCTTATGGGGAGCAATTTCTGCATGTGGGCAATGGAGTACAAGCAGCAGTTGAAGCCATAGGAGTGATTAATTTAGTTTTACCTTCTGGTTTAGTACTGATTTTAAACAAATGTCATTATGCACCTTCTATAATTAGAGGTGTTGTTTCCTTTTCATGTTTGTTGGATCTTGGTTTTACTCATACTATTGATGGCAATAAAATTTCTATTTCTTTAAATGGTGTATTTTATTTTAATGCTGTTGCTGTGAATGGTGTGTTTGAAATTGATATGAATGATTGTATGTCCAACAATAATAATAATTCAATGTACATCATTAGTAAGAGAATGAAGTATGTCTTGAATTCTTCTTACATTTGGCACTGTAGACTTGCCCATATAGGCAAGACTCGCATGCAAAAGCTACAACAAGATGGGCTTTTGAAAAATATCAATGATGAGTCATTTGATAAATGTGAGTCTTGTATTTCTGGGAAGATGACTAAGAAACCTTTTCATAGCAATATGGAAAGAGCTTCAGATCTACTTGGTTTAATACATACTGATGTGTGTGGACCACTTAGACATGTGTCAAGGAGAGGTGCTGTTTACTTTTTAACTTTTACAGATGATTTCAGTCGTTATGGTTATGTTTATTTACTTAAGCATAAACATGAGGTGTTTGAAACATTTAAAGTTTTCAAAGCAGAAGTAGAATTGCAATTAGGAAAGAAAATTAAAGCTCTTCATTCTGATCGAGGTGGTGAATACCTTAGTCAAGATTTTAAAGATTTCTTAACTGAGAATGGAATTGTCCAGAATCTCACATCTCCATATACTCCACAACAAAATGGTGTATCTGAGAGAAGGAATCGTACATTGTTGGACATGGTTCGATCAATGTATAATCTTACTAATCTTCCTTTGTCTTTTTGGGATTATGCTCTTGAATCAGCTGTTCGTATTTTGAATATGGTTCCCACAAAGAAGGTTGATAAGACACCATATGAGATGTGGACTGGAAAAGCTCCGAACTTGTCTTATTTAAAGGTCTGGGGTTGTGAGGCGTATGTTAAACATGACTCACAAGATAAACTCCAACAAAGATCTGTAAAGTGCATTTTTCTAGGATACCCAAAGGAAACAATGGGTTACTACTTTTACTACCCACCTGGGAACAAAGTGTTTGTTGCTAGGTATGGTGACTTTCTTGAAAGTGATCTTGTATCTCAAGAAGTCAGTGGGAGAGTATATGATCTAGAATATGATCAAGATAATGCATTACCTTCAGAATACACTAGCACACTTCCTGTAGAACCTGAAAGTCTGGGTCCTCCACCGGAAGTTGATGTAATTCCCATTCGCAGATCTTCTAGATCTGTGAAAGCTCCTGACCGTCTATGTCTTAATGTAGAGGTTGAGGAGAATATACTAGGGGATCTTAATGAACCTACTAGTTATAGAGCTGCCATTAATAGTCCTGAAAATGAAAAATGGAAAGCTGCTATGAATGGGGAAATACAATCCATGCATGATAATGAAGTCTGGACAGAAGTAGACCTTCCTCCTGGTGCCAAGGTAGTTAGGAGTAAATGGCTCTACAAGATTAAGACTGACATGGATGGAAATGCACACACTTATAAGGCTCGTCTGGTTGCTAAAGGTTTTACTCAAACTTTTGGAATTGATTACGAGGAGACTTTTTCTCCTGTAGCAGACATAAGAGCTATAAGGATTCTCATAGCTATAGCAGCGTACTGTGACTATGAGATATGGCAAATGGATGTGAAAACCGCTTTCTTAAATGGTCATCTAGATGAAGACATCTATATGGCACAACCAGAAGGGTTTGAAAATCCAAAGTTTCCAAATCGTGTATGCAAACTTCAAAGATCCATTTATGGATTGAAGCAAGCATCACGACAATGGAACAAGAGATTTGATGCTGAAATAAAAAAAAAGTTTGGATTTACTCAGAATCTTGATGAGCCATGTGTGTATCACAAAGCTAGTGGGAGTGATAATGTAATTTTCCTAATTTTATATGTTGATGACATATTGATCATGGGAAAAGACATTCCAAGTTTGCAAAAAGTTAAGGCATATCTTGGAAAGTGCTTTTCTATGAATGATTTAGGAGAAGCTGCATACATTCTGGGAATCAAAATCTATAGAGATAGATCAAGGCGGTTAATTGGATTAAGTCAAAGTGCTTACATTGACAAAATATTGAAAAGGTTCAATATGCAAAATTCCAAGAAAGGATATTTGCCGATGGAAGTAAAACATGGCTTATGTGATGAGTTTTGTGCTTCAACACCTGCTGAGGTGGCTCGCATGAGTAAAGTTCCTTATGCTTCGGCTGTAGGATCTATTATGTATGCTGTAAAATGCACAAGGCCAGATGTGGCGTTTGCTCAAAATATCACCAGTGAATTTCAACAGAATCCAGGTGAAAAACATTGGATTGCTATTAAGCATATTCTTAAGTATTTGAGAAATACAAAAGATATGTTTTTGGTATATGGTGGAGAACCAGCTGCAGAACTTTGTGTTACAGGTTTCTGCGATGCGTCCTTACAAAGTAATAAAGATGATTCGAAGTCTTAGACGGGTTATGTCTTTGTTATTAATGGAGGAGCAGTAGACTGGAAGAGCAAGAAGCAGAGTACAATTGCGATGTCTGCAACTGAAGCTGAATACATTGCTGCTTCAGAAGCTGTTATGGAGGCTGTTTGGATTAGGAAATTCGTTTCAGGGCTTGGTGTTATGCCTTTAATTGAATTACCTATTAATATGTATTGTGACAATTCTGCTGCAATCATATTTGCCAATGAACCTGGAGTCATGAGAGGCACCAAACATTTTCTACGGAAGTATCACTTTGTTCGTGAAAAGGTTAACGAAGGTGAAATAAATCTGCTGAAAGTTCACACAGATGATAACTTAGCTGATCCATTCACTAAAGCTTTGGCGAAAGAAAAGCTTAATGAATTAGCCAATGGAATTGGGCTTAAATTAGTTAGTAGTTTCATGCATAACTGTGATTAATATTTGGATAAAGGATATTGTAAACAATTATTATTTTAATGAAATAAAGTATGTTGGTATGTTTATTTCTATTATTAATTATTGTTGTCCTATTTTTGCATGTTTAAATCCATGAATAAATGTTATTCTTAAATTGTCCGTTGTCAGTTAATAATATGGGAATATTATTAAATTAAGACAAATATAAAGGTTGGTATAATATACTTGAAGTATATTGATGCGTAGTCATGCCATTTCAGATGATATTCGATGATACTGAATATAGGAGTTATCCCGACTATATGATGTTACTTTATGGATCTTGTCATTAAGTAAATCATAAGAAGTTATCCTTAGACTTGAGATACAAGATAACGGTCATGAATGTAGTACATTTTTGTGGAACAACTTAACGCTATACGTAATTGGTAGTCATAAGGGTTGTTTTCGGAAGTGTTACAAAGTTTGTGTGTTTTGCTTGTAATCAATATAGAATTTGTTCCTTCAAATTAATTTTTGGAGTTTAATACTGCTGGGCCCCTCGTAGGGTTGTCACGGTGTTTGCGTGGCCACGCCCAAGGTCTTTCCTGAAAGGTTCAGAAGATTTGGTAATCTTGTCAATTTCTAACAACGAGAAACAGAATGGTTAATTAAGGAATGACCTAGATCCATATCCTTATTAACATGGTATTAGAAACAAAGGGATAATAATAATAATGAGAAATCATTAAAAGGTTTTCCAAGAGCCTTACTCGAGTTGTACTAGAGGCATCGGCATGTTGCAAGACGCTAACCAATGTGATCACACTATTATGATATGTCTAAGTGGGAGCTGTTAGTTTTATAGACATTATAATAATAGTTGTGTGTTCGGATCGAACTCGAGATCACGAGATTGCACACAATACGTATGAAGAGTAAAAGAATAATTATTTATAAATGTTATATATAATTATTAATAAACACAAAACTAGTAACGACCGTTAGTATTTAACGGAGAATGGCTAACGACCGTTAGACGAAGATTAGGAAAGTAATACTAATGAATATTTAGAAACAAGAGAAGGTTCCGGAATCCCTTTGGGAGACCACAACCGATCGGCCAAGGAGGGATCCCACCTCCTTTGTGCCTTGAGCTCCAAGTTTCAATTAGTATATAAACAAACCCAAGATGCATTGTTTTCTCATAACTTGTACACACATCTTGGTGTTTTCTCTCCTTCTCTTGTCCCATAATCGATCCATCAAAACAATCCCTTAGGGATTCGATTTTCATAAGCTAAACAAAGTTTTGTGTTTGATTTACTTGCATAAACTTTTACTTGAATTAGTACGTGTGTACAAGAACGCGATTCAAACACACTATTGTTTGATTCTTGGATTGAATTACAAAAGAGGTAAGGGGTAATTCTTATAATCCACATAAACCCTAATTAGGGTTCTTGATTTGAAGATTGCATTTGATTCTTGTTCGGGCTAGAATCACAAAGGTATGTTTACTTTTATAATAGATTAATTAATTACATATTATATGATCTTGTAATTGCTTCCGCTATGCTCACTTGATGTGTTTGGTTTATTTTATATGAATGTCATGATATCGTAATTCAATAATTTGTACAATGGTGGAAGACCTCTCAATTTACCTTCAGATGGCGGGTGTGGGAACGTGTCATTCAATACCTTCAGTTTCTCAAGGTTATCGAGCTTAGCAAGATTGTCAAACAAACTGGAACCTTTCTTTCTTCCATGAGAACAATAAGTTTTCCACGTATTCCAAGCTTTTTAAGATTGGGAGTTCTAGCTAAGACATTCTTTGTGCAACTATCGGGTGATACAGTCGAGATGGTTTGTATGTTTATTTGAACAAATGGATCTTCATTATCCATTCGTGTTTTGGCTTGAGGTCCATGTAGGCGACTCGGTCCGCTTGTGCGTAAATGCCTAAATTGGGACATTTTCCATATATCTACTTGAATGTCGAGGTCACGTGATGTTGTTTCAATTATTAAAGATTGAAGACTCCATAATTTGGGAATTGATGGTTGAAGCACTTTAAAATTTCCAGAGAGGGAAATATACCTTAAATGCACTAGCTGTGTGATTTCAACTGGAAAGCGGGAAATACTGATGGATTTAATATCTAACACCCTGACTAACTTAAAAGCTTCATAGATGAAAGATGTGTGCTCCCGAGATAACTCTTTTTCATCCAAGGGAAAACACAAGAAAGAACGAACATGTGGACCACAAGGCTTTGAGTGAATAAAGTTCATGACATGAGAATGAACACACAGACGCCGGTGATAATTTCCAGATGATATTAGTGAATTTGGATCTTGTAAATTTCCTTTAATTACTTGCAAAAACTTTTCTTCCGCTGCCTCTCTTAGGCATAAATCACGCAGCATATCATGAACACGACATGTTTTGATCCTTTCGTTTGACCTCTTTGCTGCAACTAATATAAGATTTCTTTCAACAAGATCTTCCAAATACTCTTCTGCTAAATCTACCAAGCAATCTTGGCCTTTTTGATGTATAAACCCTTCTGCCACCCACAACATAAGTAATTTCCACACAGGTATCTCAAAATCTTCAGGAAAAGCACCAAAGTAGATGAAGCACACCTTCAAATGATCAGGCAAATGCTTGTAACTTAGTGCCAATACATCCAAACATTGCTTCGGATCTCTTGCAACATAAGAACTAACACTTTCAGCAACCTTCTTCCATAAGTCACGTGTTTTATCTTTCTTTAAAAGAAGTCCGGCAACAACTACTATGGTAAGAGGAAGCCCATAACATTTTCTAGCAATTGTTTGTCCAAGTTCAACTAACTCAGATGGACAACTTCCTCTTCTAAAAACCTTAGTAGAAAGTAGCTCCCAACTTTCATCTTCGTTCAAAAACCGCAAATAATGAGGGGTGCTATCAGGGTTTGCAAGCTTAGCCACATCTGTGTTACGGGTAGTCAACAAGATTCTACTTCCACAGTTTTGGTTCGGAAAAGCCATTTTAAGATCATCCCATGCTTCTGGTGTCCATACATCATCTACTACAATGAGATATCGTCGACCATTTAAATGTTTGCATATTTCTTCAACCAGCATTTCTTCATTCAGTTTGTAAGCATGCTCTGAAGGTTGCATAAGGGAACTCAATATGGCCATAAGTACTTCTTGTCGGTTGTAATCTTGGGAAACATACACCCAAGCACGAACAAAAAAGTGAAATTCAATGGCAGGATCACAATAAACTTTCTTGGCAAGAGTGGTCTTTCCAAGTCCACCCATACCAACAACTGAGACAACTTCTAGTGACTCGGAGATATTAGTGAGTCGACTCGCTATTTGTTTTGCTTCTTCATCAAAACCAACGACATTATCTTCCTCAACCACTGGTTTTCATCTTTGTGATGAAGACTTATTTGATGTTTCCACGGTGTGAAAAGCTTCAATCCCAAACATCTTATTATCATATATGTCCTTCACTTTTTTCATGATGGCTTCAATATCTTTTGCAATAGATCGAAGCTTTGTTGCATACTCAAGTCCATGGGTAAATTTTTTCAAGGTGCTTCTCTCTTTATGCATAGCCGCATTAACTATAAATGCGTCGATTGTGTCCTCTGCTTCGCAAGCTACATGTCTGATTTGTCTGACTAATTCTCTTACGTATTCATATTCACTATGTTTCTCTTTTGAATCTTTGAGAAATGCATTCATTAAACTGAGCTCTCCGTAAAGAGAATTAATTTGGCCCTTTAAATCAGATATCAAATCGGCATTGTAGAGTAGCAGTTGCTTAAGATTTTCCAAAAGAAACTCAACCACAGCATCCGCCATTTTAGATTTACTCAGCTAGATTTTCTTCTCTTTGTTACTGTGATTCTGTTTGACAATGTTAACTAAGATTTGACTAATCACTTTTGTGTGAATTAGTATTTCAACAAAAAATCATAAGATAAATTATATTGTGATGGAATAGAAAGCAATGATATTCTTCTTCTTTCTCATACACGCTTGTAAATTCTGGTAATTTTGATCTGCCGATTGAACCTGCAACAGTAGGTGATATGATTAACGGTAATTAGAAAGATTATAAATGGAAAAAACTAGTACTAGCACTGTTCTAGTTATAAGACATTGTGAGTTTCAGTGGCAAAAATGATACTAAACAAACAAATACAAATTTCCATGCTAATGTAGATGCACATTATTCTTTAAAGCCACTTTATATCGATCTTTCCAAACAAGGGAGTACCAAAAGTGCAAAGAATTATGAAATATTCTGTATTGAAGTAGGAATAACATGACTCTAAAGGTCAAATTTTTTTAATATAGCATAGATCATGTTGTAAAGCATGTAAAGTTAGCCCACGTCAAAATTAACCATATACATAAAGATATGCTCAACAATCCCGCATTAGCATTACATATCCATGTAAGAGTCTTGCATCTATGGAAGGAGATGATCACAAGACCTTTAATTCAAGCAGGCCTGGATCAACAGTAACAATGATAGAGATCAAATTTAAAAATTCTTTATGGGAAAATTGTCCAGAAATACATCAAACTTGCCACCTTTTGCTTTTGTATACCATGAACTTTTTTTCCTATTGTAACTATAAACTTTCTTAATATTGCTTTTGTATCCTAAAATGGCCAATTAGCTGACGTGGCATGGATTAGTGATCCTAATTACCCTCACTTAATCACATTCCACGTTTTTTATACTTTGGGTGTGTTTTGAACATATACCAAACTTTGGGGGGGTGAATAACAAACATTTTTATAACCCTAACCTAACACCATCACTTAATCCCCTTTTCCCTCTTCCCCCCAATCCTAAACGGTCCCCAAAAAAATTTTCAAGAACCCTAAAAAATGAGTACTTCTAGTTCTGCCCAATCGCGCTTAATTGGAGGCAACCTTGAATTCTTTTGCAACTACAATCGTCAATTAAGGGTTCAAACATCAACCTCACGTGCAAATCGAGGTAAGAGGTATGTGAAATGTGATATTTGTCGAGTCTATGAGTTTCTAGATGATGACCTTCCTAGCCAATACTACAAAGACCTGGTATTTGGGTTTTTTCAAAGGCAAAGAGGAAGGGATAATGGACCAATGATCGAGGCAATTGCTTTGGAGAAGTCTAGGTTGGAGGAAGAGTTGAAGGCTACAAAGTCAACCTTGGAGCATGAGTTGATGACTGGGAAGGCAAAGTTAGAATCGTATGATAGGTTGTTTATGGTAATGTTAGGATGTTTGTGCATAATCTGTGTTGGGATAGGTTTGTCACTATCCAAGTAGTGTAAGCAAGGACAGGTGTGGTCATGGTATGTTGATTATGGGAATGTAAGTTGTACTAGGTAGATGATAAGGAAGCCATGATCCCTTTAATGTAGTGTTTTGTAACTTTGGATGCTAACTTAGTTTGAAATGAAATCCTTAATCTGTCTTGCTTCCTATATGAATTTTGGTTATAAGATTTAGAAAAACAGTTCATTGATTCAAAGTAGGGGCTACAAGTGTTTTATTTTTGGGCATGGTTTAAGTTATACACCTAAACCATGGTCAATACATACAAATCTTGTAACCAAATAGCATAGCTTCATGAGAGTCATCAATTTAACCCATCTTTTTCTTCCCCTTCCCTTTTGGATCATTGGGAAGTTTTGGTTCCCATACTTTGATACCAAAGTCTCCCCATTTTGTTGGAGCTGCCAGACCCAATACCTTCTCCCTAGCAACAAAAGCCATCTTATCTTCATATTCTTTTGTCAAGTTGGAACTGCTATCAGTCCTCTTTGAAGACAATTTCAATGGTTTTGGACTTTCAATTTTTGGAAAGTAATTCGTCCATCCAGAACTGTCACTAGATGTTTCTTCAATGGCATATGAACGTGGAGTACATGACTTGGCCTGAGAACTGTCACTTGAAATGCAAATTATTTCTACAAAAAAAAGTGTTAAGAAAACAACAACTAATCAAAACAGACATATATACATGTTAAAACAGTAAGTAATACCTTTCTTTTTGTTGGGATCCATTTGGATATGAGTTGGTCAGTTGGTGATGGTATGCACAAAGATATAGACTTTGGTTGATTATATAGTGCAAGTACTTGCTGAGGATCATAGGTTTATATAGAGTCACAAGTTTAATAGTGAAGATTCTTGCTAATATAGAGGTGCTTTTGCAGTTGCAGAGTTGAAAAGAATAGTGCATTCAATGGACATAGTGAACATGAAACTGCATATTTCAGTTTCCTAAAATATTTGACCTATTCAATGGACATAGTAAATATGAAACAGCATATTTCATTTTCCTAAAATATTTGACCCATTCAATGCACAAATTGAATATGAAACTGCATATTTCATTCCATAAACTTGTTTAAGAATGACCATCAAAAGTGCCCTGTATGATTTACAAAATGGGCTATTGTGTGATGGTCATCTCATAAACAATCATACTTGTTGATGTTAATCATTAGTGTTTCTAGTTATGGGTTATAGTTACATTACAGACCCAAGCAACATTAGTTATAAGACTTTACATGATTGCCCTCAAAAGATATACAAAATGGGCACACAAAATAATGTTGCTTCAAGCAACATCTACATCCAGTGCAGATTCAGGAGTGCTGCCCTGGCCATGGTTGTTTTTTGCCAATTTGTTCTTGATGATCCTTTCACTAGGCCTCCTAACTCTTACTTGTACCACTGGTTCTTGTATTTGAACTTCATGTTGAACATCTTGTTTTTCCAAAAATTTTGCAAACTTTTCATAAGGCATTCTCACAGCAGCCACATTAAGAATAACACCATCTTTATACCATAAAGGTAAATGTGCAAAGTACCCATCATTCCAAACATCAAATTGATGCAAATTCGTACCAGGTATCATCCTGTTTCAAAAAGTACAACAATAACGTGTTAGGGTAAAAAGAGAACAATAACGATTTAGGGTTTGTGAACAAATTAATAATAACACAAAATATTGTGACTAATACATACCTGAAATATGACAACACACATCAATTGTACAATCTGATTAAATATTTGATGAGGTGAATTTAGGGTTTATGTGTGAAAATATCGTGATTGTGGATTTGGGGGAAAATTATGTTGGGGTAAAACGTTTATAAGTGATTAAGTAAGGGTAAACCCCCCAAAGTTTGGTATATGTTCAAAACACACCCAAAGTATAAAAAACGTGAAATGTGATTAAGTGGGGGTAATTAGGATCACTAATCCATGCCACGTCAGCTAATTGGCCATTTTAGGATACAAAAGCAATATTAAGAAAGTTTATAGTTACAATAGGAAAAAAAAGTTCATGGTATACAAAAGCAAAAGGTGGCAAGTTTGATGTATTTCTGGACAATTTTCCCATTCTTTATCTCCATTTGCACAAATATTTAGTTATGCAGTTTGCTACGATATTGTATGTACTGTTTAACAGTCTGCAAAGACTAGTCTACTTTGTTAAGATATCGGAAATATGAACTCATACCATATTTCTAACTTATGGAATATGTGATATGAAAATACAATACATCACATACAGACTCATTACTCATGCTGTTGTTAGAACTCACTAGTATGCCATTGTGCAATCTCGCATTTATATCAAACTATGTCTTCTTATTTTCAAGTAGGAATTAAAATATGTGTCTGCATATAATCTTAAGAAAATATGATTCAGGATCATTTCTATTTTAAAAAAAAAAGGTCTTAAGTTTAACAGAAAGTGCAAAAGAAATAATAACAACCACTTCTATGCCAGGTACCACAATCAAAATCATTCAAGTAAACTTCTTACGGTACACATTAACAAGTATGACTTATTGCCCAATAAGAATATTGCATACGCCATTTCAGCTTAGAAATCGATACAAATTTAACATATCTTAATAATTGATTTGATAACTTCATGTAACTTTCTAACAGATATCTTTAACAACTAAAACTAAAAAAGGCTAGATGTACGTAATAGTTAAAGCAAATTCCGGGTTTCTTGCAAAACACGCTTGCCCAGACTAACGACAAATTTGTGGAAGACAATGTTCAAACTCAGTCAAATGCCCACTCTGCTCATGAGCATGGCCTCTGGGTTTAAACAGGTATATAAGCAATGACGGAACTAGGGGATGTCCGGTGGTGATTGAATTATGTTTAGTAGTGCTAAATTTCATTAAAAAAAAAGAAAAGAAAAAAACCCCTCCAATTTCTCTGACTTTTGCACTTTGAAATTTATATACATATAGTAAAATGTGAAACTTGATTATCTTTAACGCGGGCAACACAACGCGATACTATATGTTACTACAAATTTGGAAAGTGGTCGTGAAGAAAAATGGTTGAGGAAATATATGAGGTTTATTTGTTTAGTTCGCTTGGTTACGTGGCCACATAAAAATCAACAATACGTTTAAAGGTGAGATTTAGATGTGTTTATATGACAAAACAAAATAATTCACGCATGAACAGAAGTCATGAAGTACATATATATGTGACCAAGATATGATAGAACGTATGGAGAAAAGTTTAGGAAGGACTTACTACGCCAAAACTTGACGGGGAAAACACAAACAAGAAAGGGACGAATGTGAAATGATGCAAGGCAACTTCAGCAATTTCGAAACGTGTAACCCGTCTAGTAGCACCACCAAAGGAATTTGAAGTTGCAAGGATAGTAACCCATGCCTTCTTGTTCTTTCCTTTTCTTCTTTCACGTTTGACATGAACCAAAAGTCAGTAGTTTTTATGTTTATGTTTGTGTATTTGTTATGAATGTCGATGGAGTGAAAGGGTTTATATAGGCGAAACAAATTCTAGTGACAAATGAGTCGGTCCAAATCTTTATCTATGGTCTCTAAGATAGTAAACGTGTGTCAGGGACTGCAAGAACATAACCTGGTTCTTGTCATTCTTTGCTTGTCGATTACATGTCAAGAATAAAGGGTTCGGTTTTGATTATCTACTTTGCATGTGATCGAACAAAAGAGTTGAGTGTGTAAGTAAACTTGAGTGTGTCATAGTACAAATGAGAATGTCACATGGTTTTGATGTTCTTTCTTGCTAGACGATCAAACAAAGAAACAAAGACAAGGAGGGGACCATGTGACTTGAGATGGGGTGTGTAAGTGATAGTAATTATGTGTTTCATAAGAATTGTAAGACAATCATGGCTTAATTGTTTGGATATTGTTTGGACTAGAATTTCGATGGGGAGAAAAATGAAATAGGTTGCGTTTGGTTTTTGAAAGTGTACACCGAAGGTCTACTAAACCTTTTAACATGACTATATATTATCTTTTTCTTGTTTGATGTAATTTAGGTCATTTGGGAATCCATATGTGACATGTACCTAGCCAAAAGTACGGGTTCAATTTAGTAGCACAAGTCTAGAAATTTTTGACAAGAGATTGATCACGCTGAGCTTGTGGGTTTTTTTAATCTTTAAACGTCTGTATAAGATATTGAGAGAAAAATAAAGATATCGTGCCAAAGTAAAGGGATTCAAATCGACTTCTAAGAAATTATAAAAGTGATTTGGAACAACGGGATATATTAATGAGTTTGATTTCGAAGGGTGAGAAGCGTGTTACAAGGTTCTGATTAATATAGTTGAATAAAAGAAAAAAATTAGCCCGTAAAAACGGTTAATTAAAATGTGATGATGGATTACTATTCGTTAATTGTTTACAAATGACAGGGAAATTTACGGTGTATTACACAATGTGGCTCAGACCTCCACAGTTATAGCACTTGGGTTGCCTTCCTTGCCCCTAATTAGCATTACCAACTCTGTTCTGAACATTGCCACGAGCAACATCTCTTTGATTCACATTTTGTCTTCCTTGAACGTTTTGAACCATAACCCGTCCATCTTCCACTATAGCTTGGTTGCGTGTATTTGATAAAGTTCTAAGTTGGTTGTTGGTTTGAGGAAGTGTTGGTCTGAACTGTTGAATAAGCAAGGAAACTTGAATGGAGAGATTATTAATCATCTGGTCGGTACGAAAGTACCCTAAGTCAAGTTGGGTGGTCATAGAAGAAGGTTAAACAAATGATGACTGATTTTGAGACGTAGAAGGATGAAGATAAGCTTGATCGAGTGAGGATTGGTTGAATGGCTGGACATTTGAAACAAAAGCAAGTGAATCATTTGTTGTTGTTGGATTGAGCTTTTCCCTTAATTGATGATCATAAACAACATGCTTTTCATGTTGTTGTTAGTAAGCATAAAGTTGTTCATAATTGGTGTTTCTCAATCCTTTGTTGAGCTTCACTGCTGTCACGAATCGATCCCATTCTGGTGACATATTGTTCATGAACTTTGAATTGAGTTGGATGTTGGGCATTGTCATTCTGATGATTCTCATGTCATTCACAAGCTTGTGAAATCTGACATAGCAATATGTGATGTTTTCACCAGGGTTCATCTTGAAGTGCTCAAACTCATCATACAATTGAGATTCACAGTCTTCTTTAGTCAGCTCTAAACCTGGTAGAAAAATTTTGACATTATCCCAGACAGCTTTGGCTTCAGTGTTGAAGTTTATGAGCTTGTAAACGTCTTTGGGAAGTCCTTGAATCACAATGTTGGAAGCTCGAATATCAGCATCATAACGCTTCTTCTCCTGCTCCTCATTAAGATCGTTATAAGTACGTGGCCTGTTGATTTCAAAGGTGACAGTACCATCCTCACTAGTAGTGATAACATCTCTGGTGGTGCCCATTTGAAATGTCCCTTCATCATTGGATTTAAGAATGTTGACACCATTCTCTTTTCCCAAGCATTAGAGTCGAATTCTTTGTGCCCATGACTCGTAATCAGTTCTATCCAGCATAGGAGGCGGGTATCTGACCCAGCAGCTTGAATGTCATCAGAAGTAGTGCTTGCCATGATGTAATCTTACACGGGATTTTACAACTCTTGTGATTTATGTTGAGGCAACATGATCAAGATCTCTTTATGTTTTAATGATGACAAATAAACCATCGAAACACATAAAATAACAAACGTTAGCTCAAAATCACCGGAGCCAATGTTTGCTCCTGGCGCGCTACCCGCGCGTCAACGCGCGGGTGACGCGCCAGGAGTCTGTATGGTTCCAGGCGAATTTTGAAAGTCAGCTTTCCCCTTACCCGACAAATGTGGATCTTTCAAAACAGGTATGAATATGTTATGTGCTTAATTGAGAACACTCGAAACGAGTTTTGAGATTTGAGAAATCCCATTTTTAATACACCCATTTACGTGAAAACGCCAACTCATGTTTTCTAGCTATCGCCTCTAGCCAAGGCTTTTCTAAACTTAGGGAGCTTATATATTTCACGTAACATCGTGTTGAAGCATCCATATGCTCATATCCCGTGCTTACGTCTTCTCTAATTACGTAACGGGTTTACTCCCTTATTGGTTAAACTAAGTCAAAGGTCACTTTGCGTAAACGCATCCTTTCCCACTTGGGTTATGCTTTACATCAAGGCAAAGCACTTAACTTGTTTGAACCAAGGTATTAGTTGAGAACGCCGAGTCGTGGAAAGTCACGAGATATGAAACTATGGATTCTCGACATTATGTTACTTGAACTTATAAGTAACCTATGATTTTCTCAACTTATAATCTTAATTGTATAAACCTTTTCTTCTTAATGACAATTAGATTATGCCTTAATCCTCTCTTAATCCCATTTATACAAAAGACAAAACCAATCATATCCAAATCAAATATTCTCTTGCACAATCTCTTACACCCTTACATATTCCCTTACAAACTACATCTCAACCATCCATTCCCTTACAACACATCCCAACCCTTCATTTTCAACACATGCCAATTGTTGGAAACCCTAATATGGCTCTTCTCATCCTAGCCATTGATTTCAAATTAAAACACATCACAACCATCCATCCAACCCCTCATCTCTATATCACCACATGGGCTTGGTCTCAACCCTTGAATTCAAACTAAACTCATCTCAACCATCCATCCAATCTCTTCTATCTATACCACCACATGCTTTTGATCTCTACCATCCAATTCAAATGAAACCATCTCAACCCTTCATTTCTCCTTTCCCCCCAAGCAAAGCATATTCCTTGGAATATCCTCTTCAATCCTAACCTAGGCATACTTGATCTTAGCCATCCATTCCAAGTGAGATCATCTCATCCATCCATATTCCCCACATGCAAAATTATTTGAAAACCAAGGGAGGATCCCTTTGATCCTAGCCATCCAATTCAAACCATTTCATCTCAACCCTCCATCACATTCTTCCCCCCCCCCCAAGCATTGGAATATTCCTTGGCATATTCTTTCTCTCTTTTCTATGCCATGTGAGGAGATACACTTCTACCCCTTCCAAATTACCCTATCTACACTTTAAACCCTTGGTAATTTGGTTTATCTTTAAACACTTCACAAATGATTTTCCAAATTGGCTATTTGAGTTGGAAAACCTTAGAATGATTAATGTTAAGGTTTTGTGTGAAGTACAATTGGGGGTTTAGCAAGGTAAGGCATTTATAATGCCAAACACCCAAAGCATCGGGAATATTTTCCCTGGGTGTCTGGCGCGCCTCCCACACGTCAACGCGTGGGTGACGCGCCGGCCTCGGTAAAATATTCCCAAGATGGGTCTTTGCCTATAAATACCATGCCTTGCCTCTTGTATTCCTCACCCCTTGCCATTATTCTTTCTCTCTAGATTCTTTCTCTCTAAACACTCTCTAATCTCTCAATCTCTCTATCTCTAATCTTGTGTTCTTGATTTCCACACTAACATCTTTAGAAGAACACATATCCTTGCAAGGGAAGAATCACAAGAACCTAATCCACACTTGTGATTGTGTCGAAGGTCTTCTCTCTTATACTCTTTCTATTACAATCGAGTCTTTAGGTTAGGTTAGGACTTGGTTGAACAAACATATATTCATTCATTCAATTGTTTATAAGAGAAGTCTTGTGTCTTGGTGACCAAGCCTAGATCATTGGGGATCTAGTTGGGGTTTGATACTTCCGGGTGAAAGTCTTGGTAGAGATCTTTATGATCCATAGGTAAAGTCGAATCGTGAGATTCTTTTGGGTGGTTTCCGAGGGCGGAATACCGTTGGTGAGTAACTCCTTCTTTGTGAGCATCGGTATTGGTGAATATCGGTGGAGTGAATTGTAACGGTTCATAGTCCACTGAAAGGATTATACTAGTGAATAGTATCGGAGTCCCGAACCTGTATATATCGTGGTGTCTTTTACTTGCTTTATATACTTTGGTTGTGTTAGTGGTTGTTGGATTATTATACAACCACTTGGCGCTATCTTTGGCTTAAAGTTTTTAAACATCTTAAAAGCCGAAGAAACCGTATTCACCCCCCCCCCCCTCTACGGTTCTACAATTTAAACCAAGAAATCGATTCTTTCGCGGGACTTTCTAAAATCAACAAAAGAAACCATAAGATACTGAGTGCTAGAGTGTGAGATGATACAATTTGCAAGTCACAGTTAAGCAACCAGAGTTAAGTCACAACAAGTTAAATCACACCAAGTCAAATCACAATTAGTTAAATCGCAAGAATCAACTCGCAACGTCAGATTGTAATTGAACAAGTTGTAACAACACAAATCGCAACAGCTCTCAAATCGCAGAACTAGTCAACTCACAATAGGTGTCAACTCGCAACACACTAACAACTCGCAGCAATAAGTCAACTCGCGAAGAAGTTAAACTCGCAGCAGCCCATCAACTCGCAGCGAACTTGTTAACTCGCACTGAAACTCAACTCGCAGCAAAGTGCTCAACTCGAAGTGTACTGTCAACTCGCAGCCACTTGCCAACTCGCAGTAAGTTGTCAACTCGCACCAAAAGAATTAACTCGCAGCACACAACAACTCGCAGTGAAAAGTCAACTCGTATGAAAGTATCAAATCGCAGCAGAGATCAACTCGCAGTCCACTCAACTCGCAATAGAACCTCAACTCGCAGCACCAATACGACAAAATTGTCCTTTTCACTACGATTTGTCTTTATTCCTAATTTGAGAAAACTGCCAAATCGCACCTAACAAAACTGTCAACGCGCACCCACAACCATACCAACTCGCACAAAAAAAACAATCAACTCGCACCAAAAGACAGTCAACTCGCATCCAGGAAATACATACGAGAATCACCTCGCAGCCTAGAAACTCCTCCAAAGTACACACAAATTGACTCAAAATCTTCAATAAGCTAAAGAAACTAACAAACTAAGCACATAACTAAGCTCATATGACAATCCTACACATGAAAGTACAACAATAACACACGTATGACCACGATTCAAGCCAAACTAGTGAAATACAAGAAAAATAATTCGAACCCTAATCTAGCCTAAGAAGCAATCAAAAGCACAAACAATCCCAAGAATGTAACCAAGGCTCTGATACCATTTGTAGTATACTCAAAAACATAACATATGGTTCTTGTGGTTAAGGTTCGATTTGTAGAGGGATGTAGAGAGAGAAAGTGGAAACTTAGTGAGAGAAAGTGCAAGATGTTAGATTATCAAATGAAGGTCCAACCCTCCTCCTTGGTGGGATAGGGTATTTATGCATATTTCCTACACGCCTCTAGTAAGCTATGGTTCGGTTTGACAGTAGGTAAAGACCCAACCCGACACCATGGTTAAACGTAATCTAAACTAATATGATAAATTCTACGAGCTACCTAATGCTAAACCATACTCGGGGTGACCGAATCTTTCATATGAATATTTATATTCCAAACAGTCCCTTATCCAAGCCCGGACCATCAAGGCCCATAACCTCTTTTCTTGTAATACTTATACACGTCCAACACTCATTTCAAGAGTGGATGTTTGTGTGTTTTCTCAGTTCTTAGTCTAATATTCTTTTCTTTCTCTCCTACCTCTCTCTCTAGGTATTTCTTTCTCTAAAATACACTCTTAGATCGTTTAGTGTGAAATGATCCATAAGTAGAGGCCTACAAGAGCCATCAAGTTTTCTCTACTTTTTTAATCTACATATTGAAAGGATTTATGTGCACATAACATCTCTTACAACTGGTCTTTACATAAATGCCGATGGGTTACACCGGTATACACTAAAAGAGACACGTGAGAGGAAGTGAGCAAAGAATGACGAAATAAAATTGAAGTAGTGAGGAAATGAAAATATGGTAATATTTTCATCGAGTGGTTCAACAGTAATTATCCAGGGAATATATATTTATCGAGGATATATAAGTGAATAAAAGGCAACACACAATCCCTAAGGATTGATGTTCGACCGAAATCCCAAGGGATGGGGAAGTTTGACTTCTTTTCAAATTTGTATTCACTTAAGATAAATACTAGGGTTTCTAGAATGTTCCTTGCATCCTATATATACAAGGCATTCTAGATACAAACCATAACATTCCTCTAAACCCTAAAATCTCCCTTTTACCCTCTCTCCAATTCGGTCTACCGAATCAAATGGTTTAAAACGCTAAGTCGACTACTAGTCGACTTAATCGATCTCTACCCCGTTCGTATTATCTTAATCGCATAGGTCCGTAGCCCTAGTCCAACCTGTGCAGTACCGGTTGATACCTAACGCAATCTACGTGGTGATTCTCCTTATAAACCTTAATTTGGTCGACTGAAGCATCAAGGTAGAAGAAGCGACTCTGTGCAGATTTTGAAGGTCAGGAAACTTACACAACTGTAGGAATCAAGTAAATATTCTACAAACACCCTTCATACGCGTTAGGTTTATGTTATATATTTGATTATGAGATATGTGTATTAAGGGTTTAGTGAGGATGGTCTTTACTTGTTTATTTTCCGTTATGCATGTTTTATAGACCATGCGGGTGACCACTAATACCCAACACATATAGTTATCATTAATATATCATAGTTATGGGGTTTTCATCATTAAACAAGTATGCTTATTTTTAAGGTCGAAGAAGTTTGTTTTCTTTCTAAGGGCCCGTGTGGTTTGTAGATGTGTTTAGGATTCGGATTTAGATTTGGATTTTGAATTAAATGAAAAGAGAAAAATAAATGATTGATAAGTTTGTTTTATATATTTGTTTGAAATAAAAATAAAAATAAAAATAAAAAAATAAATAAGAATAGAATAATTGTGGTTGAAAAGAAAGCATCAAATAAAATGTTTTTGATTAGTCATTTTTATAGATCCTTGCCAAAAACCGAAGTTAAGGTCGAATCACATTTTGGAGCCAAAAGTTGTGTCAGAGGGTGTCAAAAGATACCGAACAACTTTTTTTATGAATCTTTCAATCGACACCTTGTCAAAACCGTGTACCAAACACATACTAAAATGTTTATTTCAAAATGTGTATTTAATTATGAATTTTTAAAAGGTATGTGGAGGTTATAAAAATTAAATTTTGTTTTAAAATAAGTAAATTCAGTAAATAGTATTTTGTCCGTCCCAATTAATGTCTACTAACAATATATTGAGAAATTATAAGGAAGTTTTATCATCTTTACCATATTAAAAGTAAAAATAAGAAATAGTATATTTTATTCAATTATGTGTGTTTTAGAAGACAACTAGTTTTTAACCAAGTGCATACATGAGGTTGTTAAATAAGATTTTTATTTTTTATTATATAAAATCATTTTATACTTACATAGTTATAATATCTTTGCACTTGCAGGTTTTTACATAAATTTTCATTATGCATTAATATTGATTAATATTTGGTATAAATTTTTGTTTGATGAAAGACTTGACTTTGTTTAAATAACATGGTGTTAAGTTTGATGTTGTTTAAATTTAAATATTGATATCATGTTTTTGAGACATTATACACGTAATGACTTTTTAAACTTTAAAAAGGAATTACATGTGTAATCGCTATATGTACAATCTTGTGTATTTATTTTTCATCTCACAGTGACCAATGGGGTCATTTCTTCATTTTGATATTCACAATCTTGTGTATTCATTTTATATATCACGATAATTCGTGCTTTCATTTTGATATTTACAATTTCGTTAATGCACATAAATTTAATATACAACGATAAAAATATTTATAAATATGGGAAAAATTCAAATGCATACTCTCATTTTGGTGCATACCAAGGGACAAATCTCCACTATTCATCTAATTTGAACTAATGATGGGGATTAACCTAAGATTAAATATGGAAACCTAAGTCCATGTTTTTTTTTCCTTTTTTTTGTCTCTTTTATTATTCATTTTTTTTCTTTTATTCTTTTTGTTGTTTTTTTCGTGCATTTTTTTTTCACGCACATTTTTTTCTTTTTTCTTATATTTATTTGTTTTTTTGTTTCTTTTTTGTTTTTTTTTTTTCATAATTCACGTTTTTTTATAATTCATATTTTTATTAATTCACGTTTTTTTCCCTTCTTCTCCGCTTTCATACGTTTTCATCTGTTTTCATATATTTTCGTCCGTTTTCGTCCGTTTTCATACGTTTTCGTCCATTTTTTTACGTTTTTGTCTGTTTTCGTCCGTTTTTATACACTTTCATCTGTTTTCGTCCGTTTTTATACGTTTTCATACGTTTTTGTTTATTTTCATACGTTTTCATCTGTTTTCAGACGTTTTTGTCTGTTTTTTATGTTTTGCTCACTTTTAGACGTTTTCGTCTATTTTCAGACATTTTCGTCCGTTTTTATAATTTTTTGTCCGTTTTCATCCATTTTCTTACGTTCTCTTATGTTTTCGTTCGTTTTCATACGTTTCGTCCGTTTTCATCTGTTTTTCTTTCATTTTCATCCATTTTTCATATGTTTTCGTCCGTTTTCAAATGTGTTTTTACGCTTTCATACATTTTCGCCTGTTTTCTTACGTTTTCGTCCGTTTTCATCCATTTTCTTACGTTTTCGCCCATTTTCGTCTGTTTTCATACATTTTCGTCAAACTTTGTTACGTTTTCGTTCGTTTTAATACGTTTTCGTCCATTTTCTTTCGTTTTTGTCCATTTTTAATACGTTATTGTCCGTTTTCATACGTATTCGTCCGTTTTCTTACATTTTCGTCTATTTTCTTACATTTCTCAATATCCTAAGTGATTTCTGAATATCACAAGTGATATTCAGAATATCACTTGTGATTTCCTGAATATTAGTTGTGATATTCTGAATATCACTTGTGATTTTCTTATGTTTTCGTCCGTTTTCATATGTATTCATCCGTTTTCATATGTATTAGTCTGATGTGTTGAGAGAGCTTTAAATTTATAATACTAGTTTTACCGATTCCATAATACACAAAACACATGGGTAAAGTATAACCCCCGTTAATAGTAAAGGTTTATAGGTAAGACCAGGTCGTCCCAAGAGATTTGTAGCAATTCACATAATGTTTATCAAGTAACAAAGCCAAATGATTGTCCCATATCAAATAGCCTAAATGTGTGTATAGCAAAACAAGGTAACAAACAAGGTATGATTCGCACAAGATAATAGATAGATAAAGCAAGACTTATATAAACAAAATCATGCAAGTTACAATTATTGGTGTATTTATCGTAACAAACATATCTACCAATAATGACATAGAATCCTTTCGACCTATAGACTACATCATCACGAGCGCATTAAGAATGGTTTATATCGAATATGCATACATATGAATTCCTCCCAACCCGGCATTTTTACATAAGGAAAGGTCTTAAACATCATTCAACTTGGTTTGTTTAGCAATTTATCACACAATTTCTACAAGCATGCTATTGGACCATTATAGACAGATGTTCCAAAATATAATCATAACAACTAACCCTTTCGACCTATGATAGTTGCAATAATCAATCAAAGGATAAACAAGGTCCAATATTCACAAGTTATACTAATATCGTCTAAATATCATATCACAACCAACCAATAACCGACATCACAAACATAGATAAATTCAGAAACATCATCAATATTATTAGTAAAGAAATGTACCAAATCCGTTTATGTGAGTAATTCGAGTACAAAGAGCCAAAAACCAATATATTGACTACCACAAGCACTAGTCCAACAACCCAATGTTCCATTATCAACCAACAACCTATGCTACTGAATATACCCGAGGGAATGTCACGTTCACCTCTGCAAATCCGCAACGTGTCACCAAATGGAGTGTTTGGTAAAAAGGTTAATGGTAGAGACTTGAAAGGATTTGGTGTGGATCCTCCAAGTGTTATGTTTAGGTTCTGTAAAAGTGATGATCTATAAATGGTGGTAAACCTCTGTAATTCGTGGTTAGGGAGGATGGTGATGATAGTTGTGGCTCGATGGGATAATGGGGTGTTTGGATCATTGGATCCTAAGACCTTCACCACTCCTCCTTCTCTCCAAGTTTAGTTATAAGATAGTATATGTTCAAGGTATTGATTCTCCTGTATTTCTGTAGTTTATATAGGCTTAGGAACATGATAGCGCGTTTTTGAGGGCGTATCAAAATATACAAAGTAGACGTGAGTGGAATTCACTAATCATCCTTTAGGAAAAGAAAGACTAGTAAAAACTCATGAGTACAATATATATATGTGATACCGGGTAAGTGATTACCCGGGTCGTGTCTCAACGAGGTGTGAATTGACAATATCGTGTGAGATTAGGAGATTAAAATGCTTGTAAGGATGATTGAGAGATTATTTGGTATTGTTGAATTACGCTAAATTGCAAATAACGTACAAAAAATAAAATTAACGCAACTAAAACATGAATTCAAACAAGGAAACGAAAGTAAAACTTAAAATCTACTTAAAAGACTACGGGAACAATAATCGGGAATAGGGGAACTCTAAACGTAATCTAAATATAAAAACGTAAAAGTTAATTTAATAAAAACGCGAGTGCACGAAATAAAACGTAAATTTAAGGCTACGCTAATCCTATGGGGTAAAAAATGATTTTTCTACGTTTCTACTAATAAAAGAAAATTTTGGAAAAATAAAATATATTTTTTTGCTTTTTAATTTTTTTATATGAATTAAAAATTAAAATAATAAAATAAATGATTTAAAAATACTAAAACTATTTGGAAAATTTTGAAAATTTTTTGGAAACTAAATTATGATAAAACTATCCTAAAAAAAATATGAGGAGGGGGAACACAGTGTAAAATAAGCAGAAAAATAAGCACATAAAATCTGATAAGTTAATATGCAAAAAGATGACAAGTATTATAGAACAAATTTTGCAAACATATAATAAAACAAACAAGTGAGCAGATGGTTGGGGAGGCTATGCTTGTGTCTGTTTGGTGAACATGTCGATCAGGAAACTCTTGATGGGGAGGCTTTACCAGAAGCCGTTTGCTTTTGGACTAGCCAACTCTTGATGGAGACAGTCAACATCTTGGTGAGTTGATTACCAATTATGGTTTTTCCACTGCCTTTACCACAAGCCATAATCTTGCGGGCTAGCCAACTCTTTCACTTTTTAGGATATGGCAAGCTGAGATACCATACAATTTTGGGCAAACTGTAAGCTATAAACGGATTTGATATATCTTTACCAAGAGCCGTTTGCTCCTGGATTAGCCAATCCTTTTGTCGTTTAGACATGGTGGACTGATAACCACAAAAATTTTGAAGCACAAGTGATTTTTTTTTTTTTTTTTTTTTTTTTTTTTTTTTGCCAAAAACGGGGGTACTAGATGGTAAAATGTGATAAAATTCGCTAGAATTTCCCCCCCCCCCCCCCCACACTTAGAATTGAATATTGTCCTCAATTTAATAACCACAGCAGGGGTAACTCCCCCACACTTAGGGTGAAAACCCTATAAGCATGCTACTGTTTTTGTTTACCGAGTCGCTAGCTTGACTCGACCCCGAATTCATTGGTTCATGGGGAAGCAAGATGTGGAAGAAACAATCTCCATCGGACTTTCATTCAAGATGTTTGGACAAACATTTGAAGCACGTGAAAGTTCCACACCGATGAGATATATAAACCCTGGCTCAAGATAGTAGTAAATGGAAATGCCGGGGTCAAAAATAGTGTCTTCAGTCCCGAAGGAGTGAAGAAGAGAGGACGTCACGGGATAGGTGAAGAAAAGAAAGAAACTCATGATGAAAATCATGATAAGATATTCTTCCTCGAGAGCAGGCTCAGTTGCCTGAATTTGGATTTCAAGGGTTAAGCTCATTGGGTTTAAAAACATCCCGGGAGGGAGGGTGGGAATTTGCAAATTCTCACGATTGAGTGCATCTCCCCCCGGGTTACCATACTCCGGAGGAGTCATGATATGAGTGAGTTCACCGGAGAACTCCTCATGAAGAGAATCATTCACAAGATGTGAATCCGTGAATTCATGTTCCGATATAAACTCATCACTATCCTCGTTCTGAGCACCAAAGATTGGGTTATCAGAAATCAAAGTGAATTCGGATTCGAATTCAAATAGAGGATTGATGATAGTAGTTTTGAATGTTTCGGGAACAAAGTGATTAACATTCTCTTGTGGATTGTTGGGATAAGAAGTGAGTGACAGATCATGATATAGGAGACTTTCAATTTCTCCAAGATCGGCTTCAAAGTCAACGAGATCATCGTTACTTCCCGTTGGAAGTGGATTGATGTGAGTAAGTTCATTAGCGAACTCCTCAAGAAGATGATCAGCATCAGAATGTGGAACTGATGCCTTAACATACTCGATGTCTCCATAAGATGTATAATCATCGCTAAAATCGGAGAAAGTCTCAAATTGATCTTTTGGACACTCAAGAGGGGAAGTAAGATCACACATATGATCAAAAGTTCCCTGTGACTCTCTTGGGATTGGGACAAGGTTCTCAACACTAGACTTTATGAATTCGTCCGATTCCTTTTCAGGAACAGTGCTAAGATGCTCGTCCCCCATGATCTGAGAGTGAGTGGAAACTTCGGGTGTGATAACAACAGACTGAGGGAGTTGAGAAGGACTAGCAGTTATGGATTCTTCAAGTTCCATTTGATCAACGGCTAGTGACTTTGTCACATTATTTTCTCCCTGATTTTTCATGGAAGGAACCACAACTGATGAATTTGATGAGCCTTGACAAATATCAAGGGTATCTTCATCATCACTATCGTCATCGTCATCGTAGATGATAGTTTTACGCATTCGAAATCTCACTCTAGCTGCTTCTTCTGCTTCTTCAGCGAGTATTTCTTTGTAAGACTTCGGACGAGGTTCTTCCGGAGCAGGTTTGTTAACCAAATCCTTAAGATCATTTAAAGTATTTAAAACATTTTGCAAAAGTTCTTGAGGAAATGGTTGAGGTTGTGTTTCAAAAGTTTGGTATTGTGGAGGTTGGTCGTGATAATTGTTGTCACAAGGAAAAAGATTCATAGTTTGACAATCGGTGCTAAAATGCGGACCTCCACAATACTCACAACCGTATTGTTGTGAAGTTGGTGCATTTTGAAACGATTCGGCATTGCAATTTTGATAACACGGATTATGCTCATATGAAATGAAATTATTTTGTGGCTCATTGCAAAAGCTCGGATTAGAATCGTAAGCGAATGAATTACTCGAACCACAAAACAAACAACTTCCGTTTTGAATATCATTACCACATCATTCACATATACACCAACGACATGGCAACCTAAAAAGCGGCTCACCACAACCGACACAAAGAATAAAAGTCAGAGGTGGGACAAGTGGTGTACTCTGAGAGCTAGGAATTTCCACCACTTTCGTTATGGTCTCTGGTTTTTGTTTTTGATAAACGTGAAGATTAGGCAAGTCGTTCTTTTCAGTCACTGCTCTATGCCCTGTACGTTTGCTTGACAAACCTTTAACCGTAAATCCTGAAAGGTTAGGATCAATTCTTGATGGTTTGTCATTAATAGCACGTATCTCAGGTTGTGATGCGTAGTTGGAAGAGTTTGGTGAATCATCGAGAGAATTTGGATTTATGAACAAATTGCACATAGTACAAAAGCTGTTACTACAATTATTTCCACACTTCTCACAAATACACCGGAAACAACGATAGCCATTCTCAATCGGGCTTTTATAGTGAAAACACGTGTAGCCGGGAGACGCCATAAGAATTATACATGAGAGGGGTATAAGAAGGTAGAATCAAACGGATAGAGGGTAAGGAAAAATATTTTTGGGTTTTTCGAAAAACACATCAATTAAAACGAGACCAACTCAAAAAGACAATGGTGAACTTAAACCAATAATCACAATGTAAATGGCTTCTTTGAAAAAGGTACACCAATTCACAAGGATACAATGGCAAGTTTTAATCTTTTGTTTGGGAACTTATTAATGTTCACACCCCCAGTTGGCAGGTGTTCTGCCTTGGTTCCCGGCGGTGTGTTTTATGCTTATCTTTTATTTAACAAGAAAAACGGAAAATGTTTTTGTATTTTTTTTATATGATAGATATATATACAAAAGAAAAGGAAAATATTTTTATGTTTTATAAGTTTTTTGAAAACGATAACTTCTTGACGAAGGTTCTACAAGTCACTAATCGTTAAAATTGTAACGATATTGTCGCAACACAACCTCCCCGGCAGCGGCGCCATTTTGATAGTGCGTTTTTGAGTGCGTATCAAAATATACAAAGTAGACATGAGTAGAATTCACTAATCAACCTTTAGGAAAAGAAAGACTAGTAAAAACTCGTGAGTACAATATATATATGTGATACCGGGTAAGTGATTACCCGGGTCGTGTCCCAACGAGGTGTGAATTGACAATATCGTGTGAGATTAGGAGATTAAAATGCTTGTAAGGATGATTGAGAGATTATTTGGTATTGTTGAATTACGCTAAATTGCAAATAACGTACAAAAAATAAAATTAACGCAACTAAAACATGAATTCAAACAAGGAAACGAAAATAAAACTTAAAATCTACTTAAAAGACTACGGGAACAATAATCGGGAATAGGGGAACTCTAAACGTAATCTAAATATAAAAACGTAAAAGTTAATTTAATAAAAACGCGAGTGCGCGAAATAAAACGTAAATTTAAGGCTATGCTAATCCTACGGGGTAAAAAATGATTTTTCTACGTTTCTACTAATAAAAGAAAATTTTGGAAAAATAAAATATGTTTTTTTGCTTTTTAATTTTTTTATATGAATTAAAAATTAAAATAATAAAATAAATGATTTAAAAATACTAAAACTATTTGGAAAATTTTGAAAATTTTTTGGAAACTAAATTATGATAAAACTATCCTAAGAAAAATATGAGGAGGGGGAACACAGTGTAAAATAAGCAGAAAAATAAGCACATAAAATCTGATAAGTTAATATGCAAAAAGATGACAAGTATTATAGAACAAATTTTGCAAACATATAATAAAACAAACATGTGAGCAGATGGTTGGGGAGGCTATGCTTGTGTCTGTTTGGTGAACATGTCGACCAGGATTCAAATCTCATAAACCACCCTTTTTACAACTATTTTTTTTTTCGATTTTTCTTTTTAGAAATAGCTTAATCATATGAAAATACACATTTGCCAAAACTATAACATCTACTGGAACTAAATAATAAGCAAAAAAAATGAGAATGTCAAGCAGACCTAATACTAAGGCATAATGAAATTCATAAGAAAGTAAACTACAAAAGCCTACAATAATCTATCAATAAGTTGTTCTTAAGTAGAAACAACCAAAGGCTGACTAGGGGAGAAACTTAAAAAGCTAACGGGGTCATGAAATAAGCAGTATCAGCTTAACTAAAAAGCTCAAAAGCAAATCCTAAGCTAAGGGCTGTAGTAAAAATGGGGCTAGAGGGGCCAGTTTGAGGGTTGAAATAAGCTACAAAAAAAAAATCACAAAATTCAAACAAAAATACTACTTAATCAACAAGCTAGCAAAGAGTAAAAGTGCAAAGTTTCAAAGAAATTGATCCATGAATAAAGAAATAAAAAATGCGAGTCTAAAGTGCTGTGGGATAATGTTAACTATTGTAGCAGTTGGGTAAGCAAAATGAAAGCCATAAATAAGCTAGTACAAGAACTCCTAAATGCAAAATAAGCTATCCTATATGAAGATTATACTACTAACTATTTGTAAACACAAGAGCATGCCTTAAATCCTAATCTAACTAGCCTAAATTTAAGATCAAAATGGATTGACTGGGATAGCCATGAGCTGATGCAACGGTGACTGAAAATGGGTGATAATGGGGAATTTGACTTGGAAAGGTGCATCATAGCAGGTTGTAAACTGAACATATAACTTTGAGAATATGGAAATGCTACCACATGAGCGACTAAGAAGAACTAAAAACTCTAAAACTCTATTGATTCTAGTCTAGGCTGTCTAAGTTACTTTTAAACCATGCAATATAGAAATCCAAAACAAAACTCAGGAACCTTGTGAAATAGCTAAATCCTACTTCTATTCTATTTCTAAAGTTTAACCAACAGTAACTAGGTCTAACTTATGACCCAAAATGGGTCAAAACAGATTTATAGCTAAGAGGAAGTCTTATGCCAAACACCCCTTATAAGATAGACTTGTAAGAAAGAAAAAATTTTGAACCAACGAGAATGAAACAATAGGTAAATCTGGTTTGGAAACATTAATTAAGCAGACACAAACATAAGTAAGCAGTACAAAAATAAGCAGTTAGAAAAGCTTAAACTTTTATTGATACGAAAAAAAATACAACAAACTTAAAATAAAATTAATTAAGTTCTGAGAATTAAGATTAAAACCTACTTAGTGCTACTACCACCTACTTAACTACTGCCTTTGAAAGGCTTACAAGAAGAGTATTTGTACAACTCATGGAACTAGGGCCGCCTTCTTTTTTTTTCTTTGTTTGTTTCCTTGTTGTGTTTGTTGTGAGAGAGTAAATAGCAAATGGTCCCTTGTGATTTCTCAAATGAATCTAAGCCATTCAATCATCTTGGTGCCCACTTTGTTAATTCTCAGCCATTGATCAATTGTGGGTGTTGGAGGATTGCCAGCGTGGCCTAGAGGAGGGGGTATCACGTGAAAGGATGGGGGGAGCTTTTGAGGTGTGGGAATAGCGTGTTGCAGGAGGTGGAGTATAGCAGTGGTGGGTAAAAGGGAGAGGTTGGGGATGATGATTTGTTTTCTGGGTAAAACAGGTGAGGGAAAAGAAGATTGGATTCTGTGTTTGAGTAGGTTAAGGGGGGGGGGGGGGAGGCGTTTTTATCAGTGAACGTGAAAAACATATTTTGGGATTGGGCTTGGTAAATAAAAAATGGCGTGGGGTGTTTGTTATTTGTGTTGTTGGCCTAGGAGGTTAATTGGGCTAAGGTGAGTATTGGGGTATAATGGATCAGGTGTTGGGTATTAATAATCATAAGTCCGTTTGATTTTTGTAGAGATTAAACACAAGGATCAAAAATGTAAAATATGAATTCTTCAAGGACCAAATCTGCTACTATTCCAAACTCATCACAAGGATCAAATTTGCCAAGTCTTTATTTCCCAGGGTTTCTTTTATCATTTTTCTTCAATTAAAAATTCTCGGGGACCATTATTGCCAAACTTGCAAAATTGAGGGACCAAACTTGTAACTTTTCCAAAATTTTTCACCCAAAGATCATTATTTGGTAGTTTTTGATTTTTAAGAACTTGGTTTGAATTTTCTTTCAAAATAAACGCTTAGGGACTAGTTTTGACAACTTTTGAAAGTCGGGGGGCTGAAACTGCCAATTATGCAAACTTTGTTCGTTTTTCGTTTGTTTTCAATCATTCTGCATCTAAAACATATAAAACACGATCTTTGGGATATTTTCATCATTTTGATGCATTCTTGAGTGTTTTCACGTGTTTTGGCAGTTAAAATACGGTAAAAATGATGAGTATTTACACACTCATCAGAACACTTGGGGACCAAGTTGGAGGGTAAATGATCGGTTTGGAACTCAATTTAATGCATTATAGCTGATCAGAGTCGAAGTATGGCGCACATACTTTGCAAAACCGCAGTACTTGGTGTATTCAAATGATTTTTCCCGCTGATGAAAAGTGCGCCGTACTTAAGTGCAAGTACGGCATACTTGTGGTCTTTTTCAGCTGCTGGCACAAGAATGAAAGTTGTAGATAATTCTCTTAGCTTTCCGTGACCGCGAACGGGAGGTAAAACGGAGTCCGTATGCTCCAGATATGGCCAAAACAGTGGATATTCAGAATATCGCTTGTGATATTTAGAAACATATTAAAACGTATAAAAATGGCAGAAAACATTTAAAAACGGATGAAAACGAATGAAAAAATGGACGAAAATGTAAGAAAATGTATGAAAACGGAAGAAAACGTATGAAAGTGTAAAAACATGTATGAAAAAGGACACAAACGTTTGAAAACTAGACGAAAACGAAAGAAAACAGACGAAAACGTATGAAAACGAACGAAAACATAACAAAACGAACGAATATGTATGAAAACGGACGAAAACGTATGAAAGCGTTAAAACAGGTTTGAAAACGGACGAATACGTATGAAAAATGGGCGAATATTACTTATGATATCCAAAATATCATTTGTGGTACTCATAGTATCACTTGTGATATTCAGAATATCACTTGTGATATTCTGAATATCATAGAATATAACTTGTGATGTTTAGAATATCACTTGTGATATTTAGAAACATATGAAAACGTCTGAAAATGGCAGAAAATATTTAAAACGGACAAAAACGAATGAAAACGTATGAAAGTGTAAAAACATGTATGAAAAGGACAAAAACGTTTGAAAACTGGACGAAAACGAAAGAAAACAGATGAAAACGGACGAAAACGCATGAAAACAGACGAAAACGTAAGAAAACGAACGAATATGTATGAAAACAAATGAAAACGTGTGAAAGCGTAAAAACACGTCTGAATGGACGAAGACGTATGAAAAATGGACGAAATAAAAGAAAACGGATGAAAAAATATTAAAACAAGCGAAAACGTTTAAAAATGGACGAAAACGTATGAAAACGAATGAAAATATAAGAAAACAGACGAAATCGTAGGAAAACAGACGTTAACGGGCAAAAACGTAAGAAAGCGGACGAGAAATGTATGAAAACGGATAAAAATATATGAAAACGGGCGAAAACGTATGAAAACGAACGAAAATGTATGAAAGTGAAAAAAACGTGATTTAGAACAAAAAAAAAAGGAAAAAAGAAAAAAGAAAGACACAAAAAAATAAAATAAATAAATAAATAAATAAAGGAAAAATTGAATAACAAAAAAGACAAAAAAAAAAAAAAAAAAAAAAAAAAAAAAAAAAAAGAACATGAACTTAGGTTTCCATATTTAATATTAGGTTAATCAACTAGATGGATGGTGGTAATTTATCCGTACACCAAAATAAGCGTATGCAAAATAAAGTGACTCAAACAATATATATGTTATTTAAAAAAAAAATTGTGTCTAGAGTGTATATTACTCCCTCCGTCCCAAAATTATTGTCCCCCGACAAAAAACACATAGTTTAAGAAAAGTGCATTTATTACAGCTTTCTCTTTCATACTTTTTAACAGAATGACATTTTTACCCTTAAGTAATTAATTAAGTTATTCATTAAAGTTTGTAATAATAATTTCAATCAAGGGCAATATAGTAAACTCGATCAAACTTTCCTATCTATATTTAGTAGTGGACAATTAAATAGGGACATCCCAATATGGTAACATGGATAATAAAAATGGGACGGAGGAAGTATTAAATTTGTAAGTTATTAAAAACATAGAAAGTAATAAGTTTACTTAAATTCATATAATTTGTTTAAAATGTAACCATTAAAATTTTATTAATTATTTTATATATATTTTTTTATAAAATCGATATATATATATATATATATATATATATATATATATATATATATATATATATATATATATATATATATATATATATATATATATATATATATATATACTATCTAATAAACAAAGGTTTTGAACAAGTCCTTTAAGCAAGAGCATTAAAATTCTAATTAATGTGCTGATGTGTAAATACCATATTTAGAGACAATGTACAAACACCCCAATGCATTCTTTAAAAAAAAGGTCAATACTGTAGAGTTGAATACTTCTTCTATACGCTTTGTATCTACGCATCAGTTACAAATTGAGATAACCTATTTTTGTAAAGGATTAAAGAGCATTCATATTTTTCAATGTTAATCAATGAAACAACACTCCCCATTCAAATCGATAGGTTCAAAACTTCTTCTATACGATTTTCAGATAATATCCTAATAATAAGTTTCTCCGATTCAAAAACGCACATACAAATCTTCTAATACATCATCCGATTGGTAAGTATTTGCATCTATTCAAGTTTTTTTTAGGGTTTTGATTTAAATCTCATAATATAGCTATTTTTGTGATGCAGATATCTAAAAGAGAAACCAGGAAGGAAATGAATAGCATACATTGTTGTCAATGAAGGTAAATTTTTTACAATTTGAATGAGAGATTGGTTGTTTTGTTTATGGGTGTTAATGCACAAAGGCTATTTAATAATTTGTGTGTATTTTTATATGCCTGCAAACTGCTTGATGAAATGTATGTATGAATCAAATACGAATTGGAGTTGTCTACTTTAGTTGGTTGTTCTAAAACTCTTGATTGTATAATTTTTATAATAAGTAATTACTAATAACATGATGGGTTTAAACCAAGAATAAACATCTCATGTGTTTAGCTATCACGTTATTGAAATTCAAGAATTTTTATCATGTATCTTTCATTTCATATAATAATCATCAAATACCATTTATTTTATTTCATCAAGTTTCATGCCTTTTCTTGACTGTTGTAGTTGTTTTTAGTTTGTTTAACTTTTATGAAAATATGCTTCTTAAAATTTTTTACATTCTTCATTATTAATTACATCAATGAAACCATTAACAATAAGCTTAAGTGCCAATCATTACTAAATTTTATAATTTTGTAGACCACATCTGATGCAAGTTCCAGTACAAAATTGGAAGAATCTCATGCCACCAAGCACCATTTTTTTTACCATGCTTGAGAAGTGACAACAACGCTTAAGAAGGGCATCGTGGTTTATGAGCTACATTTCTGTTAATAATGTTGTATAACTTTCTAATCATACACCTCTACTAAATTTCTATTAATAAATATCAAAAAAGTTTATATCCTCCGTTAAGTTCATGCGTGTTCTTTTTATAATCTTATTCTTTCCTATTCATTCCGGAACTATAATACGAGACGAGGGAGGGTTAACCCTTGAGAACGCTCAGAGGAGGTGGTACTCACCAAGGATACCACAAATGTTGGTGATGGCAGCACCAAGGAGTTGATCAACAAACGGGTCGCTCAAAGTAGAAACCTGATTGAGGTGCAATTCCATAAAACTCTTTTTCATATCCATTTTGAATAGGGTCTTTTTTCTCCAGCTAATAACTTCAATAACTTCAACATTATCTTGCAGGAAATAGAACATGACTATGAGAAAGAAAAGCTAAATGAAAGCATCGCTAAATTATCTGATTGAGGTGCAATTCCATAAAACTCTTTTTCATATCCTATCACCATGGCATGATTTGCACAACCTAACTAAACTACATAAAATGAATAAGGTTTTCCATGATTCATTACTGAAATTAGAAAGTATTCTTTGTATATTCGGAACAGATAACACTCATTGCACAAGTGAACAAGATCCTAAGAGTTGGCATGTTCAGATGAGGCTCATTGCACAAGTGAACAAGATTCCAAGGGTAAAGACTATGTCCAGCAATTAGTACTTATAATAGGTACGTACTGCCCTCTCCTTTACACTTCCTGTTGACTTTTAGTCAGGTCGGGTAATGCGTAATGGATTGAAACAAGTATTGTTCAGTTTCAGTTGTGTCATCCAACCCATATAATTTTCTGTCCAATTTTTATATATAATGAAGATTACAAATAGTATTATTGCAATTAGAATCTAAATGATTGAATGCCATGTGTTGCAACCCATACAACACATTTGACCCGTTCCCCTTAGCTAAACCTATTTTGAGATAAAATCATAAAAACATCCCAAATTGATCCATTTATAGCTAATTATGATCCATGAAAGTTGAAATGGTTGACATGATAAATAGTTTGAGAGAAGTGTTAGTCTTTATGTGAAATATCTTAATTAGGATTCGTGGGACCAAAATGATTTTTGTACTTATGATTTCGAGTAACAAGTAATTCCTAAAGAAAAATTAGTTTTTTGACATTTCCATCTAGGACTAACAGGTTATAGTTACTATTCAATTCAATTGCGTGTTTACATATATAATTGGTAATAGTCAGATAATCAATCATTAAACATGATACGTGCTACCCTTTGTTCAAAATGTCCTGTCGGCAAAAGTGTACTCACATGATATCTTTTTGATTGATCCTTAGGGGTACCATGTGACTTTGGTAAAACATTTGACAGTTATTCTTATTTCCTCATTTGTGAATTCCCATATACCTAATAACATATTTATTTAGATTGACCGAATAGTGTCTAACGACTAAGCCATTCTGGATGTAGTCTGGTAGTATATCCCTTCTTTATATGTTGCATATCTGGATTTTGGTAATACATCTTAGCTATTAGAAATTATTTATCTATTTAATAGTTTAAGTAGAAGATAGTGTTGTAAGTGAATACTTCTCCACATTTGTTGTTGCTATACTTTCATTCAATTATTATTAGCAAAAGGAAATCTTATCTTACCTATGAAATATTAAAGGACATAAAGCTTTTTCAAGGATAGTAGCAATATCACACATTCACACATCTCTGTCATCACAGGAACATTTTCCTATATTTACTTTATCCTATGTTCAAGGATTTTCATTGACAATACATATTTGTTAATGGTTTCTTCATGAAATTTGCACATGATAAATGTATTAGGCATATGCTTTAACGAATCGTGGTCTGAATAAGGACATGTAGATTAGGAACGGGATTATAGCAGTAAGATATCGACAGTTAGTGAATGTGGTTAAGTCATCATAACAATAGTGCCTAAGACAATTGTTTATAGTATGATTGACTCTTTGAATATCTTTACGTATATAGCCTTCGTTCTTTTGATTTCTTCAAAACTAAAGCTAAAATTTCATAAAATCTACTGATAAAGTACCAGCTGACTCTATGTAATGATATTCTCTTCTTTGTGTTTTCATAAACTTTTCAGTGTCCGCTCATGAACCTAAGCTACAGCCCTCCAACTGAAGCTGATATATCGTCTGGCAAAAAGTTGGCAAGTGAGACGCTTAATATGTTTGTAGGTTCTCCATTTAAAAGTAAAAAATCAGACCCGATCATAAATTCTCATATTACAAGTAAAATTGGACAAGTTATAACAAGTTACTTTTAGTGCAACAATTTCATATTACGTGCCATCTCGCGTTCTATTAGACTTACGTTACATGGTATTTATTTCACAACTAATTCTATGAGGATAATTTTAAAGTACACCGATAATGGATCCTACCTTTTCCATGATTAAGATTGTGCTAAGGGATATATCGATCGGGCTTATGAACCGGTTGATTAGTCTGATTACTTTCTTTTATATGATTAACCTTATCTCTTAGATACTGTTTTTGTTTTTTTAATGCATGCAGGAAAATCAGTAGAAACTATCATTAGGAAGAACAAAGAAACGCTTGGTAACTGCTGCTAAATGCAGCCACGATGGCTTCAATATCATGACTACATTTAGGAAGGATGAATTTAAATCCATATTACCTACAAAATTGTTAACAAAAATTTAATAATGTACTTATTGTAATAAGTTTTAGCATAACAATTATTTAAATTTTGTATTTAAATACACGAAATGTTGTGGCAACCCCATCTCTAATTACTGCTTTAACCCTTTTCCATGTGATTTTGTGGGCTTTTTGGTTTTTATTTATGCATCTGCAGTTCAAATTAATGCAAGGTAAAAGTTGGATTAGACGATTCAAAGTTTAAGGGGTATGCATTGGGCTTACTACATGACCTTTCTCAGAGAACTAATTAACTATGTCAATTTGGATAGGTTTTGAGGCCAAAAATTTAGTTGTATTTCAAACATGAAAAATTTGATAATGATGTGGGGTTTGCTTTATCTATAACGGGTCAAACAGAAAAAAAGCAAAAATGCAAAAAATATAATAGCAGAGCGTAGCGGGTCAAAAGACGTCAAAAGCTAATTTTTAATGCATACGTCCTATTTTGAATGAGTCAGATTCTTTCAAAATCATGGTTTTAATAACACATTTATTTCTTAAGAACTTAGATGCATACCGATTTAGCAGAGTGAAGGGTGTTGAGAGATCGTGCTCGAGATTATGGGAAATAAGTGGGATTAGCATGAAGGCATCCAGAAGCAACAGTAGTATAAGTTGGAGGCATTTTATATTAATATGAAGAACTCAAGATCTAAAAAGAATAGGGTTGGAATTGATAAGAATAGGAAAGTAGTAGGATATATGAATGTGTTCTTGAATGAAGTCAAAATATGCCAAGTTATCCAAATCACGTAGAGAGTGGGCTTTTTTAACATCTATGTTACGTCCTATTTTGAATGACTATAGATTCTTTCAAACCATGGGTTTTAATAACGGTCTTTTTGCAAGTTTCAGTGAATTATTATAAGAATTTGGTGTAACATGCTGTTTGGATATGGGTTTTTGAACAAGTTATTTGGTTATTTAGGTGTATTTTTTTAACAGATTAAATATAGACTTATTATTATTAATTATAGGTTTAGTTAGGTGTTTTTAATGTTTCATAAGAACTTAGATGTGCACCGATTTAGCAGAGTGAATGGTGTAGAGAGATCTTGAAGTTAACTGTGGTTACTAAAAAACACTTATCTATGTTAACAACAATTAGAAAAACAAACATATCACCTGATACAAAGTAAAACTCACATAATACCACATGGGTAGGTAACATTTGTTTTTTTAGATTTCGTGCAAGTAAATATGCTCAAAAAATAAAAAGTTGGTACATTTGGTGTGACTTATAAAAATGGGTGAGGATCCCCTATAAAAATAGTTTGAACATCCCTTGGGGCCGAACATATTGGTGGACTTGAGAGCGGAAACGAGTATTTTCATTGTAATAGGGTTTATTGGCATAATACTTATATGTAATCTAAATTATATGTGACAAAATTGTTCGGACAAAACCACAAAATATAATTTAGGAGAAGGAGCTATCAAGTACCATATGAAAGAACAAGAGAATGGTCATCTACCATTGGTCTGCACATCGTTCAACATAAAACATTAAAGCTTAGTTTATTTTTGTCACATCCAATTTTTACACATCGACAATTATATGTTGCCATTTCAAAGATCAAAAGGAAATGAGGTTTCAAGGTTACATTTGTGATCAAGATGGTAATAAATCAAAAAGTAGTACAAAGGTCGTCTACAAATAAGTATTTCAACATATATGATCAAATGTCAACATTTATATACAACTATATAAGTGACATGTTGTTGCGAAATATTGACCAAGCCAATGGTTTCTGTAATGGGACAAGACTGTAAGTTCTTAAATTGACAACAACCGACCTTTATTCATGCGCAAATCATTAACGGAACCAACTTTGGAAAAAGAGTGATTATAATATATTATCAGTTACAACATGCATTTACTTACGTCATCTATGGACTCTTAGGTGCACACGGCATAGACATAGGGTTTTGAACCGATAAGCGCTCACACACACCATTTATAGTTCGAGACAATCAATTTTAGATTCGCCAACGCTTGGACGTTTTTTAGTGTAATTGTAACAAACTTACACACACCATTTATAGTTCGAGACAATCAATTTTAGATTCGCCAACGCTTGGACGTTTTTTAGTATAATTGTAACAAACTCAATTGATTATCGGATAATTGACGCATTGTCTCATTTTTTCTTTCATATATTAAAAGGAACATATTTACGCTATCAATTTTCTTATCATCTTATTTCCTTATTTCTTTTAAAAAATACCCGGTGTTAACGGGTCAATAAGCTAGTATATATATATTTTGTTGATGTGAAATAGGTTTGTTTGAGCAAAATAAAAGTGATGGCGGGTGTAAAATAGAAAATCCAAATTCCATCCTCAAAAATAACCTGACCTAAAAAAGCCGGTGGATCTAGAGAGAGAGAGAGAAATGGCATCGTCGGTGGTGAAGAGCGTTTTGAACTCCATCAAAGAACGCGGTCTCCTTAACTTCGCTCGAGAACTCCGTCAAGAAGGCTTCTTGTAATTTCTTCTATTCTCTTTTTATAAACTCAAATCAACCTATCCATTTTTAGGGTTTATTGTTGTAATTAGATATCATGTGTTCATCTTAATAATAATAATTTAGGACAAACCCACTTTGTATTTTGATTGATTATCTTCCATCTGGAACATAGAAAATAGCATCTTTAATTGTATCTAATTTTTTCTATGCTTGTTTCAGGAATTGTCTTACGGATGGAAATCTTTTGTAAGTAAAGCTTCTCCACATAAAACATTTTTATTGTTCTAGTATTTGAAATTTTGATTGTCGATACTTCTTGGCTAGAATAATGCATGTTTCATTCTTCATATGCAACCAGGAAGTCAAATATCAATGTTTAGTTAATTTTTCACTTGCATATGGTTCCTATGCCATGTAACTCGGACAAAACCATACGTATCAAGGCTAAATTGGGACATTATTGTTTAAGTTATTGCATGGAAGGTGATCGATGTGACAAATTTTTTTGCTGAATATAAAATGAGGTTCCTTAAATTTGATGCATTTGAGACCATGAACTATGATCATATTCTCACAATATACAGATGATTCAAAACATTATATTTATTTTATTAGAGATTCTCAGCAGCTCACGTCCATTGTAACACAGTAGCGTTATATGTTTGTTTATTATTCTTAAATTTCAAAACATGTGTAGAAGAGAGTAGTCGTTCTTTTGTGAGCTCCTACGACGAAGATACTTGTCAATTGCCATAAATATATAACAAACTAACTGAGAATTATAGAAGGAAGAATGTTGTTAAGATTTTACTTATTGCTGTATCAACCCCACTACTCCCAAGTTCCAATCCAAGTCCAACTTTTGTATCGTTTACTTCCTTTCATGGATTGGGGGGAAGGGTAACAGTACAATATGATTAACCTCATTCATACTGACCCATGTAATCCTTTTTCTATTTGCACGCTTCCCGGTTGGTTCTTGATAATTCATACTGACCCAAGTGACCCTCATTCATTTCAACCGACCCTTTAAAAAACATTTGTAGAGCTCTTGTAACTCATGTCCATGAACCTAGGCCTGGACCATTTATATAGAACTGAAGTGTAAAATCATAACCGTTGTACTCTGTGAAGATTGAGAAATTTGGCTTATATATCACTTGGTAAATAGTTCTCAAAATAATGGCTCATGTATCAATGCACATTTTAGATCCTCTAGTACCCCTTAATCTAGTTTGAATAAGTAAATCTCTTGGCTAAAATTTAGTTCAGTTATTCTGATTGCTTTATGAACAATATCAGATCACATTGAGAATTTTGTATGAAATGAACTTACGCTCATAAATTCTTTTAACTAAGTGTTTGTCTCTTATATACTTATCGACTTCAGTAAAAAAAAGGCATAATGTTCATACCTCCTAAGCATATTTGTTGTTTGTTAATCAAGATTTTGATATCTGAGTTCTTTTTTGCATTGCATCAGCTATTACCATCAGTGACATGGGAATTGTAATCTTTTTGTTTGTGAATTATGTAGGCAAACCAAGATTCACAACATAGGTGCTACATTAGTGGGTGTTGACAAATTCGGCAACAAATACTATCAGAAGCTCGAGAATACTCAATATGGTGAGTCATGCCCTTCAATTTATTAATTGTTCAATGATCCTATCTCTATATTTATAACCACACTTCTCTTTTGTTAAATTACGAGCAAAATAGCCCGCGCGATGCTGCGGTGCGACCGTTTTATTGCTATATTTCTGTTTAGTCTAAACCTGTCGATAGTTTGTTACGTACGTTTTTTTAGATTTTAATTTTTTTTTACTTATCGTGTTTTAAGGTATAATGAATTTTTTTTTGTAATTAACTGCAGCAACTTCATATCTGTTTGAATGTACTCTATAGAAAAAGGGCAATTATTTAGAGTGCGCCAAGAATGTAATCAACACTCCTACTGGCCATATAACAAACATAACACTTCTATCCTAGTCTTATCACTAATATACAGCCATTAACTTCTGAATTTGTCTTAAACATCGATGTATTTCTCGACATAAGTAAGCGCCAATAGCAATAAAATGATACATACTATTATTAACAAAAGCTGATAATACATCTTATGCAAATTCATTGACTCTACCATAAAACATAGTTACTCAAAGAAATAAATAAATAAAAACATTACCCACTTAATCAACCTTAGTTGGTGGGAAGTATATCCATTCAGTTTGATGGCTGGACGCATCTTAAAGAATATGGTCTTAAACTGATTAACTGAACCAGTAGAGTCTTGAGATGTCCTACCAGACCCTCCATTTCTAATCTGTAACAGGTCATCATGCCATGTACTCATCTTGTTCCTCATTCTCTCCACAAAAAGAATATCTGCCATTCTGACCAGTGGAACGTCATTGATTTCTTTAGCTGCGCATTGCGACTCTGTCAACGCATATTCATGTGTTGACTGTAACTGCAACCTAGCTTCATCCTCATGTGCTCTAGATAAATAAGATATTCCTGAATTTATCCAAAGTTGTAAAAGCTCAAAAAAAGGGATGCAGATAAACACCCATGAAGATGTAGCACAATATCAAGTTACAAAAAAGTGCATACATAACATAGCTGTCTGTTAAAGATACCTTCTTGTTAACCATAAATTTCTCGTCGTGGACAGTACGTGATTGATTAGAGAAGTAGGATGCCATCACAGTCCATATTTAGCACATTCTTTCGCCTTTTGGGATTTCAGCAAACTAAGAGCAGGCCCAAAAGCTAAAAAAACATAAAAATGAAAGCGCTATATGGAAGCTGTGTACACACCTTTACAAATTGGAAAAACATGTTCATAATTATTTTCCGTTCCTAATAACAAAAAACTTATAGCAGTTCATTTTGCAATAAAAATATCAGCCACAAACAGGCATAAAACACCAGCCACAAACATCATGTACAGATTCTAAAAATGACATTCTAATTATAGCCTTTTAGTAAAGTATTCTGCACTAATTATATGTTTTCTTGTTCTAGAAAACAAACTTGATAAGCGGCTAAGAATATGCATCTACATTTTGTCTTTACTTTTCTGCATATAACGACCAAAATTCCAACCTTTCCACCAAAATTTCTAATGTAATAACTATTATATAAAGAGCAGTGATATCTTGAAAAATTTACACCTTAAATTAGTATCATAGTGAAAGCACGTACCTTCTCTAGGCAATTCTAAAAGACAATGGAGACAATTCACTGGTGCAAATTCGATTGGCTGACGGCACCAAAAAACCAAATTTAGTGGCACAATAGTACAATACAGAAACCTGGATGGACCTGAAGGAATATGAGTGTTTAAAAGATGAGTATCTTGTAGAAAAATGCGATAAAACCCGAAAAGAAATCGTCTTAGTTTATCACCAATATGAAACTGATATCCATATCTGCATTAAAAACTCATGCATCCTCTTTAGAGTCTTGCCTTGGCAAACTTTAAAGATGTCTTTTAATACACATGTAAAACATATCTTGTAAAATTATGAAAATTTAGTTACAAACAGAAGATTTTAATAAAGAATCGTCACCTTTTTTTTATACAATTAGCATATGTCCGGCACCTCTACAAAGATGAAATAGTAGTTAATGCTTGCCCCGCCAAGCTGCATTCTAAAGACATTTTCCAAAATCTGCATCTCTGAGAAAATATAGACTCCGATCCATAATTCCATGGTGGTTATTGACGTTCAGTCAGATGCATACTGAATATGTTGCTCGTAGAAATTGCTCAACTGCCATTGTCAATAAACATGAATTAAGTAAAAGCAAAATATTCATGATGTTCTTAAAATGCTACAACTTTAACCCATTTATAAGTGACCTGGTGCATACTGTGTTTTATCTCTAACGCGTCTAACGGTTAAACTAAAATTTATTAGCTTAACATGGAACGGGTCAAAAGTCAAGTCAACCCAAGTCGACGCATTTCGAGCCATAATTTCTTGACCTGTCTGACAGTTACCCAACCCGCCCAACCCACCCATTTTGAAATAAGTATAAGCAAATTTACCCAGCCATTCTAGCCATAGACGGGTCGAAATGGCCATCTCTATTATCGATGTTAGCATCTAAGTGACTTAAAATATTCAAATCAATTTATCAAACAAATAGCAACCTAAAACACTTTTTTAGAAACTTAATTTTTTTCCAAAGCACATATAAGCTACTTTTATAAGCAATTCATAACACCCCCTGAATTAGCAATCTCATAGTAAAACAATAGCTTGCGATGTGAAGACCAATAAACTGAAATTACAGAATATGAAACCGATACCCCTGTATTGAATGATTTGCAAAGACAAAATCAAACATCACTTGTAATATCTATACACGTTCGACTATAAAGAATGTAAAAAAAAAATACTTGTTCACCTTCAACATCAATATGAATACACTTCCAGTTCCTTAATCCCACCGCACCGGAATCCCGAATGAAACCTACATATAACATTAACATGAGAAAGCAACCAACTTTTCAACATTAAAATTCTGAATTTAACTTGAATCAAATTCATTAATTCTATTTCTGCCACTTCTGATCCTAACTACAGTTATCCATATCAAATAAATAAAAATAATATGGCACCTTATGTAACTCTAATCTATTCAATTATGGACCGTTCACAGGAATGCGTCTAATATAAAGATAACGACATAGCGTGTCTGAGATTTATAGTCAAAGCATGACAATCAATCAACAATATGTTCATAGTCACCAGAAGCTCATCCTCTATTCCATTTTGACCGATATAACAACTGCAAATAGTAAGAAACAAAAAGGTGTACTTACATATGAATCAAGTTTGTGAATAACAGTAACAACCTCTTCTCAAGAAGACATTGTTACAAATACAAACCCTGTCTACCCATCTTCCCTTTTTATTATCTATCACCAAATAAATAAATAAAAACAATTAATAACACATATTTTCAACCAAACAAAAAACGTAGTACAAATAAAAGTGAATTAAAAATTACCTCAACATCAGTTATCGCCTGTTGAAGTTGAGGAACATATGGCGCCATAAGGTCATAATCAACCTCGTAAGCAAAAAAAAAAAAAAAAAAAAAAAAAAAACGTTATCATCTTTACAAAAATCAAATAAGCTTATAGACAGGGAAAATAAGCTAGTCCAAACATCTTCAAATCATGTCTATAAATAAGCCATAAGCTTAACCATTATAAAAACCCCTAAAATCTAACCAAAAAAAAAAAAAAAAAAAAATAGCGAAACCCCAAATTATGCAAAAAACCTAATATCAAGATTCAAGTTTTATATATGTATAAGTCGTATAATTGTTAATGTTTTGTTTACCCATGAAACTAATCAAAGGCAAACAAAATCTAAGAGAAGGTAAAACTAAGAAATCAAAAGCTGGAAAATATACCTGCGAAACGTATGAGAGAAACAAATTAAATCCTCGAAAAATAAAGAAAATCACCAAACATCGCCATTAGCAATTGAGAATTCTGGAAACGCAACAAATCTATGAATGTTTTTTTGTGGATGCCATTCTATGATGCAGATTTCCCATGGTTTAGTACACTTACAGGTTACACTTGTATGGTTATTATGAAATAGGCGGTGATGTATTTCTATTAGGTAGATGTTATTAGAAAAAGAGGCGGTGGTGTTAGATGAATGGTAGCTTCTGGATTTCTCAACAGGTAATGTACTGGTACCCATACCTCTAAATACTGTGGGTTTTGAAAAAATGGCACGGTTGGTGCATTAGTAACATTATTAGCGTCCCTAATTCGTGAACAGTATAAGTGAAGAAGTTTGGCAGCCAATGGGCTGCTGCCAAGCCCAAGCACCTCAACTGTTGGGCCATTAAAATCTGCTAATCAACAAACTAATGACAATGGGAACCAATAGGAAGAAAGTTTACATGGTCAAAGTATATTTAGGAAACACAATTTTTGTCACATCATTTTTCTCTTTTAGAATATAGTATAATGTGTTGCATTTCCATAATCATTCACATTTTTATGTTCTTCACCCGGTTATTGCATTTCCATAGTTTATTCATGAGGAAAGGGTTATTACTTTTTTCTGTATACAATAAAGGAATTCAATTTGTTGAAAAGAGGATACTGTTTCACAAATTAATGATCCATATACAGGTGTATGGAATAAAATTCAAATGATCCTAATATCCTATATGGTCTATGATATATGTATCTTGTGATCTTCTTTGCAAGTACCAACTCTGCCCAAAAAATGGAACTTAATTTTTTAATGCAGTGAATAGCATCACATATTTTATTTCTGGTGTTTCGATTGTCGACAGAATTGTTACGTCCTCATATCTATAGAAACATATGATTTGCCCTAAGACCATGTGTCATGGTCGGTCATCAACTCGTTCTTCATGTTGGTCGACCCCCATTTGAGACGCATCCCTCCATTACACACCCCTTGGGGACGCGTCTAAACCAGAGGAGAAAAAAAAAAAAAAAAACAAAGAAGGAAGAAGTCGGTCCATTATGCGACCGACTTGTGTGAGGATGTTTGCGTGTGAAGGTGTTTACTTAATTGATTTTTGTGGGGTATGTTTTTCGTGGTGTCCTTGGTGTACTTGTTACACTAAGTTGGTTATGAAGTTGTCCGGAGAGAGAAACTGATGTGGCAGTGGTGTCCTCGGTCTCTTTGTGGTCACCATTACACTTAGCCTAACCTCATTATAAAGAAAATGAGGTCTACAAGACTACGAGCGACAATTTTTTTTTAATCTTCATATTATCGTTTCCATAGAGCATTGCAAAAGAGTATGGTTTTTCATATTTATTAAGTAGGGCGAATGTGATTTTACCCTTAAGAAGTAATCAAATAATGGATGAACTGTAATTGGCTCGTCACATCTAGCACTTGTTTCCATGACCATTGATTACTTGTTCTTTTTAAAGTGTGTAGACATGATAAACGAATTACAAGCAAACAAATTATAAAGTATAGTAAACATTTTGGTGTATTTTAACTTGTAGGAAGACACAGGTGGGTGGAATATGCTTCTAAGGACCGTTACAATGCTTCTCAGGTTCCACCAGAATGGCATGGTTGGCTGCACTTCGTAACTGATCACACAGGAGACGAGGTATCAAGCTAATAGACCTATTTATCATCCCTCCATGTCAGTATATTCATGCTAGGATTGTTTATCATGGTGTTTGCCTTTTAGCTACTCTTAAACCAATGAAATACAATGTTTGGTTCAGCATCCTAATTCATCTCTTAATGAAGGAAACACGGGGTTAAATTTAGAATAAAATTACACATTAACTACAACTTGATCATAATTAGAGGTAGGATTTTTCACTTTTCTCTTGGTATATTGGTCGATTTGGGTTATACTTGAAATATAAAATCAGATTATTACTTATTGTTTTTGTAATCGTACTCAACACCTTAACTATTTGTACAATTCAAGAAGAGGACAAGAAAGTTATTTGGGTCAACTAGGCCCATACTTTAGACATACTGCAAAACTCATTACCTGATCTGCTAAAACAAATATCTTATACAACATCGGGGAAAGCTTAAAATGCATGCCTTCAAACATCATTGAGTGACCAGTAACTTAAGTTTGTGTGCTCTAGAAAGCAAATAACATTGGTAACTTGCTGCAGCTTCTGATGCTTAAACCAAAGAGGTATGGATTGGACCACAAGGAAAACTCCACAGGGGAAGGCGATGAATACATCTACCATTCTAAGGGACACACACTGAACCCTGGGCAGAGAGATTGGACCAGGTATCAATCTTGGCAACCCAAAAAGACCGAATAAGTTGTGTCTGTAAACAAACATTCGGATGCACTAGAACTCGGTCTGCAATACCCGTGTATCAGTCATCAATAAGCAGCTTTTTATGGTTTAGTGTGGTTGAAAATTGCACGACTATTTCATCATGAAACAAAATTCAACCATGGTCTTATTTCTTTGTTTCATGTTATTAATGTGTTGTAGCAAAAGACTGATTTGCATTCTGTAATCGTGTTGTGATCTGATTACGGTTTTTGAAAAATTCGATTTTATTTCTGTTTATGAACTTCCAGCGCCATAGTACCAACTTATGATGAATAATATTGACCAAGTTGTACATTTACTTTGCTGATGTCTACAAATTGGAAATCCTATATTCTTTTTAATGATTTTACCCTCACAAAACATACACATTCTTTTATCATTTGACCCACGTAACATGGTTATATATATCAAAGTGTATAACATTATACAGGTTATGTACAAATTATCACATAACTTATGTGTTTTAATATGTTGTGAAAATGGACAAGACGAGCAACATGACAGATAAGTTCTAATATATATTTGAAGTTGTAGATGATTGAAACAAAAAGGATTATGAAAGTTATGTTATTAATAATAGTAACTTATAATTAAGGTAAAATACAAATGACTTGCGAAGCTGGGAGTAAAAATCGTCACGGTTGGGTCTGAAGCCTTAATGTCTAGTACTTTGGCGCTTTTAATGGTAAAGGAGAACGTAAAGAGGATCAAACGAAAAATTTCTAAGGCGTGGGGTTATGAACCTATGTATTTTCATAAACTCACGCCTGAGTCAACGAGTTGAACAACATAAGTATACATGAAATGTTCGAAAAAGATGATGCAAACGTAAACAGTTCTGTTATGCCGAAATGTCTAGTACTTTGGCGCTTTTAATGGTAAAGGAGAACGTATGCTCAAATCTGATAGTTCTCCGAACAAGCATAAACTTTATAAAAAAAAAAAAATCATCTCGTTCTTGTTGTGACCATTTATAAATTTACCCACTTGTTTCCATAATATATTCTAGCTCGAATTAACTGAGCCTGTTTATATGAATGGTTTGAAACAACATCTTCTGAAAGAAAAAGAAAACGTAGATAGGTTCGTTAGTGTCTGCCATTATATCTATACGAGACGGCATGGTCCGTGCGATGCACGGGCTTCGATTACCATGAAGTAGCATTAGTTTAGCAACGGTTAATTAGGTGTGTTAACATTAGTCGTGAAACTTAAAGTGTTAAACTAAAAAATTCGGTTTATTAAGCTTTTACAAATAGAAATGTTCATATGAAAGATACTCAAAGATGTGTTTCACCATTAGTACATGTGGTTGTAAGTAGTACGTGCACGTTTGATATGCTTACTTAGCGGTTCTCAGCTTTGATGTTCCTCGATTTGATCATCCTTCCATGTTGATACTCTACTAAAGGATACTAAAGGTTACCACTTTACCATGATAGTTTCTTTTGTACTAAAGGATTTCGAATTGCGATGCACGAGCTTGTTCACCGTAAAAAATAATCAGCTTTGCAAGGGTTATCTTTATTTAGTTACTATAACATTTATTTTTGTAATTATAATTATAATTGTTCAATCAATAAAACTCATAAACATTTATTATTATAATTATAATTGTATACTTCCTATAAAACTCATAAGTGATTGCTCATAATCATTTGCTCAATCAATAAAACTCACAAAATTTATTATTATAAATATAATTGTATACTTCCAAATTTAAAAGACCATTCAATTTCGAGTATTTATCTTTGTTTGCCACATTAAGTAGCCAAATTTTCATGCAATGTTAATTTTCATTTAATGCTAAATAATGCTTATAATCATTTTCTCAACGAATAAAACCCATAAACATTCAATTTCGAGTATGTCTCTTTGTTTGCCACATTAAGTAGCAATAATTTGATAAACATGGCTTTGTAAGTGATCGAATTTTCAAGTTATATTAAAATAAAGATCAAATCATGAGGATAACTTTCATAACACATTACATTCATTATTCTTTTAAGTCTTAAGAAAATTTAAAGTCTTGTCTAGTTGTCTCATCTAATTACATTTGTTTGCTTTTGACGTAGATAGACCCAATACTCGCAACTAAGTTATAAGTAACAACTCGACAATTATCATGTGTTTTATTCCTTGTGGTCTTTTATTTAAGTTAACCTTTTTTTGTAATAACCATAACTAAATCTTAGGCAATCAATTTTTACCTATCTTTTATTTTACCCTTATCTATAATTTTACCTATGCTAAACCCGTACTTTTATAGTCCAACGTCATTGCCAACTGCGAAATAATTACTCTATTTGGTACTTAGTTAAAAAGAGGAATTTTAATATCTGATTTTAGCTATTTGATTGCGACAAAGGCCTCACAAAGCATGTAAACCACTTTGTAACTCATCATTCAACAAATAGTATATAAGTTTATGCCTTTTTACCATACTTTGCCCTTCAAATTCACTCGGAACAACTCTCAAATCAAAATGCGTCTCGCCGTCACACCCGCATGACCCGCATGCTGATACTATACATCTCTTGCTTCCAAATTAATTGGCTTAAGCTCTCGTTTACCTCCACCATACTCTGCCCTCTACTTCCCATAATACAACAACAGTGTGTGTCAAAAGCAAATGCCACATACTTGCTTTCTAGACCTTTATTATTCATTTATTTAGGAAGGTCTTACATATTGAAGTCCTTTGGCTTTTTCCAATTTTTAATTACTTTTGGTTGAACATATGGCAAATGCTTTTATGCTTCTTTCCTATTGTTTTAATACACTTTGTTTCAAAAGTTGTCATACAATGTAGTAAAAATTAGAAGTTTCCAATTTCTTAACTTTTGGCTCCAATTCAATTTCCCCTTTGTTTTTTTTGCATCAACAACAACATATTCAATAAAATAATATACAACACAATAAAATCTTATTAGGTAACGATCATATATTCATGTGTCTATGTGTAGTAGTTTTATATAAGAAACTGAATAATATTACGCAAAAAGATCACTATGAATCTTGCTTGAATATTTGAATAGTCTTATGACATAAGTACAACAACCAATTCTTGCTATGAAGAAGACAAAGATGGATAAATCTACTACTAACATATGAAATCATTCTGTTAAAAAAAAACATATGAAATCATAATAAGAAGTTTAAAAAGCAAATGATAATCTTGCTCTTATTTATGATCTCAACATGGTCCTTGAATAGACAACTTTTGAATTTGCCACTCCTTTCACTGTTACAATTTCACCCCATTCTTAAGCCTTCAAGGCTAATGTTATCGTTAGAATCATCAATATATCAACAATGTGTTCAAGTAACATTTTAATCCCCACTTTAATGGTAAGAGTATTACTTGAAATAAAACATAATTCTTTAGAGAGCCTAAAAAATTAATTAGATTATCGGAAAAAGCAAGAACATCCTTAAAACAAAGAGTCTTTACATCAATAGACAATACCAATATAAATGCCATCATACCTATTTTCATCGGCGAATAAGGATATGTTTTCCTTCTAAACTGAGTTCCCTTTCTGCAAAGCACATGAATCTAATGGTGGTTTTGACCACGCTTCACGGCGGGATGTTTGTCAACGGAAGTATGAGATTTCATTTATTTACGTTGTTATTAAATTAATAGACATCGTACGTTTGTAGGGAGCTTTTTTTATTACAAAAGTTTCTTTGTCGTTCGGTTATAAAGACTACATACAACTTACAAAGAAAGATCATAAACAGTCACCATAGAAGCCCATACTTCTACGCAATGCCAAACACCCTTAGTAGTCCTCTTTTTTAATCTAAATGAAAAAGTGACAACAAATGTTACAAAAATAAATTCTTTTATATGTTTCACATAGCATACAAACTTGTCTCTATATATATTTACAACTTTTACAAAAAGAATCATTCATCGTAACAAATTTGAATGATATGATACAGTTATAAACTCATCATATACATCATCATGGAAGGGACACACATGCTGACTAACAAATGAGACATGTTGTAGTAATTAAAGCTTGATGGTCAACAAAATGAATGATTTTGTTCTCCCAGCTAACCTCTAAACGTACCATACACTAAGGTTCATCAATTAAGATTAAAATTTTTTAATACTTATTGGAAAATCTCTTATAAATGGGTCAATAATCAATGGAAGTTGGTACAAAAAATAGGTGATCATGAACAATTTCTTGAAGTAAACCCATTAAGAAAATGATACTCCTCTGTACACCAAATCACCATGTGCCAAAACTTGCAAATACATGAGTACTGAGTGAATAGTAGTATAATGCGGTTTAATCTAGTCCTTAGCAAGATGCTTGAAACATGGATTAAAAATAGTCCTTTCATCACCTCTTCTTTGATTCATAATTATTTTAATCTCAGATAGAAAAATGTAGTGAATTTTTTGTAATTTATACTGTAACGTTTGGATAGTGCAAAGGGTGTATATGAATAATAAGAAGTCCGATCCAATAGACATGTACTAACTGGTTATAATAACTAACACACTTATTATTTTACCCTAACCCTAGACACACACTTCACAAAGCATCCGCCCCCATCACAAACTTTTCCTCTCCCAACACAAAATAGATCTGATCTAAAAAACTCAGGTCATTAGTCAAACCGATTATAAACATCACTAAAACACTTCTTATCTCAGTTTCCATCGACTAAATCAAATCCGAATCATAATAAATTTAACATAAACACAACCATTCTTGAAATCTATGTCTTCGTTAGTTACTCACACCGAATCAAGAAATCATTTTGAAAGCATCACGATCCTTGAGGTGTCACGGGTAGGTTGTTGTGATTTGTTTATGTTATTGTTGTTGTCAATACGAATTGAAGAAAGACAATAACAATTTTGTTATATTTCTTTTCTTATTTGGTTCGAATTTAAAAGAAGGTATACCTCTACATAGATCGATGATGATGATGATTCAATTGGAAAAATCTTTAAAAGATTTTTTTTTAAATTGAATCTATTTGAGATTTCATTTCAATTCATTTCATGTTTGTTTGTGGTTTTAGATTGATGTGAGTTGGGGAGAGAAGGTGAGGGATAGAAATCTGAGATCTTTTGTTCTCTGTTTATGATTTGTTTCGAGTCTTTGCTACGCGAGGGAAGGTTGTTGTGGTTTGTGTTTGGTTGACCGTGTAACATGATGTGGATCAGTTTAAGGTTGTATTGATGTGAGTAGTTTTGAGATTTAGGATACGATATGGTGTTGTTTGAGAGAGTTACGGGTTGTGGTTGTGAGAGGAATTTTGGACAGATTGTTAATTTATAGAACCAATCTACATGGTAGATGAGTATACACATTAAATTGTGAGTAGATGAAACATGAAAGGTCTTGCATCATGGAAACATGAAAGGTCTTGCATCAATAACGCATTAAAATGCTTACATTTAAGCTTATGCCATTAATTCTAACATTTACTTTAAAAGCTCAAAATAAGCTCGGCATGTACATAATTCATTAGCTTAAATCATAATAGAGTTGCCAAGCTCAAATCATAAATTCACATGCTCAATTAATGCTCAACTTGCAACTCATTCTTTATATATAGTTAGATTAGATATTATAGCATAACATATCTTGCGCAAGTTAATAAAATAAAATAAATCTGCCACAAGTTACTAAAAAAACAATTCCCATAATAAAAAGGTATTTCGTTATTGGATTTGCTTCCAGTAAGCCTTCAACGTAGCCTCTCACTTTGGCCCTATCTTTTTGACGCCGGGTTATTTTTAGTGTCCAAAATAGCTCGAACGAAGAAAACGAAAAATATTTGTTTTATCAAATATTAGTAAAAAAATAAAATAAAAGCTTACAAAACACACCTGAACTTTTTAATATTTACAATTTTTTTATATAACAAATTTTATTTGCCATATATTTAACAAATACCTAACGGTTTTTTGAATAAAAAAAATATTGGCAAAAAGCCTATCGATAATGAACAGAACAAGCCGAATATTGATATACTTTTAACGTACGTACGGTTTTATAAAATATGTTTAAGTTTGATATAGATATAGTATCTAAATAAAATAAATTTCAAAACGCACCTTTAACCTATCAAATAACTTTAAAATTATCCTAAATTTTTTTAAAACTATAAGGGTCAAAATTAGCCCCGTCGCAGCACACTTGTGCCCGACACAACATCCATTCCAAAAAGGACATCGTACGACAACTACAAATATAGCTTGACACAACATTTGTCCCAAACGAATACAACACGTGTCGGCAAAAAACATACCACAATCTCACAACGAGAAACCCCGCCCAAACATTATTCGTAAATAATTATCGCAAATATCCCTAGAAAATTCCCGCTGTAACGCAGCGGGCGTCTTCCACTTGTTTTATATTATGATCAGACTATCTACGCAAAAGTATATTGTAGAAGTATGGCACTGATTAAATATGCTAACAAAGTTACTATTTTGTGATTGTAAAAGTGTAACAATTTTGACTAAGACTTGAATTTCAACCAAACCAGGCTTGTAAATAAAAAATACCACGTGTTTCCGACATTATCAAGAAAATTCCAATATATCAAACTGGATCCCCTGATAAGCTTGTATGGCACTTTGATGCTAAAGGTTGCTACACTGTCAAATCGGGCTACAAACAAGCAATTCTTACTAGAGCATCTTGTTAGGAACAATCAAGCACCACCACATCTTCAACATTCTGGAAGCAAATTTGGAAAATCCGAGCACAACCGAAAGTGAAGTTATTTCTTTGGAAGGTTGTTTCAAATTCTGCACCAACAATGGAGAATCTCTTCAAAAGAAACTGCTCTCCTTATCCGGTTTGTTTAATTTGCAGTGCACACGTGGAATCAATAGAACATCTATTGTTTGAATATGCTTGGACACGCCTAATCTAGTTTGGTTCCTGATGTGTTTCGAAAAGCTTTAAATTTATAAGACTAATTTTACCGATTCGTTATTACTCAAAACGCACGGGTAAAAGTATAACCCTCGTTTATAGTAAAAGAGTTTTAGTAAGACCAGGTCGTTCCACAGGGACTACGATATGCACTTATATTAATTAGTTTAATCGAGATAATTTAGAAAACTTATGCAAATGATTCGAAATTCAGATATGGGACAAATATGATTACTTGGATAGTTCGTATAACTCAATGATGGTATATGATAATGATCTCAGTAGGTTTAACAAACGAGTAGTTGTTTTTGTCAAAATAATGTCTCATTAGTTAATGGAAATGATTCAAGACTTATATCTACTAGTCCTTACACGAGTGGTTGACAAGTATAAGTGCTAATTGCAATGTTTCAAACTTGATTGTTTATTTCAATACAAAAGCGATCTCTTCTTCAATTGATCAACATACATAGACATATGTTAAAAACCATAAAATACTAGTTGAATCTTTCGACCCATTTCAATTAGTAATTATAATTAAAGAGATAAACAATGGTTAATAGTTTAGAACACAGCAAGATCATGACATAAACAGGAAATCAACAAGAGATCATAATCATAACCAAACACTTTATTATATTAACATATCCAAGCAACCATAAAGAGTTTAGCCTAACATGGCTTTAATAATCATGCTTACAGTGGTAATATCGTTTGAAATGATCAACATACTATCTGAATTAATGTAATGAAGAAGCTACCGTTACCAGCGATCACCACATTTAATATCAAGAGAGTATTACAACGCTTTAGAACTATGACTTTATTTCTATCACCCAATGATTGGAACGAGGGATGGAGTATTAATCAGAGTTGTGTTGGTTGTTGGGAGGGGTGTTGGTGTATTGGTGTTGTGAAAATGAGGCGAAATGAGGATCTATTTATAGGCGAATGGTGACTAGTGATGAGTGTGTAAATACTCATCATTTTTACCTTTTCTGAGCTGTCAAAACATCTAAAAACACTCAATATTACATCAAAATAGTAAAAATATCTCAGGAGTATGTTTTATATGTTTCAAATGCAAAATAATCAAAAACAGATGAAAAACGTACAAAGTTTGCATAATTGGCAGTTTCAGTCCCTCAAGTTTCATAAATTGGCAAAACTAGTCCCTGGTCACTCAAAACTTGTAAAATTATCATAAAAGGTCCTTGGGATTCACAAGTTGTAAGAAATTATCCTTTCCAGTTTAAAATCACAAATTTACAGCTTTGGTCCCTCAACTTTGAAAAAGTGTCAAAATTAGTCCCTAAGGTTTTAAAAATAAGAAAATAATCAAAATAAACCTTATACTATTCATAAATGACAAAATTGGTCCTTTTTGTTAACTGTTTGATATTTACAGGTTTAACCCTTCAAAATCAGAAAATGACATAATTGGTCCCTGAAGTTTGGTAAATTGACAGAAAAGGTCCCCGTTTATTAAAAATTGGAAAATTACATTTTAGGTCCTTGGGTTATTCAACATTGGCAAATATGGTCCTTATAAATAAATTTGGAAAGTTACATAACAGGCCCCTCAAGATTCTACAGTTTACACTTTTGGTCCTTGTAATTTCCTTATAAACCAAACGGATCAAAATATTACCCAAGTCCAAAATTCCAAATCCAAAACTTAAACCTGGTCCAAGCCTGTTATTTCCCACAAGCCCAATTATCCCAAGCCCACTCCAACACCCCTAAACTAATACCCGGTCAAAAGTGGTCAAAACCACTCATCCCTCCCATCTTTCCCTCTAAACCAAAACCAGAAAACCAGACATGGTATCAACCCCCCTCTTGCACCACTTGACCATCCACCCACACCCTTATCCCTGCCAATTACACTTCCCCAAGACATCAATAAATGCCACCCCCCTAGTAATAGCCACAGGCCCCAATTGGCTCAAAAAGCTTTTTCCCGCCAATTTGATAAGTGAACAAGACTCATCCATTGGCTGCTATGAGAGGTGGGATTTGACCCTGTGGGACCCACAAACCCTCTGGGATGCTATAAAGATGAAGAGGAGCAGGGAAGAAAGAGTAATTAGAGTAGTTTTTAGTTAATTTTAATCGTAGGTAGTGTAAACCTCATCTTTAGTTGTAATTTCAATCTAAACAGCTTGTACTCAATTTGGTTAATGTAATCTCAACTCTATTTAATCTTTAATCTAAAATTTCTTGTTTGAATCTGTATTTAGAAATTTTTGTGATTTTGACAAAAATCACTTAAATCCATTAAGTGTTGTTTCATTGTTTCTTTAAGCTCATTATCTCATCTTCAAGTTGTCTTAAGCTCAGAAGTAAGTTAGGCTTATTCACTTAATAATCTCAACAGTACTCAAGAAATAGGAAAAATAATAAAAAGAAAAAAAAAAGAAATCTTTGAAGAAGATGATTCAGGATTGAAGCAAGGTACAAAATGGATTATTATGGTATTAGAATCTCTTGGGAGATATAGGGTAACAGGTTGTGATCTTGGGTCCTTGTTCAGCAGTTTCATGCTTGGCATCATTTGTAAGCATTTCCATATTTAAAGCTTTTTACTGTACCATTGCTCATCTTTGTAATTTCAGGTTTAATTAGTGTATTTAGTTTATTAGATTGTTTATTTAGTAGTGTTTGTTCATCAGATAGATTGGTTGTTCATTTTTCATAATCCACTGCTTTTATAGCTTAAATTTGATTTGTGAGTCTTTGTTAGTATTACTAGTGTTTAGGTGCTTATCTCAGTTCATTACATCATAATATAACCTTGGAGATTAATTTTATGGTTCAAATCTATGAAATTCTTTGAAAACTCAAATCTGTCATAGCTTAAGGGGTGTTTGGCTCACTTAGTTACAGAGTATGCTTGTTGCTCATTTGCTCAGATATTTGTAGCTTAGGTATGCACTAGTATAAGTTAGGTTATTTAAGTGATTAAGGTTGCAATTATCTAGCATAAAGTCAAAACTCTTCTTTAAATTTCTTATCAGCTCACTGTTGGGTAATTTAGGTTTCATATCTTGCTTATCAGTTCTATAATGGTCAAAGTAGCTTAACATCATTTCAGTACACCTCATTACAACATAATAAATCATTAGGAGGCATTAGAATCTCATAAAAGTCAAAACAAGAGTTTCTTCCAAAAGTCAAATGTGTATGAATTTCAGGTTTTTGCAAATATTCAAAGAATATTATTGATTTTTGTGGTATGAATCAAAGGTTGAAATTAGTTCCTATGTAAAGTCTACCAGTTCAGCTTTCATATTACATGCTCATTAGATTTTTAGGAATTTTCTTGTAGGCCCCACAAAGCCACAAAGTGACTTGCAGGGCACATATCTGCTCTGTGCAGCAGATACCACCACCACCACCATCACTTTGGTGGTGTTTTGTGGCCACCACAGTGGACCCCACTCCCTAGAGTTTGGTTCTCCCAACCCCCCTCCTACCATAGAACAGCCATTGACCATTTCCTTGACCTATAGCCCAGTGGACCCCACCTAGTTTAGTCCCCTAACTTTGTCCCAGTTCTGACTTGAATTTGGATTTGTCAAAGTGCTTATTAGGTTTTATTTAGCTTATTTGTGTTGTATTTTTGTTGTTTCTGGCTTATTGAAGTTTATTGATCTTGTTTGAACCTGTTTTAACCATAGTGGGACCCACCCAAAGCCATTTGACCTCAATTGACCAAACAGTCAACCAAAGTCAAACTGTTAAGACAAAAGGGGTGTGCATAGCTTATTTTTAAGTTTTAAAATAGTTGTTTTCACAAAAATTCTTTGTTTTTATATGTAAAACAAGTTTATAAAAGAAAAATCCAAAAAAAGTTAGTTTTAAATTAAGTGATAGTTTCTATTTAATTCCATTTAAGTTTAATTTGCATTTTTAGATTTTAATTAAGTACCTAGTGTTTTTATATTTTTGTTAAATACCTCATATAGTAAAGTAATTTTGATAATTTTTTCAGATTTTTATTTTGTCATTTAGTGCTAATTATATTTAATTTTAATTTTCTTTATTATTAATTAATATCAAATATTAAATAGCTTAATTAGTTTTTATAAGGTAAAATTTAGTTTTTATATTTTTCCTAGTTCTAATATAGTATAATAAGTTTTTAGAAAATATATTTTGAAATTCTACTGTTCATTTTCTATTTTTCTTATTTTATTTGTTTAAAATAGACTTAAGTTAATTAAAAGGTAAATAATTAGTTGTTTAATCTTAAAACATAATTTTTAGAGTTTTTATAATTTTTTAGGATTCCAGTGATGGTTAAGTAGTTTTATAAATTTTATCTTAATTTTCTAAGTTAATTTAGTATTAGTATTAATTAAAAGTAATTTAATTAGTTTAATTAAGTTAAATAGTTTTTAATTAATAACAAAACCACAAAAAGATAAAAATATTTATTTTTATTTTTTATACTTTCTTCAAGTTCTAATTTAGGTTTAGAAAATATTTTTGTTAATTTTTAGTTTAATTTAAATCATTTGTCATTTTTAGTTTAATTAAAATAGATTTTAATTTAGATTTTAAATAGTTTAATTAATTAAATAATAGTTTAATATTATTTTAATCACTTTTATAATTTCTTTTTCATTTTTAATTTTAAGTTTTAAAAAGTGTCAAAAGCACCCCCTGTAGTTTGATAATTACCAAAAACCCACTTTTTCAGTCCGATTGCGTAAACCTGAATTGTGAATACGTGCATATATCTGTTATCTGATTTTTGTGAATATTATATTTGTTTGCTAATACCAAAATAACAGTAGCAAAATCAATTCCATATCATCTGGGCTACTGTCCTCAGTCCCACTCACTCATAAACGATTCCAAAAGCACCATTTCAATCTCGTCGGGACTTTAACGACCCGGGAATACACTATACTATCACCGGAGTATTGATTCTAGGCTGTCTTTAACTTGTTGACCTTGGTCAATAATAATCTGACGGTTCAGGCTCAATAAAAATTTGGCGCCGCTGCCGGGGAGGTTGTTGCGTGTTTTATAAAATCGTTTTAAGTTCAGTGGTTTTCAAAACCCTCCCTGTAAAAAGTTTTTGTAAAAACTCAATCATATCAAAAAAAAAAAAACGTTCATTAACACTTCTCCTGAAGTGTTGAAAACACCAAAAAAATTAAAAACAATCAAAAACAAACTGTGAAGTTAAATTACTTCGTGTTCTTTAAGATTACAATCTGAAACAGTTGGTTTAAGGTAAGTTCTGACATTAAATTGCGAACTGAAGAGGAATCCATTCTTTCCTCCCGCCAGCCTGCGAGTAATCTTAAAGGGACGATTTCGGTTAACGAATCTGTTCCAAAAATATTTCCCAAGTTTTCTGCACACACACCCATAAGCCTAAAGCAATTTTTCAAATTAATTAATAAACCTATAATAAGTTCCCAAACTTAAGATTAAAACTTGCCTTTATATCCCTGTAAGTGGTGTACCTTTTTCAAAGAAGCCATTCACTTGTGATTTCTGGTTTAAGTTCACTGTGGTTTTGCCTCAAATTTGTTTTGAAAAAATTGTTTTTGGTGCATGTGCACTAAACATGTCTCTCAAAAATACCAAAAATATTCACCTTTACCCTCTCACCTTTTTGATTCTCCATTTCTTACCCTCTAAAACCTTTTGATTCTTTCTATGTCTCATCCACACTTTCTGATTTGCCAGTGGTGTGGTAATCCTTATAATGGTGGCAATTGCCCCAGTTGTGGCATGGTAGAGTCAGGAAACGGGTCTGTCTATAACCAGAATCCCTATTCCTACCATGACACAACTGATTCATTCCACCAGTTACCACACCATGAGACTCAGCAGTTTTACTGTTGTGAGTACTGTGGTGGTTCACATTACAGTTCTGATTGTCAATCGGGAGACACGCTTGTCTATGAGCAGTTTCCTGACAACAATTATAACTCAAGCACATACAACCCACAACCACATCAGTTTCACTGTTGTGATTACTGTGGAGGTCCACACTTTAGCTCTGATTGTCAAACGAGGAATCCATTTCCTTGTAACAATTATGACTCTTCGTATCAAGACCAACCTCCACAGTATCAAACTATCCAAGCAACTCCTCAAATCCAGCAAGACTTTTTAGAAGTTCTTGAGAAATTTAAAGAACTTAAGGAGGAGTTAGCTAATATTTCACTCCGCCATACTCCAAGTTCTTCTTGTGCATATTGTGGGGGTCCTCATGATGATTTTCAATGTCAACCTTCCGGTTTTGACACATCCACATCCCCACAATTTCCACTCATTCCAAATTCTCGTGGGAAAACTATGGCAAAATTACTTGCTGAAGAACGAGAATCTGGAAAAAGCATGGAAGAATTACTGGCTGAGCAACGAGCAGCTAAAATACGTGCTAATATTCGCAATACTGCTCGATTTGATGACTATGATGACAGTGATGATGAAGATAACATTGTTATTATTCAAAAAGATTCATCAAAGTCATCAGTTGATATCCCAGCAGTTGAGATTCCATCTCAAACAACTGCTATCACACCCGAGGTTCCCACTCACTCTTTGATCATGGGGGACGAGCATCTTGACACTGTTCCTGAAAGGGAATCGGACGAATTCATAAAGTCTAGTGTTGAGAACCTTGTTCCAATCCCGAGAGAGTCACAGGGAACTTTGGATGATATGTGTGATATTCCTTCCCCCATTGAGTGTACTAAAGATCAATTTGAGACTTTCTCAGATTTTAGCGTTGATTGTACATCTCATGGAGACATTGAGTATGTTGAGGCACCACTGCCTCATTCTGATGTTGATCCTCTTCTCGAGGAGTTCGCTGATGAACTTGCTCACATCGATCCACCTTCCTTGGAAAGTGATGATGGTCTCCTTGACTTCGAAGCTGATCTGGGAGAAATTGAAAGTCTCCTTTATCATGATCCGTCACTCACTTCTGATCCCGAAAATCCAATAGAGAATATTGATCACTTTGTTCCCAAAGCATTCAATACTACTCTCACCAATCCTCTATTTGAATTCAAATCTGAATTCACTTTGATTTCTGATAATCCACTCTTTGATATTCAGAACGAGGATTGTGATGAGTTTATTCCGGAACATGAGTTCACAGATTCACATCTTGTGAATAATTCTCTTCATGAGGAGTTCTCCGGTGAACTCACTCATCATGTCATGACTCCTCCGGAGTTTGATATCCCGGGGGGAGATGCTCTCAATCATGAGAATTTGCAAATTCCCACCCACCCTCCCAGGATGTTTTCGAGCTCACCCTTTGAAATCCAAAATCAGGCTAATGAGCCTGCCTTCGAGGAAGAAGATCTTATCATGATTTTCATCATGGTTTTCTTCCTTTTCTTCACCTATAAGGTGACTTCTCCTGTTCTTCACTCCTTCGGGAGTGAGGACACTATATTTGATCCCGGCATTTTCATGTATTATTATCTTGAGCCGGGACTATGTCTCATCGGTGTGGAACTTTCACGTGCTTCAAATGTTTATCCAAACATCTTGAATGAAAGTCCGATGGAGATTGTTTCTTCCACATTCCCCAAGCACAAATGAATTCGGGGTCGAGTCAAGCTAGCGACTCGGTAAACAAAAACAATAGCATGCTTATAGGGTTTTCACCCTAAGTGTGGGGGAGTCCCCCATGCTATGATTACAAAAGTGAAAAACAAAATTGTGTTTCCACATTTAGCTTGTAATATTACCCTTTTACGTTCCAAGAGTCGGCATAATAGCCGGGACTTTGAATATTGAGGACAATATTCATGATTAGTGTGGGGGGGTATTCGCTATTCTAGCGAATTTGATCATATTTTACTATCTTATACCCCCGTTTTTGACCAAAATTTTTCAAAATTTTTTCACTAAAGTTCAAAATTTTTTGTGGTAATCAGTCCGCCAAAGTCTAAATGACAAATGGATTGGCTAGTCCAGGAGCAAACGGCTCTTGGTAAAGACATCTCAAATCCGTTTATGGCTGGCAATTTGCCAAAAATTGTATGGTTCCTCAGCTCCCCCGCATCCTCATAAGCAAATGAGCTGGCTAGCCCGCAAGATTATGGCTTGTGGTAAAGGCCGTGGAAAATCCATAATTGGTAATCAGCTCACCAAGATGTTGACTATTCCATCAAGAGTTGGCTAGTCCAGAAGCAAACGGCTTTTGGTAAAGACTAATCAAATCCGTTGACAGCTGGTGGTTTGCTCAAAATCACAAGGTTATCAGGTGTGCCACAGTTCTTACACCTGGCTACTCCAGAAGTGATGGCTTTTGGTAAAGAGTTTAAAATCCATTAATTTTTCTCAAAAGATTGCTAGGGACTAGCAATAGTTTAGTGTGGGGGATTGATGAGTGTGTAAATACTCATCATTTTTACCTTTTCTGAGCTGTCAAAACATCTAAAAACACTCAATATTACATCAAAATAGTAAAAATATCTCAGGAGTATGTTTTATATGTTTCAAATGCAAAATAATCAAAAACAGATGAAAAACGTACAAAGTTTGCATAATTGGCAGTTTCAGTCCCTCAAGTTTCATAAATTGGCAAAACTAGTCCCTGGTCACTCAAAACTTGTAAAATTATCATAAAAGGTCCTTGGGATTCACAAGTTGTAAGAAATTATCCTTTCCAGTTTAAAATCACAAATTTACAGCTTTGGTCCCTCAACTTTGGAAAAGTGTCAAAATTAGTCCCTAAGGTTTTAAAAATAAGAAAATAATCAAAATAAACCTTATACTATTCATAAATGACAAAATTGGTCCTTTTTGTTAACTGTTTGATATTTACAGGTTTAACCCTTCAAAATCAGAAAATGACATAATTGGTCCCTGAAGTTTGGTAAATTGACAGAAAAGGTCCCCGGTTATTAAAAATTGGAAAATTACATTTTAGGTCCTTGGGTTATTCAACATTGGCAAATATGGTCCTTATAAATAAATTTGGAAAGTTACATAACAGGCCCCTCAAGATTCTACAGTTTACACTTTTGGTCCTTGTAATTTCCTTATAAACCAAACGGATCAAAATATTACCCAAGTCCAAAATTCCAAATCCAAAACTTAAACCTGGTCCAAGCCTGTTATTTCCCACAAGCCCAATTATCCCAAGCCCACTCCAACACCCCTAAACTAATACCCGGTCAAAAGTGGTCAAAACCACTCATCCCTCCCATCTTTCCCTCTAAACCAAAACCAGAAAACCAGACATGGTATCACCCCCCCTCTTGCACCACTTGACCATCCACCCACACCCTTATCCCTGCCAATTACACTTCCCCAAGACATCAATAAATGCCACCCCCTAGTAATAGCCACAGGCCCCAATTGGCTCAAAAAGCTTTTTCCCGCCAATTTGATAAGTGAACAAGACTCATCCATTGGCTGCTATGAGAGGTGGGATTTGACCCTGTGGGACCCACAAACCCTCTGGGATGCTATAAAGATGAAGAGGAGCAGGGAAGAAAGAGTAATTAGAGTAGTTTTTAGTTAATTTTAATCGTAGGTAGTGTAAACCTCATCTTTAGTTGTAATTTCAATCTAAACAGCTTGTACTCAATTTGGTTAATGTAATCTCAACTCTATTTAATCTTTAATCTAAAATTTCTTGTTTGAATCTGTATTTATAAATTTTTGTAATTTTGACAAAAATCACTTAAATCCATTAAGTGTTGTTTCATTGTTTCTTTAAGCTCATTATCTCATCTTCAAGTTGTCTTAAGCTCAGAAGTAAGTTAGGCTTATTCACTTAATAATCTCAACAGTACTCAAGAAATAGGAAAAATAATAAAAAGAAAAAAAAAAAGAAATCTTTGAAGAAGATGATTCAGGATTGAAGCAAGGTACAAAATGGATTATTATGGTATTAGAATCTCTTGGGAGATATAGGGTAACAGGTTGTGATCTTGGGTCCTTGTTCAGCAGTTTCATGCTTGGCATCATTTGTAAGCATTTCCATATTTAAAGCTTTTTACTGTACCATTGCTCATCTTTGTAATTTCAGGTTTAATTAGTGTATTTAGTTTATTAGATTGTTTATTTAGTAGTGTTTGTTCATCAGATAGATTGGTTGTTCATTTTTCATAATCCACTGCTTTTATAGCTTAAATTTGATTTGTGAGTCTTTGTTAGTATTACTAGTGTTTAGGTGCTTATCTCAGTTCATTACATCATAATATAACCTTGGAGATTAATTTTATGGTTCAAATCTATGAAATTCTTTGAAAACTCAAATCTGTCATAGCTTAAGGGGTGTTTGGCTCACTTAGTTACAGAGTATGCTTGTTGCTCATTTGCTCAGATATTTGTAGCTTAGGTATGCACTAGTATAAGTTAGGTTATTTAAGTGATTAAGGTTGCAATTATCTAGCATAAAGTCAAAACTCTTCTTTAAATTTCTTATCAGCTCACTGTTGGGTAATTTAGGTTTCATATCTTGCTTATCAGTTCTATAATGGTCAAAGTAGCTTAACATCATTTCAGTACACCTCATTACAACATAATAAATCATTAGGAGGCATTAGAATCTCATAAAAGTCAAAACAAGAGTTTCTTCCAAAAGTCAAATGTGTATGAATTTCAGGTTTTTGCAAATATTCAAAGAATATTATTGATTTTTGTGGTATGAATCAAAGGTTGAAATTAGTTCCTATGTAAAGTCTACCAGTTCAGCTTTCATATTACATGCTCATTAGATTTTTAGGAATTTTCTTGTAGGCCCCACAAAGCCACAAAGTGACTTGCAGGGCACATATCTGCTCTGTGCAGCAGATACCACCACCACCACCATCACTTTGGTGGTGTTTTGTGGCCACCACAATGGACCCCACTCCCTAGAGTTTGGTTCTCCCAACCCCCCTCCTACCATAGAACAGCCATTGACCATTTCCTTGACCTATAGCCCAGTGGACCCCACCTAGTTTAGTCCCCTAACTTTGTCCCAGTTCTGACTTGAATTTGGATTTGTCAAAGTGCTTATTAGGTTTTATTTAGCTTATTTGTGTTGTATTTTTGTTGTTTCTGGCTTATTGAAGTTTATTGATCTTGTTTGAACCTGTTTTAACCATAGTGGGACCCACCCAAAGCCATTTGACCTCAATTGACCAAACAGTCAACCAAAGTCAAACTGTTAAGACAAAAGGGGTGTGCATAGCTTATTTTTAAGTTTTAAAATAGTTGTTTTCACAAAAATTCTTTGTTTTTATATGTAAAACAAGTTTATAAAAGAAAAATCCAAAAAAAGTTAGTTTTAAATTAAGTGATAGTTTCTATTTAATTCCATTTAAGTTTAATTTGCATTTTTAGATTTTAATTAAGTACCTAGTGTTTTTATATTTTTGTTAAATACCTCATATAGTAAAGTAATTTTGATAATTTTTTCAGATTTTTATTTTGTCATTTAGTGCTAATTAGATTTAATTTTAATTTTCTTTATTATTAATTAATATCAAATATTAAATAGCTTAATTAGTTTTTATAAAGTAAAATTTAGTTTTTATATATTTCCTAGTTCTAATATAGTATAATAAGTTTTTAGAAAATATATTTTGAAATTCTACTATTCATTTTCTATTTTTCTTATTTTATTTGTTTAAAATAGACTTAAGTTAATTAAAAGGTAAATAATTAGTTGTTTAATCTTAAAACATAATTTTTAGAGTTTTTTATATTTTTGTAGGATTCCAGTGATGGTTAAGTAGTTTTATAAATTTTATCTTAATTTTCTAAGTTAATTTAGTATTAGTATTAATTAAAAGTAATTTAATTAGTTTAATTAAGTTAAATAGTTTTTAATTAATAACAAAACCACAAAAAGATAAAAATATTTATTTTTATTTTTTATACTTTCTTCAAGTTCTAATTTAGGTTTAGAAAATATTTTTGTTAATTTTTAGTTTAATTTAAATCATTTGTCATTTTTAGTTTAATTAAAATAGATTTTAATTTAGATTTTAAATAGTTTAATTAATTAAATAATAGTTTAATATTATTTTAATCACTTTTATAATTTCTTTTTCATTTTTAATTTTAAGTTTTAAAAAGTGTCAAAAGCACCCCCTGTAGTTTGATAATTACCAAAAACCCACTTTTTCAGTCCGATTGCGTAAACCTGAATTGTGAATACGTGCATATATCTGTTATCTGATTTTTGTGAATATTATATTTGTTTGCTAATACCAAAATAACAGTAGCAAAATCAATTCCATATCATCTGGGCTACTGTCCTTAGTCCCACTCACTCATAAACGATTCCAAAAGCACCATTTCAATCTCGTCGGGACTTTAACGACCCGGGAATACACTATACTATCACCGGAGTATTGATTCTAGGCTGTCTTTAACTTGTTGACCTTGGTCAATAATAATCTGACGGTTCAGGCTCAATCAACTAGCCATGCACTGGAATACGCCGCTCTTAAGGAAAACGTCGGCGGGCTTTGTACTGAATACCGGCGATCATGATGACAAACTACGGCGACCTTCAGATAATTTCTTGGGGCCAAAGGGCCATTAATAGAACTTGAAGGTCGGCGAGCTTCAGATATAAGATTGCCGCTCTTTACTTGACTCAACTTAAATTGTATTCGACCCCATAACCGGCGCTTTTTCGCTAGGAACTCGGCGCTCTTTACTTGAAATAGGCTTTATCATAAGATTTAGCTTGAATTTGCATATTTTCCATGTTTATTGAAGATCTTTGCCAAGAGGACCTGAAATGTATTTTCATGCAATTAAGTATCGAAAGTCCTTATAAATCATATAGAAACTAACAAATAACGCTATATAAAATATGTATAATTTGAGCGTCATCAAATACCTCGACACTTAGCTATTGCTTTCCCTCAAGCAATGTAAGCGACAAAGTAGATAGAGTTTTTCTAATAGATTGATTTTTGAAGGAACTTATTTATTATAGACAAAGATATTTCATAGATGGCATCAATACATACTAGATCACCTCACATAGGATTTATTTAAATTCACACAATTTCGCTCAATAGGGTGATTATGTGGACTCAATTTGCACAGACATAAATCAAGAAAACTACTATAGGCTTGTACAAGATACGTAAACATAATCGTTGCGGCGTGAGCACCAGACAAATATATCCAAAGAAGGCAAAAGAAGGCTTATTTCGTTTCAGAAGTAGGGAATAACTTGGGTGTGTTGATTTTTGAGAGATATAACAGCCATACATTAATCCATACTATTGCTAGCTAACGTCATACTTTTCACTTTACTTTTTTAGGCATATATTTTTCTTGCCTTTATTCATCATTTTTTCTTTTATGTTTTTTTTTTTACCATAATCGACATAGCAAATAGAAGGATTATAGCCAATTGCTTTGATAGATTTTTATTTTCGGCTGAATTCTGGTGTATAGGGATAATTTTGAGATATGGATTGATTTAGGTGGATATTTTGCCTTTTTGTCATCTATATTCATCTATAAATTAACCTCACAGCGATTTAGTAAACGATATGCATGCACAAGTTCTGAAGTTAAAATGAATTACCGGCACACTCAATATCATGAAACAAGAAGTGCAAAAATGCTTAAACACTTCATATAAAGGCTAACAATATTTTCAAAATTTAGTGGGGAATTAACGTGTGCTAGATATGTATTGACATGCCTTGCATTTTTTAAACCAAGGCAAAAACGCCTCCACGCTTAAATTAAAAAATATGGTTTAAAATCACGGGTTGCCTCCCGAGAAGCACTTGTTTTTGAAAGAGGAGTCTTAAGCTAGACTCGCAAGAATGTTGTTTTTTAATTTTTTGGAAAGAAAGGACTCGATTCATCCCTTCGGTCATTGAAACTTTCTTCTTCGTGATATAATTTGAGTCTGTGACCATTTACTATGAAAGTGTTTTCATTTTTTCCATATAATTCCACATATCCAGAAGGATATTGGTGTTTAACTACATATGGCCCAAGCCAACGGATTTTCAATTTTGGTTGTTTGAATTTATATTTAGAATGAAATAGGAGTACTTTTTCTCCTTTGATGAATTCTTTTCTTATTTTTAACTTTCGATCATGCCAAATTTTAGTTCTTTCTTTATATAGTGTAGAATTTTCATAAACATGTATACGGAATTCGTCTAACTCATGTAATTGGAACATTCATTTTTCTCCGGCTGCTATCAAGTCGGTGTTACAGTTTTTAAGTGCCCAATATGCACGATGTTCAAGTTCGATTGGCAAATGACAAGCTTTTCCATATATTAATTTATAAGGTGTTGTTCCAGTAGGTGTTTTGTATGCTGTGCGGAAAGCCCATAGAGCGTCATCCAATTTTTTAAACCATATAGCAGGGTTGTCTTATACAGTTTTTTCAATGATTCCTTTTAGAGCTCTGTTTGTTTTCTACTTGACCACTAGTTTGAGGATGATATGAAGTAGAAAAACGATGGTTAACACCATACTTTTTCATTGCTTTTTCCATCATATGATTGCAAAAGTGTGTTCCTCTGTCGCTATTAAAGCTTTTGGGACTCCAAAACGACAAAAGAGTTTTTTAAGGAATGTTATTACGACTCTAGCATCATTAGTTTGAAGAGCTTGGGCCTCCGCCCATTTTGAAACATAATCAATTGCAACCAATATGTATTAAAATTCATTAGATTTTGGGAAAGGACCCATAAAATCTATTCCCCATATATCGAATATTTCACATACTTGAATGTAATTTAAAGGCATCCCGTCTTGTTTTGATATATTTCCGATTTTTTGACATGGTTTGCAAAGGCGAACTAAGGTTTGAGCTTGTTTGAATATTGTTGGCCAATAAAAACCAGATTCTAGGACTTTTCTGGCCGTGATGGACGGTCCATAATGTCCTCCAGTTGGTCCATGATGACATGCATCTAGAATGGATCTAGTTTCAGGTCCAACCACACATCTTCTTATAATCCCATCAGGACATATCTTAAAAAGATGTGGCTCTTCCCAAATGAAGTTTTTGAGATCAGAAAAGAATTTCCTTTTTTGTTGGTATGTCATATTCTTAGGCAGTATTTTTCCAACTAAATAATTTGCAAAATCAGCAAACCAAGGTTCTTTATTAGAATATATTTTCAACAGAATTTCCTCTGGAAAGTAATCATTAATTTCGGCTTCTTCATCACTACCATCTTGTTTTTCAATTCTAGATAGGTGATCCGCTGCAACATTATCAACACATTTTTTATCTTTTATTTCAATATCAAATTCTTGTAAGAGCAAAACCCATCGTATAAGACGAGGTTTGGCATCTAGCTTTTTAAATAAATATTTTAAGGCTGAGTGGTCAGTGAAAACAATGGTTTTGGATAGTACAAGATATGATCGAAATTTATCGAATGCAAATACTACAACCATCAATTCTTTTTCTGTTATTGCATAATTTTGTTGTGCCGCGTTTAATGTTCTGCTTGCAAAATATATTGGATGAAATTGTTTTCTTTTCTTTGGCCGAGTACTGCTCCAACAGCACTTTCACTAGCATCACACATTAGCTCAAATGGAAGATTCCAATTTGGACTTGCTATGATGGGTGTGCTTGTAAGTTTTTCTTTTAAAGTTTCAAATGCTTTCACGCATTCTTCATCAAATTCGAATGGAACATCTTTTTCAAGCAATTTTGTAAGAGGTTTAGTTATTTTGGAGAAGTCTTTTATAAATCTTCTGTAAAAACCGGCGTGTCCTAGAAAACTTCTAATACCCTTGATATTAGTAGGAGGTGGTAGTTTTGCAATAACATCGATTTTTGCTTTGTCAACTTCTAATCCTGCTCCCGACACTTTATGTCCGAGCACTATACCTTCTTTAACCATGAAGTGACATTTTTCCCAATTAAGGACTAAATTAGCTTCCTTACATCTTCTAAGCATTTTATCTAAATTGACTAAACAACTTGTGTAAGAGTCTCCAAAAACAGAGAAATCGTCCATGAAAACTTCCATAGATTCTTCGATCATGTCGTGAAATATAGCAATCATATACCTTTGGAATGTAGCAGGTGCATTACATAAGCCAAAAGGCATTCATCTGTACGCATATGTTCCAAAAGGGCATGTAAAAGTTGTTTTTTCTTGGTCTAGAGGATCAATAGGAATTTGAAAGTATCCCGAAAAACCATCAAGAAAATAGAAGTATTTGTTTCTTGCCAGTATTTCCAACATTTGATCCATAAAAGGTAAGGGAAAATGATCTTTGGCGGTAGCCTCATTGAGTTTTCAGTAATCAATACAAACTCTCCAAACAGTAATTGTTCTGGTGGGAACTAACTCATCATTCTCATTTGTGACCACGGTGATACCACCTTTCTTTGGTACACAATGAATAGGGCTTACCCATGGGCTGTCGGCGATGGGATAAATAATTCCGACATCAAGGAGTTTAATTATTTCTTTTTTTACTACTTCTTTCATATTAGGATTTAATCTTCTTTGATTTTGGACTATAGGTTTTTTATCATCAAACATTTGTATTTTATGTTTGCAAAACGAAGGACAGATTCCAGGAATATCTGAAGTTTTCCAAGCAAAAGCTCGTTTATGTCTTTTAAGAACAGTTACTAAGTCTGTTTTATTCTTTTTTGTAAGTTCGGAAGATATTATCACAGGAAGTAATGATGTTCCTTCTAGAAAAGCATACTCGAGATGTTTTGGAAGTGGTTTGAGTTCAAGATTTGTTGGGGGTTCCTCTACAGATTTCTTTATTTTGTATTCTGTATTAAAGGTGATTTGTTCGAAAATGATTTCTTCTTCATCATCGGTTTCGATTTCTTCGATATTCATGACCATAAATTCTTCAAACTCAGCATAGAGTTTTTCTTCAAGAATCGTACCTTGAATAGTATGGAGAACATCCATTCCTTCATTTAGCAAATTGTCGAAATCCTCTTCAAGAATTTCATCAATAACGTCAATGCTAAAACAGGTGTCATCATTAGAGTAGGAATGTTTCATGGCTGAGTCAATTGAAAAAGATATTCTTTCTTTTCCAACTCCGAGATTTAGTTTCTTTTGTTTGACTCTAATTATAGCGTCAGCTGTGTGTAAGAATGGTCTTCCTAGAATTAGAGGAACTTTGATGTCTTCCTCCATTTCTAAGATAACGAAGTCAACGGGAAACGTGAATTTTCCAACTTCGACTAGCATGTTTTTTGCTATCCCAACAGGATATTGAAAAGAACGGTCGGCTAGTCAAACACTCATTTTAGTAGGTTTGAGGGTTTCCAGAGAAAGTTTCGCATAGAGAGAATATGGCATAAGATTTATGCTTGCGCCAAGATCGGCCAAGGCGTTGCAAGAGAATGTTTTGCCAAAATTACACGGAATGAGAAAACTTTCGGGATCTCCTAATTTAGGTGGAACTTTATTTTGAATTATAGCTGAAGATTCATCACTTAAATAGGCCGTGGATATTTGTTCTAGTTTATTTTTGTTACTTACAAGTTCTTTTAGAAATTTTCCATAATTCGGCATTCCTACAATGACATCAATTAATGGAACATTTATTCGAACAACACGAATCATGTCTAGGAATTTCCCATATTGTACTTCCATTTTTTCTTTCATAAGACGTTGAGGGTATGGAATTTTTGGTTTGTATGGTCTTAAAACTGGTGTTTCAGGAATTTCTTTGGATTTTTTCTGAGGTGATGGTTCATTTTCCTCCTCACTGTCAAATTCATCAGCAGGTTGTGTTTGACTAGGATTAGGGGGTGGTTCATATGAAGTACCATGTCTTGTTCTTATGGCATTTACATGTTCGTTACGAGCTTGCGGTGGTTGATAAGGTTTAGAGGTACTACCTCTTGGATTGGGTGTAGTGTTGCTGGGAAGGGATCCAGGTGGTTTGTTAGCTTGTTTCTAAGCAAGTCTATCGAATTTTTCTTCCAAATTTTGGATAGAGGCTTGGTGGTTCCTTGTTGTAGCTTCAAGTTTGTCTTTGAGATCATTAAAAGTATTTCTAACGAACGTGTTCGTGGTTTGTTGTGATTTAATGAATTCACTCAATTGTTTTTGAATGTCGGGTTTTTCTTCAGAATATGATCGAGGTTGATCACGATTATAATCAGGTCTATTGTTAGAATTCCATTTGTCATTATCTCTATTACGATAGTCATTGTAAAAACGAGATCGTCTAAATGTTTGCATGAATTTGGCTTCTTCTTCTCGAGACATAGGTGTGTCATCATCATTGCAATTTGCGTTTGAATGATTTCCACCACAGTTGTTGCAAGATTCATGTCTTTCTTTCATTTCTTTATACTGAGCATCCATTTTGATGGACATGGCATCCATTCGTGCCATAATTTTTTCAATGTCAGAAATATTACTGCCTTCATCGGCGAAAGCAACAGTTTTGCGGAGAGTGGTTTTAAGTTTTTGGTTTTTGGTCTAATTGTGTTTGAGTAATACTTTGTCTTTGAGTAATTGATAAGCTTGATTTGGAGTTTTGTACAGGAAAATTCCTCCTGCAGCAGCATTTAAAACTTCTTGAGTACTCTCGTCAAGTCCATGGTAAAAGATTTTGATTATATTTCCTTTACTTAAACTATGTCCATGACAATTCCTGAGCATTTCTTTCATTCGTAGCCATGCTTCAGTTAAAGTTTCTCGATCTTGTTGAGAAAAAGCACGGATTTCACAGAGAAGTCGGTCGAAGAAAGAATCGACTTATAAAGGCGGTGCGAAGTTCATCCCATGTTGCTATGGTTCCTTCATCAAGTTCATCTAACCAGGTTTTTGCTTCTCCGGTTAGGGATAATGGAAACATCATGAGCCGGACGGCTTCATTTTCGGTTTCTCCATATCTGAACATTTCACAAATTCCAAGGAATTCGTGGATGTGTTTGTGTGGATCAGTTTTGTTTCTACAATCAAATTGATTTCCTTTGACAAGGGTAAGATGGTTTCCTTTGATGGCAAACTCATTAGCAGTTTCGGATAAAGTTATTGAGGGACCAGGAGTAGGAGCAACGGTTCGCTCATTGGCCCACATAGGTTCATTGTCAGTTTCGTCCATTGGATTGTGAAGATGGATGAAATTGATAAAGAATCAATAAAGAGAAAGATTGTCAACTGATGGAACTATCTCTTTGGGAGTTTTTGGTCTTAAATCTTTTTGTGATATTGGAACTCGTTTGTTTCGTCTACGTCTTTGATTTATTGTTCTTTCATGTTCTGGTAAAGGACTTGTAAGTTCTTCGTTGGAAGATCGTGTGACCATCCAAGGCAAAGTTGCAAAAATAGAGAAGTTAATTCGGATGAATTAGTCTTCTGAGAGATTTTATTCGGCGTACTTAAGGAAAAGCACGACGGTTTTCTGGTAAAATCTTGAATTTTTGAATTTTTAAATTTTTCTGGGAAAAAATATTTCGTTACCCAGAAAAGCGGCGCTTTTTGAAAAAAAACCCGCCGTGAGCGTCGTGTAAGTGCGGCTGTTTCAGTTGAAGACCGGCGGTTAGTTGGAACAGAGTAGATGATATTCGCAATGTAACACAAAAATATAATATAAATGTAACTAAAATGATCAAATAATTAAAAAGAGCAACTAGTAGTCCCCGACAGCGGCGCCAAAAACTTTGATGTGTTTCAAAAAGCTTTCATTTATAAGACTAATTTTACCGATTCCTTATTACTCAAAACACACGGGTAAAATTATAACCCTCGTTTATAGTGAAAGAGTTTTGGTAAGACCAGGTCGTTCCACAGGGACTACGGTATGCACTTATATTAATTAGTTTAATCGAGATAATTTAGAAAACTTATGCAAATGATTCGAAATTCAGATATGGGACAAATATGATTACTTGGATAGTTCGTAGAACTCAATGATGGTATATGATAGTGATCTCAGTAGGTTTAACAAATGAGTAGTTGTTTTCGTCAAAATAACGTCTCATTAGTTAATGGAAATGATTCAAGACTTATATCTACTAGTCCTTACACGAGTGGTTGACAAGTATAAGTGCTAATTGCAATGTTTCAAACTTGATTGTTTATTTCAATACAAAAGCAATCTCTCCTTCAATTGATCAACATACATTGACATATGTTAAAAACCATAAAATACTAGTTGAATCTTTTGACCCATTTCAATTAGTAATTATAATTAAAGAGATAAATAATGGTTAATAGTTTAGAACACAGCAAGATCATGACATAAACAGGAAATCAACAAGAGATCATAATCATAACCAAACACTTAATTATATTAACATATCCAAGCAACCATAAAGAGTTTAGCCCAACATGGCTTTAATAATCATGCTTACAGTGGTAATATCGTTTGAAATTATCAACATAATTTCTGAATTAATGTAATGAAGAAGCTACTGTCACTAGCGATCACCACAATTAATATCAAGAGAGCATTACAACGCTTTAGAACTTTGACTTTATTTCTATCACCCAATGATTGGAACGAGGGATGGAGTATTATCAGAGTTGTGTTGGTTGTTGGGAGTAGTGTTGGTGTATTGGTGTTGTGAAAATGAGGCGAAATGAGGCTCTATTTATAGGCGAAGGGTGACTAGCCAGGCACTGGAATACGCCTCTCTTAAGGAAAATGGTCGGCGGGCTTTGTACTGAATACCGACAATCATGATGACAAACTGTGGCGACCTTCAGATAATTTCTTGGGGCCAAAGGGTCATTAATAGAACTTGAAGGTCGGCGAGCTTCAGATATAAGATCACCTCTCTTTACTTGATTCAACTTAAATTGTATTCAACCCCGTAACCGGCGCTTTTTCACTAGGAACTCGGCGCTCTTTACTTGAAATAGGCTTTATCATAAGATTTAGCTTGAATTTGCATATTTTCCATGTTTATTGAAGATCTTTGCCTAGAGGAACTAAAATGTATTTTCATGCAATTAAGTATCGAAAGTCCTTATAAATCATATAGAAACTAACAAATAATGCTATATAAAATATGTATAATTCGAGCGTCATCAGTTCCCCGTTAACATTCAGGTCTCAGGAATTTGGCACTAACATATCATATCGTATTCAAAGCTTTATTGATGACAATTTCTCCAATCAGGTAGCTATCCGAAGTCTATCAGTTGTAGCGACAATTTGTTGGTCTATTTGGAGATCTAGAAACAACTTCATCTATAATAATGTAACCCTTTCTCCGACTAACACTTTAGCTTTCATATATGCTCAACTTACCGAGTTTGATAAGTTGGTCTTGGGCAAAAAAACAATGCCCACTAGTTCTCCAACAAGTGCTCCTAATCCAACATCACATCCTTCTCCGCAGTGGATACCTCCTTACGAACCATTGGTGAAGATAAATTGTGATTGTTGGGAACGAAGTTTTACTATTTTATCAAGTCTTGGTCATTTGTAATAAATGTTAGGTTGCCTATGTTGACATAAATAATGCCTAAAAACATTATTAACATATTATCAATATCTCTATGTTTTGATTATTACAAAATATAATCTCATAGATCTAAAACTTGTGACTTAAACAAGTATTTAGTGATTAACATTTTCTCTTTACATCCAAATCACTTAAGGTATGAATAAACAAAGTGTTTAGTGCAGTTTATGATCAAAGGGAAATTTAATCAAGTATTACAAAGTTTATTTAATTATATAAACATATTATATATTTTTGAAAAACACTTTTGGTAATAAAGAAAAATGTTTTATTCATACCAAATATATGAATTCAAATTTTTAACCAAAATCAGTTAGTTTTTCACCAAATAAACTTTCCCCACTAAAAAAGAAAAATTCTGGCCGTTACAGCTGGGCGGCCCCCTTAAATATAAGGGGCGGTCCCCTTAATTTTAAGGGGGCCGGCCTTGATTTAAGGGGACCGGCCACGCTCCTCTGTCAGAATTTGTTGCCTATAAATACCACATTAAATCTGAAATTTTTCTCACATTTTGCACTCCTAAACTTTCTGTTCTAGATCTACATTTCCAATCTTTATATCCTTTGATCATATATTCTTAAATCTTTGTTTCAAAGTGATCCAAACATCATTCTATCAAGTGCAAGAGAAGAATACTTCTATCCCTCAAGACAAGAAGTATTACAACTTGTTGTGATCTCCACATCTAAGTTGTTAGAGCATCATCATTGTATTTATCTCATTGTGTGATTAGTTGTGAATATTTGTTAGAAGATAGTTTAGTTAGATATTTATATAGTTTGATTGGTTAGTAGTTAGTTGTGAAGAAGAAAAGTTAGGAAGAAGATTGGTGTGTAGAAGATAATTGTGAAGAGGATTGGTGTGTAGAAGATAGGTGTGAAGAAAATTGGTGTGTAGGAGATAGGTGTGAAGAAGTGGTGTGATTAAGTAGTGAATATGTGTGAAATAGTTGTGTAGAAGGCGTGAATAAGTTGTGACGAAGTTGTGGTGTGTAAATTGGTGTGTAAGGTTTTCTCCGCCATAAGGGAGCTTGTTGACATAGTGAAGAAAACTCTCGAGTTAGGTGCTCGGGGAGTGGAGTAGGGCAAGGAAGGTGACCTTGTAGCCGAACCACTATAAATCTCTTGTCTCGCGGTTCGATCTTTCCAACTCTCATCTATTTCTTTACTTACATTATTATTGCTTTATCGTACATATTTAGTGTTGTTCAAATTGTGCATGACTTGATTTCATATAGCATCGAATCTATATTTTTGAAAACAAAGAAAACTTTCAAACAATCTTTTATAACAAATTAAAAAGACGTAAAACTATTAAACCTCCCTTCTAGTTTTCCACAATTGGTATCAAAAGCCACGTCAAGCAAGATTTTTTTAAAATATATTGTATTTTAAAACTTGTAACAATCTATGGAATCTTTAAAATATTTAGAAGGGCAATCTATGCAAAGACCACCAGTATTTGAAAGTGATGGATTTTTATATTGGAAAAATAGATTCGAAACTTATGTGAAATCAAAAGATCTTGATCTTTGGCATATTATTACCTTTGGTGATTTTCCCCATATTCAATATAATGTTGAAACTAAAATGGATGAAATTGTATCTTTTGAAAAACAAAATGATGATTTGAAAAAGAAACTAGCAAAAAATAATGAGGCTAAAATGGTCATTTATAATGCGTTACCACGCAAAGAATATGAAAGAATTTTTATGTGTAAAACCGCAAAAGAAATTTGGGATTCTTTACTAATTACTCACCAAGGTAATAGTCAAGTTAAAGATAACAAAATAGATCTTCTTGTACAACAATATGAACAATTTACGATTCCGGAAGAGGAATCAATTGATAATGCTTTTGCTAAATTTAACACTATTATTACAAGTTTAAAAGCACTTGATGAGACATTTTCTAGTAAAAATTATGTTAGGAAATTTCTTAGGGCATTGCATCCGAAATGGCGAGCTAAGGTCACGGCAATTGAAGAATCAAAGAACTTGATGACGTTATCACTAGATGAACTTATTGGCAACTTGAAGGTCCATGAAGAAATTATAAGAAGAGATTCGGAAACGGTCAAAGTCAAGAAAGAACAAACCAAATCCATTGCTCTAAAAGCCAAAAAGGAACCTAGTGATGATGATGATTCAAGTGATGAAAGTGAAGACGAAGAAAATGCAATGGCCGTAAAAGAATTCAAGAAATTCTTCAGGAGACGAGGAAGATTCACTAGATCATCACGAGACGAAAGAAAACCGTTCCAAAGAAATAGAAGTGACAACTACTGGAAAAGAAAGTGCTTTAGATGTGGAAGTCAAAATCATCTCATTGGCGAATGTCTAAAGCCGCCGGGTTATGAAAATCAAGGCGCATTTGTTAGTGGAACATGGAGTGATAGTGATAAAGAAGAAGTAGAAAAGCCAAGAGACGAAAAGTGTTTTATGGCAAAAGGAACCGACGAAATATGTTTAGGAATTGACTTGGAGCCTGACGAATGGATCAAGGATAGCGGATGTTCGAGGCACATGACGGGGAACCGCAAGCTATTCTCTACATACAAGGCATATAATGGAGGTAACGTTATTTTCGGTAATGACTTACGTGGAAAAATCATTGGCAAAGGTACGCTTTCTCAAGACTCACTTACTATTGAAAATGTAGAGCATGTAGATAATTTAACATATAACTTGCTTAGTATAGGACAAATATGTGATAATAAATGTAGAGTCACTTTTACCGAAGAGGATAGCGAAATAGTTAAGAATGGAAAAATTATAGGTAGATGAATTAGGAAAGGAGGCATATATGTTATGAAACTAGGAAACAAGCTTGAGGATAGGATATGCCTAAGGACCCTAGATGAAAACTCCACACCGTGGCATAAGAGATTAGGACATGCTAACATGAAACAAATACAATCTTTGGCCTCTAAGGAACTAGTTAGAAATTTTCCTAATCTAAAATATGACAAGCATTTTTGTGATGCATGTAAAATTGGAAAACAAGTTCATGCCAGTCACAAAGCTAAGAATATAGTATCCACTACTAGGTGCCTAGAATTATTACATATGGATCTTTTTGGTCCATCCGATGTGCGGAGCTATGGAGGAAACAAATTGATGAGGCGAAAAATGATCCGTTTTTAGGGGGTCATTTAAGCCCGAATCCAAATTTATTTGATTAAATATTGCCCTAAATTGTTCCTTTTGTGATTTTAGGTACTTGGTGAGTGAATTCTGGAAAAGAAGCCATTTCGGACGTTTTTGGAGCATAAAAGTGAAGAAAACGGCAAAGTCTCAATTTTCCTTGCTGGGAACAGCAGGTGACGGCGTCAAGAGTTATTTCCTGACGGCGTCAAACCTCAAGAATTAAAATCCGTAGTTCATGAAGGCGTCAAGAGTTTTCCTGACGGCGTCAAAACCCCAAGAATAAAAATCCGTACTTGATGACGGCGTCACACAGGGCGTCAGAAGTAGATCAAGGCCGTCCGAGGAAGTATTTGGCGGCGAGATGACGGCGTCACACCCTTGTTCTTGACGCCGTCACCCCTATTTTCCTATATATAGTTTTCTAGTTTTTTACATTAAAAGAGAGAGAAGTTTTGGAGAAACCCTAAAGACGATTTTGGTGCAACTTTTACAGGTTTTTCAAGGGTTCCAAACCCTTGATACCTTGCATTGTAATTGAGATAAGTGTTCTTCTAATTCAATCAATATGTCTATGTGTTGGTTGTTTATATCTTGTTCTTGTCTCAATTCCATTATGCTAGGCTAGATCTCTTTTGTGTTTGCTTAGATCTAATGAAACCTAGATATTGATTATGTGTTGATTACTTGTTTATTCTTGTCTTGGATGAATGATTTATATGTTAGGCTTAAGAAAACTGGCAGATCTCCAAATGGTAACATGCTTGAACGTCTTAAGAAACATGAACCGAGGCGTACTAGGTCTTTATTGGTTGTATTTAATGCATGAGCCACTGTTTACAATCCCTATAGTTGTGCTGGGCATGGTGTAGGAGGAGATAAGAGCTCATAGAATTGGGGAGTTATGTATGCCACCCCATGAATGGTATTAAGGAATACAATCCGTCATCCATGCAATTATAACAAGTAATTAACGTGTAAAAGATATCTAGGGAGTAGTGAAATCTAAGTAAACACATTTTCTCCAATTACTGCTCACAACCTTAGTATAATTTAGTTATTTTCATTTTTAGTATTTAAATTTTGATTGCATATTAGTTTTGGGTTAGTTGAATAGCAACTAATTCCGCCCACTCTTCCAAAACCCGAGATTTTAATTGCTTTTTAAAAAATATAAAAACACAAAAATAATCATCCCTCACCTTTAGAACTAGTAATTAGGCTTTCTAATCCTAGCGACACTATTCCTAAGCTGAACGATCAATCCCCCGGTACTTGTCACTATACTATACTACAACGATCAGGTACACTGCCTGGTGGGGGTTGTAAGCTTCTCGAGATCCCTCGAGAGGTAAAGCCTGTTGCGATTCCCACGCATCACAAATATACCTTAGTAATAGTAGATGACTACTCACGATACACGTGGACTAGGTTTTTAAGTGACAAGACCCAAGTCTTTGAAAAATTCGAAATATTTAGTAAAATGATTGAAAATAAATTAGGATGCACAATAGTAGCCATTAGGACGGACCATGGTAGGGAATTTGACAATGAAGTACAATTCGGAAAATATTGTGATTTAAATGGAATATCTCACAATTTCTCCGCTCCTCGTACTCCTCAATCAAATGGCGTAGTAGAAAGAAAACATAGGTCACTACAAGAAATGAGTAGAACAATGTTAAATGAACAATCCATCCCACAAAAATTTTGGTGTCACGCCGTAGATACTTCAACATATATTATGAATAGGGTTTCAATTAGGAGAATTCTAGGAAAAACTCCTTATGAGTTACTAAGAGGTAGAAAACCAAACTTAAGCTACTTTAGGGTATTTGTAAGTAAATGTTATATTCTAAACACTAAGGACTACCTCACTAAGTTTGATCCAAAATCGTATGAAGGAATATTTTTAGGATACTCACAAAATAGTAAAGCATATATAATACTTAACAAACACTCCATGAAAGTAGAAAAATCACTAAATGTAACATTTGATGAAACACCACCACCTCCTAAAACTTTACCTTTAGAAGATGATGACTTAGTCGAAGAATAAGCTATTGAGGTTAGTAAAACAAAACCCATAGGAAATGATAATGAAGACATTAACTTAGGAAATAACGAAATTGTAAATGTTAAAGAATCTAGATCACATCCACTAGATAATATAATAGGACATCTTAACCAAAGAACCCTTAGGTCACAAGCTCAAGATAAAAATAATTTCTTTTGTTTCCTCTCAGCAATAGAACCTAAGAATATTAATGAGGCTTTAAAAGATGAAAGTTGGGTTATAGCAATGCAAGAAGAATTAAATCAATTTAAGGCAAATGATGTTTGGGAATTAGTCCCAAATCCAATGAATATGACCATCATAGGAGCAAAATGGGTATATAGGAATAAATTAGATGAAAATGGAGTAGTTACTAGGAATAAAGCTAGGTTAGTTGCCCAAGGTTATAATCAACATGAAGGAATTGATTATGACGAAACTTATGCCCCCATAGCTAGACTAGAATCTATTAGGATACTACTTGCCTATGCATGCGCCCTAGATTTTAAGTTATTCCAAATGGACGTGAAAAGTGCATTCCTTAACGGTTTTAGCAATGAGGAGGTATATGTGGCACAACCTCCAGGATTCATTGACTTCGCAAAACCTGATTATGTTTATAAGTTAAAGAAAGCTTTGTATGGACTCAAACAAGCTCCCAAAGCTTGGTATGATTGATTAAAAGCTTTCCTTATTAAACATTATTATTCCATGGGAATGGTAGATAACACTCTTTTCACTAAAAGGAAAGACCCAAATCTCATCATTGTTCAAATATATGTTGATGACATTATATTTGGATCGACTTGTCAAGACATGTGTGATGAATTTGCCAAAATCATGCATGATGAGTTTGAGATGAGTATGATGGGTGAACTTAACTTCTTCCTAGGATTACAAATAAAACAATTAGAAGATGGAATATTCTTTAACCAATCTAAGTACATTAAGGAAATGCTTAAGAAATTTGGCCTAGAAGACTCAAAACCCATGAAAACTCCAATGTCTACGGAAGTAAAACTCACAAAGGATGATGAAGGTGAGTCCGTAGATAACACCAAGTATAGAGGAATGATAGGTAGTTTACTATACTTGACGGCAAGTAGACCCGATATCATGTTTAGTGTCTGTCTTTGTGCCCGTTTTCAAGAGGATCCCAAAACCTCTCACCTAGAAGTGGTTAAGCGTATCTTCCGATACATTAAAGGCACAATACACTTAGGATTATGGTATCCTAAGGGATCCGGCATAGAAACCATTGTCTATGCGGATTCGGATCATGCGGGAGACTACGTAGATAGAAAAAGAACTAGCGGTATTTGCACGTTTATGGGATGTTGTCTAACATCTTGGTTTTCGAAGAAGCAAACCGCTCTTGCTATTTCTACCACCGAAGCCGAATATGTAAGCGCTGGAAAGGCATGTCAACAAGCACTATGGATGAAACAAGCTCTTATAGACTATGGCATTAGGTTAGAAAACGTTCCCATTATGTGCGATAACAAAGGTGCGATAGATTTAAGTAAAAATCCGGTGCAACACTCTAGGACTAAACATATAGAAATACGCCACCACTTCCTTAGGGATAATGTACAAAAAGGGAACATATCTATAGAAAAAGTTGCATCGGAAGATAACATTGCAGGTATATTCACTAAACCCCTTAAGCGTGAATTATTCAATCACTTGCGTCTAGGATTAGGAATGATGGAACAAGTTGACTAAATTCTATTGCATTTAGAATTTTTTTTTTTTTAGTTTTGCATAAGATTTACTTTTCTTCCACTTCTCCATTTCTGAGTCTAGGAACCTATTTTATCTCAAAATTAAAGATTGGGAAATATTATTTTCTTTGCATATACTCTTTTGTAAAACCCAATCAATTTTTTTTAAAATTATTCTCACATATAGGAATTACATGAACATCATTTTCCTTGCATTGTTGACTAATGCTAAAAACATTTTTCTTCCAAAATCATGCATAAACTCTCACATAAATCGTCAAGGTATATAATCTAATATATATCTTTGACATTCATGATCGAGCAAAAATCGAATCAAGGAGATCTTGGATTGTTTCTTAAGAATTTTTTTTTCATTTAGAAGTCGAAACAATCACAACTCCACATTTGTTGCATATAGGCACACAGTAGGACAAAATCACTCATAACATTGTTATCTTGTTTCATCACTAGATTTTTGACTTACTAGTTGCCTTTGCCTTTGATCTAAGATAGTTGCCTTAGGAAGCTTAAGTGCTCTTGCCTTAATTTTTCTCTTTTAGCTTATTATGTGTTGCTTATTTGCTCTTTTGCTTAAGTGTTTTTGCATGCATGCTATATCTTGATTAGATTAGATGCTATACTGCCTAAAGGAATTGAACTTGCTTGAATCCAAATCCCAAAACATAACCTTTCTGCAAATTTTCTGCCAAAAACCCATTTCTGGCAATCTGGGAACCATCAGATGGGCGGCCCCCTTAATTATGCCAGGCGGCCCCTTTAATTTTAAGGGGACCGCCCCCTAATTAAGGGTACCGGCCATCTGCTGGACGGATTTACAGAATCTTTTCTGCTTTTTAGCCCATTTCATCCTACATTTCCCATTTTTCACCAACATATTTTGTCTTAATCTCCCAAACAAATTTCATCCATCCATAAACACACAAATCTTACACTATAAATATCCCCAATCTTCCACACTCTCCATTCATCCCTTCATGACTTCTCCAAACAAACCAAAACCAAAAGCGTCAAAGCTTGCAAGGATGACGGAAAAACCCGTTTGGCGAAGAAAAAGCCCTCGAAACAAATCCATCATAACCAATGAAATTGGAAACCACTCAACACCTCCAACCACTTACTTCCCAAACTTTACACCAAATTCACAAGGACATTCATTTGATCCTCTTTACAAACCATACAACATTGGCCAAACATCTTCCTTCATGCCAAGCCACTCATCTCATCCTCCAACCATTTATAATGAACCATACAAGTTTGATCAACCATCCAACTACAATTCCAACTACACAAACCCAATTCATCCATATCAACACAATGACTCTCTCCGCATTGCCACGGAAAAGCAAAAGTTCCGTGATGAAATATCCCAAATCCATGATCCTAGTGATCTCAATGCCATGCATCTTGCACAACGCAACAAAGGGCAACCTCCATCATCACCCTACAACAATTGCCTACCTCAGTCTCTCAACTTGGATCAAGTTACAAACCACACTCACTATTGCCCTTGTTGCATCTTCCTTCAAAATCAAATTCTATACTTGAGTGAAGATATTTCTTGGATTGAATATCTCCTCATTCGTCCTCATCCCATACCACCCTTAACACGATACAACATCGTAAGATCCACCTCTTCTGCTCCATACCCCACTCCATATCCCTCTCCATCTAACAACTAAGCTTTATGCTTATGTTCCCCTTCAAGCAAAAATAAAACAATCAACCATGGGTTGCAAGCAAGTCTAAGTGCTCTCTTAGGCAATATAGGACTATGTCTCTTCTTTTGTTTTATTGTAATCAATATGCTTCAAACATATTGAATGTTGTAATGCTAATCATTTCTATGATGCTTGAATGAATCTATTTGCATAATTGTTGTTTTGCATGTATATGTGTCTTGTTCTCGTCAAATATTTTTGTAGCCAAGACTTCCATAGCTCGTTCCCTTGGTGCTCTCAAATGAGGGGGAGCATACATCAAGGGGGAGCATTCTACCCGTTTAATATTCTTTCACGAAGCTTACTCGGCTTAACCTTTTTGATTTTACAAAAAGGGGAAGAAGAGAAATGTAAACTCTATAATACTTGTCTAAAAACAAATTTTAGATCTATTGAGTTTAAGGTTTTGTAATAATCAAAAAGGGGGAGATTGTTGACATAAATAATGCCTAAAAATATTATTAACATATTATCAATATCTCTATGTTTTGATTATTACAAAATTTAATCTCATAGATCTAAAACTTGTGACTTAAACAAGTATTTAGTGATTAACATTTTCTCTTTACTTCCAAATCACTTAAGGTATGAATAAACAAAGTGTTTAGTGCAATTTATGATCAAAGGGAAATTTAATCAAGTATTACAAAGTTTATTTAATTATATAAACATATTATATATTTTTGAAAAACACTTTTGGTAATAAAGAAAAATGTTTTATTCATACCAAATATATGAATTCAAATTTTTAACCAAAATCAGTTAGTTTTTCACCAAATAAACTTTCCCCACTAAAAAAGAAAAATTCTGGCCGTTACAGCTGGGCGGCCCCCTTAAATATAAGGGGCGGTCCCCTTAATTTTAAGGGGGCCGGCCTTGATTTAAGGGGACCGGCCACGCTCCTCTGTCAGAATTTGTTGCCTATAAATACCACATTAAATCTGAAATTTTTCTCACATTTTGCACTCCTAAACTTTCTGTTCTAGATCTACATTTCCAATCTTTATATCCTTTGATCATATATTCTTAAATCTTTGTTTCAAAGTGATCCAAACATCATTCTATCAAGTGCAAGAGAAGAATACTTCTATCCCTCAAGACAAGAAGTATTACAACTTGTTGTGATCTCCACATCTAAGTTGTTAGAGCATCATCATTGTATTTATCTCATTGTGTGATTAGTTGTGAATATTTGTTAGAAGATAGTTTAGTTAGATATTTATATAGTTTGATTGGTTAGTAGTTAGTTGTGAAGAAGAAAAGTTAGGAAGAAGATTGGTGTGTAGAAGATAATTGTGAAGAGGATTGGTGTGTAGAAGATAGGTGTGAAGAAAATTGGTGTGTAGGAGATAGGTGTGAAGAAGTGGTGTGATTAAGTAGTGAATAGGTGTGAAATAGTTGTGTAGAAGGCGTGAATAAGTTGTGACGAAGTTGTGGTGTGTAAATTGGTGTGTAAGGTTTTCTCCGCCATAAGGGAGCTTGTTGACATAGTGAAGAAAACTCTCGAGTTAGGTGCTCGGGGAGTGGAGTAGGGCAAGGAAGGTGACCTTGTAGCCGAACCACTATAAATCTCTTGTCTCGCGTTTCGATCTTTCCAACTCTCATCTATTTCTTTACTTACATTATTATTGCTTTATCGTACATATTTAGTGTTGTTCAAATTGTGCATGACTTGATTTCATATAGCATCGAATCTATATTTTTGAAAACAAAGAAAACTTTCAAACAATCTTTTATAACAAATTAAAAAGACGTAAAACTATTAAACCTCCCTTCTAGTTTTCCACAGCCTAGTTATTAGTTATTTACACTCTATTATGTTTTATGTATCTAAGGCTTGTCAAAAGCCCACAAGGCCATAATAGCCCACGAATTCAAGGATGATGGGAGCTAGGAGTGTTGCCCTAGCTTCCCTCCTATAAATAGAACCTTTAGGTCTCATTTGTATTTGGTTGGTTATTTGATATCTTAAAGAAACTCTTGCACTTATATTTCTCTCATTCTCATAATCACCCAAATCCTTATATCTATCTCATTCTTGCTTGTGTGTAATCATTATGGGTACCTAACAAGTGGTATCATTCGCCATATAAAGGTGTAGTTTTTGTTTTCTTTAGAAATCGATCCAAACTCTCCTTTTTTATTTCGTTATTTTGTTAAATTTTTTCACTTTATTGTTTGTTTCTTGTTTTTTTATCACATATTTGCTTACAAACTTGTGTTACAAAACATTACAAACAAAAAAGTTCCAATCTTTTATCAAAATATACGAGTTTGATTTTTGTACTTGTTTTCGAAATTTTTTTCATTTTTGAAAAAGTGTATCAAGTTTTCAACTTTCTTGAAGATCTCATCTTTTTATTCCTAAAAGTACAAGAATCTTTAAATAAAATTGAGTTTTTGGTAAGCTTTCTTTGAAAAACAAAATTCTGTCTAAGTTTCGAGATCACTCCACTGACCCAGTTTCGAAATCGCTTAAGTTTGCTTCCTATCGACTTACGAATCGTGAACTCAGTATTTTCTCTCTTGTATAAGAAAGAAAAGTACTTCGACTTTTGAATTAATTTCGAAATTGTATAATTTCGAAATTTTGTACGTGAGCTTGTGTTTTCGAAAATATAACATTTTTCGAAATCACTTTCTTTCGCAAACTTTAACCAGTTTCGAAAATATCCTATACTCACCAAGTTTCACAATCTCCAAGTTCAAAAGATTTAGAGATTATTTTCATCCAAAGTTTCGAGATCTCTCAAGTCCCATTTTTTCTGATGAGGCGAAAAATGATCCGTTTTTAGGGGGTCATTTAAGCCCGAATCCGACTTTATTTGATCAAATATTGCCCTAAATCGTTCCTTTTGTGATTTTAGGTGTTTGGAGAGTGAATTCTGGAAAAGAGGCTATTTTGGACGTTTTTGGAGCATAAAGTGAAGAAAACGACAAAGTACCAAAAATCCAAGCTGAAGATACAAGGTGACGGCGTCAAGACCAAAAGCTTGACGGCGTCAGACATGAAGAATTAAATATCGAAGGTGGTGACGGCATTAGATGTAGAGGTGACGGCGTCAAAGTGGCCAAGAATAAAATACCGAAGGTGGTGACGGCGTCACATAGGCCGTCACAAGTGGATCTAGGGCGTCCGAGGAAGTTTATGGCGGCGAGGTGACGGCGTCAGATTTAACTCTTGACGTCGTCAGAACGATTTTCCTATATATAGTTTTCTAGTTTTTTCATTAAAATTGGTATGCGATGTTTGACTCCAGAGGATCTGGAAAAGTTTTTAAAACACAAGTAAATGTCAAACATCAAACAAACTATCTTTGTAAATAATTTTCTCATAAATAAAAACACAAAAAGATTTTTCTATTTCTTAAAAAAAAAAAAAAAAAAAAAAAAACGCAAGTATATCGCTTCCTGTCAACACCTTGTTATTTCTTTCTCTTTTACAAGTGTTGAGGGGGAGACACGCTCAAACTTTTCTCATATTTTTCAAAATGGTATACTTGCATATTTCCTTAAGATGCGTTGTTTCAGGACTCAATGGATATCTCATATTGTTTTCTTTTCACAAAATGATGTCATAAGGAGTATATTTTAGAATATTGGCTTTGGTTATCAACTTGTATCAAACTTTAGGACTTATGATGCAAAATTAGTAGTTAAGGGACTAAATGTGACAAATTTCAAAAGTCAATAATATTAAACACAAACAACACCCGTCCTTTTCTAAAACATTAAAAATCATACATAAAAACCCTTTGGAAACCTACGGCCCTAATTCAAACGTGAAATCCAAGCTACCAATCTTCAATCCGTAAGTTTCTACATGATATTTAGACAATCTCAAGCTATGGTTTTCGTTTAATCACAAACTTAACGGTTAGATTTCATGTAATCATGTTTTGAAAACCTAGGGTTTCAAAAATTTCGGGATTAATCAAAACGTGTTTGGGGGAGTAATTTTTGATAGGGGTTTTGTCCTAAAGCATGTTACTAACTTGCCTATAACATTTAATCTCAGCCAAATGCGTGTTTATGTGATTCTCGATATGTAGGGTTTTGGTACGAAATAGGTGTTTTTGATTCTTTGATGTCTTGGTTAATTTTCTTGTTGGGATTTGTTGCTATATGTGTAAGGATCATTGATATGCACTTTAATTTGATCTATATCCATGTTTGCTTGCTTCTCGACAAATAGGGTTTTTGTTCAAATAGGGTATTTTTCGTATAAGTGTTCATGTGATCTATTTCTTGTGCACTACCTGTTCAATATGCTTGATAAGTGATACATGATTCATGGACATGATGATAGTTAGCATAAACTTGTGTTTGTCAAAAAAACGTATTCTTACCATGTTTCGAAATTATTGCATATATGATAGTTCTATGTTTCTCATTGTTGTTTTTCATCATTTACAACAGGTCTCAATCTTTGGAAAAACAAATTGCAATAAGAAATGTACGTTGACAGGATTTCGAAAATTCTTGTATAAGAGTTTTTCGAGAACACCTTTTCGCAAAAACCAGCATTGGTGAAACTTTTCGAAAACACACCTAACAAAGGTTTTCGAAATAATCTCAAAGTTTTGTATTTTTCTTGAAAAATGCACTTTGTAATCATTTCGAAAAATGGTTGTTATATGTGTTTGCGAAAACTGCTCATAATTGGTCATCTTTTCGAGAACATAAGCAGTGAAAATTTTCGAAAACTCTCAATTTGAGTGTTTGCGAAAATTTCGCAAATTCTGTTTTTCTTTCGAAAACACTATTTGTGGATTTTTTCGAAAACACTTACATTAAGGGTTTCGCGAAATTTTTCTGGGTTGCTTTTCGAAATCACACTTAAAGATTATTTTCGAAATCAAGGACTCTCTGTGTTTGCGAAGAATTGTCATATGTGTAATATTTCGAGAAAATTGAATGTTGTAATTTCGAAAACATGTAAATTGTGATGAAGATCATTATTAGATGTAACGTGTGATGTTATTATGTATCTTGGATGATCTTTGTGCCTATGTGAATGTGTAAGTGCTTCATGCTTAATTTCATGATTATATAAGCTCAACTTTATCTGAGTATACTTAATTCGTCACTTCACACATACTAATGGAACCATTTGTGCTTAAATAAGTCTAACTCATTATCTGTAATCAAACTTGTGATCGTACTAACGAGTAACAAATCTGGATGTTTGGTTTATGATAATGTTTTTCAGATTAACATGGCTGAACACAACGAGAATGTCCCTGAACAAACTCTTCCGATGCTCACACTGAATGACATCATCCGTGCTGACTACAACGTCACCATTGGCAGAAACAATCCTCGAGTTGATTTCAAAAAATTGAGAATTCCTGAGAACTCGTGCAAGATTGTCAAAGATATTCTCCTTGCACATCCTTGCAAGCTTCTGCTCAACAAATCTACTTCAGTTCCTGTGTTCTACCTTCATCAGTTCTGGCTTACGGCAAAGTTAACTTAGATGATGAGTCTTTCACTGTTACGCTGGATCGACAAGTCTACAATGTAGATCACGAAGTCCTTCGTACAATCTTTCGTCTACCTCAGCCTGAGAATGAATTTGTTCCTATGTTGCCTGAACTGGATCTCCTGGACTTCTTCATAGAACTAGGATACGATGTTCAAGACGACTTACCTCTGATTAAGCATTCCAGATTCAATGCAAAGAATATACCTCAGCCTTGGAGAACGTTCTATTTGTTAGTCGTACGTTCTATATCAGGAAGAAAAAGTGGTCACGAACATCCCAGACTTGAGCATTTACAAGTATTTTGGGGAATGGTGAGCATGTCACCTATTGACTTTGCAGTTCCAATAATGAACGATATAGTCTACAGCATTCAAATCAGACGTGAAAAGACTATGATCCCGTTCATAAGATTCACCAAGCTAATCATTGAACATTTGTGCAAAGATACACCTGAATTCATCAAAAGAATGGGAGATCCAAATGAGCCAAAGAACCTCTTCGAGGACAACTTCACCACTTCTTTTGTCAAAATGACCACATCTTCTACTAAGCAAAAAGGAATGAGGCTTTCCGAGTACCTTCTTGATGATAATATCAAGAAAAGTTCGAACTATAAATTCTACGATAATGCTTACAAAGGGATTCAGGAAGAAACTACCATACAGACTCGAAGTAAAGGAAGTGTGAAATCTGGGAGTACTACAAGCACCACTGGCTCACCGCAATCAAAGTCAAAGGCTACTCCTAAAACCAAACCTTCCACCAAACCGAAACCTACAGCCAAACCTAAGCCTGCAACTAAGCCAAAGAAGAAGGTAACACCAAAGCGCGCTCTTCGAGATGAACGTACACCGCCACCCTCTGAAAGCGACTCTGAGTTTGACACAGAATCTGAAGAAGAAGAGGCAGACTTTGAACGAAGAGTAAGAGTACCTGAAGAAGCATTTCCTGAAACGGAAATTGCTATACAACAAAGTCTAGAAACCTTTAAACAGATCAACGAAAAAGAAAAGGGATCACAATAAATGAACCCAATGATGATGAAGAAGACGAACCAATCATTGAACAATTGGTCGACAAAAGAAAATTGAAAAGTATAGTTGTCAACACACAAGCCGAAGAGAATAAATTCCTTAAAGATCAGAGGGAAGCATCACTCCTCAGCTGACTTCATCCTCAACCTTCATCACCACCTGTCAATCAACCAGAGCATGAAGGCGCTACCAGCAGTATAGTTCCTCCCATTGTGTCTACTACTTCAGAACCAACTTTACAACCCGGTGACAAAGTAAAGGACACAGATGCAACAGGAGACATTACTATGACAGAAACTGCAAATGTAGAAGAGAATGTTGGCGAACAGGAGAACATTGCCACGGATCTGGGATTTGACCATTTCACTACTCCAGAGTCTCTTGCACAGGAAGAAGAGGAACGCAGAAGAAAAGAAAATGAAGAAAAGGACGCATTCGACACCAACATATTCCTTCAGTCATCTTCACAATCTAAGCAGACATCTTCATAGCAACCTCCACCTCCTCAAGACTCTCCACCAAAGGATCCGACTCCTCCAGTTTCTTCTTCAAGCTCTCACAACGAGTCGTCATCTGAATCATCACCAGAACATTCATCTCCTACACCCTCTGAAACCGCATCTAAGCAACAATCAATTAATGAACCGACAAAACCAGTTGATCTTCAGGAGCAAGTCAACAGTCTCACAACCATGGTCACCAGTCTTGCTAAACAAGTTGAAGATTTTCAGGAGGCAAAGCAGCAAATCGATAAGTTCATGAAAGCAGATTTGACAGGACTCATCAGGACTTTCACACTCGATTACCTTACTGAGAATCTGGTTGAAATTGTTACTCCTGAAGTGACAAGTCTTGTTGCACCAATCAAAGACAACTTGGAGCACAAAATCAGAAGTGTTGTAAAGAAAATGTTTTCAACAACACCATTCACGCTTCATCCTGCCAAAGCTTGAACAACAACTCAAGTCATTTCTGAACCATCAATCGAAGAACTGCTCACTCAACTCTACGACAAACTTGCGTCCAAAACCACTTTGACAACTAAGGAAACAACACTTATCGATGCCATTGCTGCCAACTTGTCTAAAGAGTCATGCAAAGAAGCTGCTGGATCCCTGAAGAGGTCAAGGAAAGATGACGACCCGGACCCGAACTCAAAAGGTAAGAAACACAAGTCCGGAACTGGTCCATCATCCTCTCACCAACAACAAAAGGATCCTACTCCACCTGGAAATCAGCAACACGCTTCAGCTACTGGTCAAGGTCTCACAGATCAGGAAGAGACATTTATGCAACCAACTGATGATTATGAAGGACAACCCGATACCGACTACCGTGCCTCTCCAATTCCCGATTCTCAACCTGGACCATCGTCAACCTCAAAAGCTCAAGACAAGGATACTACATCCAAGTCTAAGAAGTCAAAGAAAAGAAGGCATCACTCATGGCTCGAAAATGATGACACACCTGAAAATGATTGGTTGACTGAATTGGTCAAAGCTCAACCTCCTCTCGAAGATGAAGAACCACTCCCAGGCAATACACTGCAATATGCACAGGTTATCATGAAGGAGCTTCAGATTGAGAAACTTACAAAGGCGGATCTCAGAAGAATCGATCGGGATGCACAAGAATTCCTCAAGTCCGGATCTGGTAATAAGATGGAACTCGAATTTCATATGCAAAATATAGCTAGTGCAATGTCTGGTAAGTTTGACTGGCTAAATCCTGAGGCGAATCTCGACAACTATTCTAAAAGACAGGACAAACCTTACTTCACCGATTGGACTAAACCATTACCTCTGCAAGGATTTCCCGAAAAACCTAAGATACCTTACCGCTTCTTCTTCAACAAGGATCTTCGTAACCTCCAACTCACTCAAGAGAAATCAAAACAGAAATATGCTTCCTCATTGACTATCTCAGTACCAGCCACAAGATACAATGTTCCTGCAATTGAAGAATCAACTCCAGTATTTAGCGACTCTATTGTAGCTTATGACAGAGACGCTTTACACTGGATTCAGCACTGGCCTGAACATCATCGTCTCGGTTACACTCACAGGATAGACACCAAGTCATTAGAGAATGTGAAGCATAAATCAAAGATCATTGCTATCTTGGAGATTCAAGAGTCGAAACGGTTTAACTACATGTTCATGAATGAGATTGTGGTTAAAAGACAAGATGAAAAGAAGTACAAATTCTCAGAAGCAGACTTTCCCGACCTTTATCTAAATGAAATTGAAGACATGTATCTAGAAAAAGTTTAAGGAAGAATGCGTGGATTCGACACTGAAACACAATACAACTTCATTTCATCTATACTTCTCTTCATCCGACGATTGATACTTCAAGAAGAGTGGAAGATCTTCAGCTTGGAGTGGAAAGTTACCAACAGAAGATCAATTTGACAAAGCCACAAGTCTCATTTCCTGGAATTAATCAGATGTCACAGTACGCGCTCATCCAAACACCATCTTTTGGCTTCACCTACCTCAACAGCAAAAAGTTAATAAGTTTTATAAGGCTCGATGAGTTACACAAGTTCTGTGATGTCACGCTCAAAACTGTTCGCGATGGGCTAGTCAAACGGTTGAATAATGATCGGATAAAGATATCAAAAGGTGAAACTCCAAGGTGGAAATCCAGTGCCAGAAGACAAGTTCATAACTTTTTTATGAAAATTGAAGAAAGGTTATCCCGTCGGGAGCAGATCAGACGATTGGAAAGTTATATCGGTGTCAGACCTTCATTCCCCATCAGACTCTTCAAAAGACCAGATCCACAGTTCACAGACTTTGATGCACCGATCATTGATGAATCTTAAACTGGTATACAAGGGTATTATAATTTCAGTATTCACTATTTCATTTGATTGATTTGTTATCATTATGGCTTGTGCACACATAACAGTGTACAACCCATTCTTGTAAAGAAAGGACCCTGAGGTACGCATCAGTGCCTCAATCCTAATATAAGGAGCAAAGGCTTCTTACTTTTGAGTAGAGTTAATCAAACATTTCCTGATTTTCATAACTCTGCTCAAAAGTCAAGTATTTCACCTCAATAAGAATTCATTTGTTGAGGGGGAGCACTTGAAACAAAATCATCGTTCTTGAAATCAAAAGTTCTTGTTGAATTCTCCCCATAAGACTCAAAAGGCATATTTCAATCAAAAGATTGTCAAAAATATCATCTTATATGCTATTTTTGAGGGGGAGAAAAGTGAAAGTGATTAAAATATGAAAGTTCAAAGTTGCTTAAAAGTCAAATCTCATGCGAGCTAGACTCAGATTCACCCAAGAATTGACGAAACATAAAAGTTAGTAATCTCAAAAAGACTTATCCTCGACGGGTAATAACATCAAGTTAGTTACTAGAGCTAGTTGTCACCTAAAAGCTGACAATGGAACTCTTTAACTAGCCATGTAAGCGTGTCTCAAAAAGGATTTGTCTTAGTAGAAATGTACCATTTCGAGAAACTTTCTGTGGACTTGACCAGGCCGGGTAATAACTTCAAGCTAGTCTAACTAGTGATGTAAGCGTGTCTCGAATCGGTCGGGTTCACTGAAAGCGGATCAATTCAAAAAGTGCTTGCTCCTCCCGCATGTACAAATTTATTAAACACTTATGAGCACATGTGAAGGGGGAGCCCTTCAAAAGAAAACACAAAACTCTCAAAGTGTTAAACAAAATGTTTGATAATCACAAACACTTTGAGAGATTTTCAATCAAAGGTTTCATGGCTATTGTCGGATAAATCATGGAGTTATAAGGTGATTAAGATAGGAAAAACCATCCTATGATCCACCAGAGCCGGAGGGATCTACCCAAGGACGTCACCAATAGTTAGAATTATAAGTCCTTAGGTATGATACGAGAAAAGGAGAAAAGAATGAAAGGGGAAAGAAGGAGTTGAAGAATTAAAAAGAAAAGTAAAGAAAAGGGTGAAAAGAAATAGCCCTCCATATGTTCAACCTTAGGGCAGACACTTGGTTCAATTCGTATGCTACTGGTTGTTGCTAAGGCAACACCGGTATTGAAGATAAAGTCGTCATCGACCCAGTGACGTAATGCACTAAACCTTCTTAACCACTCAAGTTCTCTTAAAAGAGCTTGTTTCATTCTCACGGGGAACCAGTGTAATCTATCGACTTATCTCTTAGAGATGCTTGATATTGAAGCAGGAGACCCCTCCCTAGTCTCCGCATAGGAAACCTAAGTGTGCACTTTTCGAGTCTAGAGCCATGAGATACATCAAAGATCTCTTAGGAACACTTAGTATTTCTACAACTGGTGTTCTACATTAATGGACACCAGCTGTAAATTATTGAGTCCTTCGCAGATCTTAGCAATCTGCCGAGAATGTTTATGAGAGAAGTTACATAAGTATTTCTCAATGATTGAACGGAAATCCTGTCAGGGTCAACATCTAACAGCCCTGACAGCAGGTCACTTCGGTAACTCCTTGTGGGTTACGCTTAGTGTTTGCGGTGGTTTCTTAGCGGTCTACAGTCGTGGAGTGATCCCCAGCGACTCACCCAGTCATTGAGCTACTTAGTAGGTCTCGTAAGCTCCTTCGGGAGTATCTGACATGGGAACGGCCTTGATAAGGGTTAGAAGGAGCCTTCACACTATGCTGTTGACGATCTCTAATTCCTTATCTGTAAGTACCGGATGTTTTATTGCTAACTGTTTACCCGCAGGTACACATCATCTCCATGGCGACGGATTCCACATGCTCATACATACATCTTGAAGTCAACAAAAGCTCCCTAAAAGATCAAAGCAACACAAAGTTCAAAGAAAGATTCTACGCCAAAAAGAAGAATCTACAAAGTATAAAGACTAAAGATCAAAAGTATAAAGGGAACTACGTGCATGTATAAGTCAAAGTTCAAAGATGTATGAGCATGTTGGAATGGCGGACTACCACCACAGACGCGGAAGTGACGAAAGGCAGACAACTTCATAACTTGATCACTATCACAACAACAATGAATAAAGAACAAAGAACGATGAATGATTCTTATCTAAAGATTTTTTTTGAAAGACGTCTAAAGCTATGAAAGTCAAAGATGAGGAAATGACAAAGACGTCGAGCAACCGTGATGACCGACCCTTAGGGGGAGATTGTTGGGAACGAAGTTTTACTATTTTATCAAGTCTCGGTCATTTGTAATAAATGTTAGGTTGCCTAGTTATTAGTTATTTACACTCTATTATGTTTTATGTATCTAAGGCTTGTGAAAAGCCCACAAGGACATAAAAGCCCACGAATTCAAGGATGATGGGAGCTAGGAGTGTTGCCCTAGCTTCCCTCCTATAAATAAAACCTTTAGGTCTCATTTGTATTTGGTTGGTTATTTGATATCTTAAAGAAACTCTTGCACTTATATTTCTCTCATTCTCATAATCATCCAAATCCTTATATCTATCTCATTCTAGCTTGTGTGTAATCATTATGGGTACCTAACAGTGATGTTGCTTACAAGGACCCTAAACCCGCTTTTGGTATTATTGTCCGAGATTCTACTGGCTCCCTCCTTCGGGTACATGGTAATTCATGCTTTGCCACATCTACATTACATGCTGAAGTTACCGCAATACATTAAGCATGTCGTATAGCGTATAATCATGGTTGGGTCGGTGCTATTGTGGAATCTGATTCTCAAATGGCGATAAGTTTGTCTTCTTCAGAAACTATCCCACCTTGGTATTTAGGTGCTCTTATGGATGATATTAGTACATGGTTTAAGAACCTGAAACTTAATGTTGGGTCTGTTAAAACCCAAACTCCTTAATCTAGGATTTGAACATAAAATACCCTAATTGTTTAAGAACCGTGAACACTTAACAAGTCACTGAATGCATAGTATTTTAGTGAGTCATCCTCAAAATGCTCAGGGCGAATATATGAAGAAAGGTTCACCATTCAGTGATGCGGTTCTCAGTGAATGATACCTGAGCCAAAGAAGAAGATGATGGACTCAGTGAGTGATGACAATAGCTCACTGAGTCCTCATGACTCCTCACCAACTAAGAAGACTGAGTGAACAAAGACTGAAGATACACAGAATGAAGTAAAGGCGGGATTAGGCAGGATAAGTTTCAATGGATAAGGAAGGGTCCTTATCAAGCAAAGGTCAACTTTCCCTGAAAGGGTATAAAACCAAGACGTGTGTCAACACTGAAGACCAGAAAGCATCCCTGCTCTTTACTACTTATAGTCATTTGTAATAGGGACAAAATACCTATGTATTCTGTCCAATATAGGCTGATGTAATCTTTGTCTTATAGTCTTTGTCTCCTAGGTATTTGTTAGAATCTACATGTGTATAAATAGAGAATAAGTTGGAGAGGTAAAGATTAAGTTTGTGCACTTAATGCATAGACATTCACAAACCAAATCTTTATTCTCTCCAAAGAACAACACAATCCCTGAGATAGCTCAGTTGGATCTTAGTTGTCACTCAAACTTAGTTTGAGTTTCGTGAGGAGTTTATACCATACTTGTCATTTCAATCCCAAGTGTTGTTCCGCAAACACTTGGGTATAATTCTTTTGATTAAGTTCTAATAAAGAATTAAACGTTGAAAAACCTTGTGTCTTATCATTTACGTTTATTTACTTTTTGTTATTAATCATTACATCGCTATATCATGGAACTTGGTTAGATTAACTTTTTAGTTAATATTACCCAAGTGAAAGGGTCCAACAAGTAGTATCAGAGCCTCTGATTTGTAAAACTTTTCAAAAAAATTTCAAACAAAAGAGTGTTCAAAGTTTTTAAAATCAAGATCCCACCATGGCTGATAGCGATGTACCCCAGCTAGTTGACAAAAAAGGAGGTGGCTATTCAGCTGTAGCTCCTAAACTAGAAGCTGGTAAATTTAGCAAGTGGAAAAAGTGTATGCTTTGCTACTTGACTGGTATGGAACTATACTACATCACGTGCATCAATGAAGGTCCCTTTGTCCCTAAGACTGCTCAAGGTTTGCCTAAACCTGAAGCACAATGGACTGCAGATGAGAGGAGGGTGGTCAATCAGGACCAACGCCTGAAAAGCAACATTATATTTTGTCTCCCTGATGATACAATGGAATCAGTCATTAACTGTCCTACAGCCAAACAAACCTGGCTTGACTTGATTCATAGCTTTGAAGGTCCCTCAGATACCAAGGAAAACAAGATTATGGACCTGAAACTTGAGTATAACACTTTCTGGGCCAAAGACTCTGAAAGTCTCTCTCAGACCTATACCCGATACAAAACCATGCTCAATGAGCTGTCAAATGATGATGTAGTCCCGTCTAAGCATGAAATCAATGTTGGCTTTGTCAATAGTCTCCCTGAGAAGTGGTTAAACTTCTCTCAGGGTCTTAGGAATGCTAATCACATACAGAACTTTGAGCTCCCTGAGATATATGGGAAGTTTGTCTATGAAGACAACTTAATCACCAGGAGATACCTTAGGAAAGCTCAAGAGACCAAAAAGGCCCTGGCTGTTTCACCCATATCCACTGCCTTCTACTCTAACAGTATTGTGTAGGATTTTCAAGATGATTCTGATGATGAGGTTGATGTAAGAACTAGTGAAGAGTATCTCAATGATCTTCAGGTTGAATTTCAAGAAAGAGCCTTTTTAGCAAACTCTAAATGTTTTATCAAAAGAAACAAGTCCAATTTTCAAAAAGCTAAGGCTAATGAATCCACTGAATGTTTCAACTCTGGCAAAAAGGGTCACTTTGCTAAAGACTGTTTTTCAAAAACAACCTCAGATCCTTCATATAAATTTTCTGGTAGTAGTTCTTCTTCAGGAACTAGCAAGTTTCGACCAAAAATGCTTCAGTCCACTCAACATTTTCAAAATGCTAATGTTCAAAAATACTTTGAAGCTAAGTATAGAAAAGTGATAAGGCGAAAAACGAACCACTTTTAGGGGGTCATTTAAGCCCGAATCCGAACTTATTTGATCAAATATTGCCCTAAATCGTTCCTTTTGTGATTTTAGGTACTTGGAGAGTGAATTCTGGAAAAGAAGCCATTTTGGACGTTTTTGGAGCATAAAAGTGAAGAAAACGGCAAAGTCTCAAATTTCCATGCTGGGAACAGTAGGTGACGGCGTTAAGAGTAATTTCCTGACGGCGTCAAACCTCAATAATAAAATCCGAGAGTTCATGAAGGCGTCAAGAGTTTTCCTGACGGCGTCAAACCCCAAGAATTAAAATCCGTAGTTGATGACGGCATCACACACAGGGCGTCAAGAGTAATTTGTGTGACGGCCTAGGCCTTGATGGCGTCAGAAGTAGATCAAGGCCGTCCGAGGAAGTATTTGGCGGCGAGATGACAGCGTCACACCTTTGTTCTTGACGCCGTCATCCCTATTTTCCTATATATAGTTTTCTAGTTTTTCACATTTAAAGAGAGGAGTTTTGGGAGAAACCCTAAAGACAATTTTGGTGTAACTTTACAGGTTTTTCAAGGGTTCCAACCCCTTGATACCTTGCATGATTAATCAAGATAAGTGTTCTTCTAATTCAATCAATATGTCTATGTGTTGGTTGTCTATATCTTGTTCTTATCTTAATTCTATCATGCTAGGCTAGATCTCTTTTGTGTTTGCTTAGATCTAATGAAACCTAGATATTGATTATGTGTTGATTACTTGTTTATTCTTGTCTTGGATGAATGATTTATATGTTAGGCTTAAGAAAACTGGAAGATCTCCAAATGGTAACATGCTTGAACGTCTTAAGAAACATGAACCGAGGCGTACTAGGTCTTTATTGGTTGTATTTAATGCGTGAGCCACTGTTTACAATCCCTATAGTTGTGCTGGGCATGGTGTAGGAGGAGATAAGAGCTCATAGAATTGGGGAGTTACGTATGCCACCCCATTAATGGTATTAAGGAATACGATCCGTCATCCATGCAATTATAACAAGTAATTAACGTGTAAAAGATATCTAGGGAGTAGTGAAATATAAGTAAACACATTTTCTCCAATTACTGCTCACAACCTTAGTATAATTAGTTTATTTTCATTTTTAGTATTTAATTTTGATTGCATTTTAGTATTGGGTTAGTTGACTAGCAACTAATTCCGCCCAAATCCTTGAAACCCCGAGATTTTAATTGCTTTCTAAAAAAATATAAAAATACAAAAATAATCATCCCTCACCTTTAGAACTAGTATTTAGGCTTTCTAATCTTAGCGACACTATTCCTAAGCTGAACGATCAATCCCCCGATACTTGTCACTATACTATACTACAACAATCAGGTACACTGCCTGGTGGGGGTTGTAAGCTTCTCGAGATCCCTCGAGAGGTAAAGCCTGTTGCGATTCCCACGCATCAAGTTTTTGGCGCCGCAGCCTGGGGAATAGTTATTGTCTAGGTTATGATTTCTTTTTATTAGGACTACTTGCTAGATTCCTTTCTAGTAAGATTTTATTTTTATTTTTAGGTTTTCTTTAGTCTATCTTTTTCTTTGTGCCCTTTGTTTGTAAAACCATTTTCATTTGTCTTCATGGCGGATGAGATTCCATTTAGATCATTAACAGTAGAGGAACAATTAGTTTACTCAGATAGATTTGCTTCCTGTTGTTCCAATGAATTTTTAAGTGATCTTAACTATATACAAGAGGAGATGGGTGTAAAGTTTGATAGGTTTGATGAGTTATGCGCATGTGTGGCCTATATTAAACTATCATTGTTAGGATCAATTCCTTTTAGTAAGACCCTTTGGAAAAAATTTGAGGAAAGCCTCCTAACCGTGAACCATGAGTTCAATGAATTGATGGGTTTGTATACATCACAACTTGAGGAAACAATTAAGGAGGATTTAGCCGAACATGAACATATTGAGCAAAAAGATGAATCCTTTAGGCAAATTGAACATTGTAATCAAATTATTGAGGAAGGTTCTTATGAATCAGACTTAGAACTTGAGATGGCTAGAGAAGGATTTAAGATACTTAGGAACATGTTTAGGTTAGATTCTACTAAAACACGTGATGAGGATATAGGTGATGTTGAGAAAAGGAAGGATGAGTTAAATAACACAAACCTACAAAGTACCCCACAACTCCCACCATCACTTGAGGAATACACACCACCCGTGACTTACCCGGAAGAAGTAGAAGAGACTATAGGAGCCCCAATAGAGGTAGAACCCTTGTACCAAACACAACTAGAGGATATAGGTTTGAATACTTGTAGTGATAACCTTACTCTTAGTTCTAGGGAATTACCTAGTAATGATGAACCGGGACCTCAATCTTCACACAACTTTCCATCCTTAGATATACATCTAGGAGACAAAAGAGGAGCCGACCCACCCATTAACCCATGTAGTCCGGGTAGTATTAGGATAAAGGTAGTGGACTCTAAGCCTTGTAGAGAGGAAGCCAATAGAGGAGTGAACCATGACCTTACATACTTACATCACCCATTCATGACTGATCACAAGAAACATTATGGGTTTAAACCAGGTTTATTGGGTCAAGATGGATTCCCAACTAGGAGTCTCTCGAAGTTGTTAGAAAATGATCCCTTTCTAGGAGAAAACCTCAATTCGCCCACTAACCCAATTAAACTAGGTAAGGTTATGATGAAAGGAGCACACCCCTTTGAGCATATAATTCATCCACAATTCTTTCCTCACGTGGCATACTTCCACCGAGATGGTGTGTATCGATACTATCACCCGCACTTAATCCTAAGTGTAGGGAAAACCTCACCTTTATCCGTGAAATAAGGGTAGAGTCAGGCTCGTGACTCGAACAAAAACAAGCGCTTCTTGGGAGGCAACCCATGTTTTGTGTGATTTTATTTGTTTGATTGTTATTTGCTTCCGTATGCATGCTTAGTTTTTATTGTTGGTTGATCATGTTTCTCAATTAAAATGTGGAAATACTTTACTTTGTTGTTTTGGCCTAGTCTTAACTCCACCTAGAAGTATTTTTGCAAAAGATAAGTGTAAGGGGAAACCCCAAATATGTTTTTAAGAAACAAACCGATCATGATTCTCCACAATATTAAATGAACATGTATATTCGTATTTGTTAGAGTCAAATGCTTGTATTGAGTCATAATGAAGTTTTGCAGGATTTTCCAGGAAGTAGGACCAAGTTTTTCCAGAAATTTTCCGGAAACTTAACATAAGAATTTCTGCAGATCCATTCTGACGGCGTTAGAGGTTTACTCTTGACGGCGTCAGGAGTTAAAATCTGGAAATTTTACCGGTTTTGTTTTTCTAACGGAGTCTTATGGTTTTTGTGAATTATTAAGTTTTATAATCTCCAGGAGATCTGCAAACTTCATTCCACAAGCGTTATATCTTATCTTATTTTCTAGGATTTAGTAACTTATATAGGATGCCGCCGATTTTACGCGAGGTTGTCTTGTCTATTTTTGTCAGGATTTACAGGTTATGTATGACAAGGAGATGATTTATATTCTGGAAGGGAAGCTTTGATTGTTCATTTTCTTGGAGGAAGATTTAACTTGGCCACCTATAATCCATACCGAGCGAATCAGGGGAGTATTTGATTTCATTCTCTTTACTTTTTCACTTTTACATTCTTTACTTGAACATTGGGGACAATGTTCATCTTAAGTGTAAGGGGAGGGTAAAAAGATGATACCTTACATATGCACTTTCGATTGAGTTTGTTTTGTTTAATGGTAGATGTGTAATAAAACTATGAGAAATACTTGTTAGTGCAATTTTAGCGCTAAATTTAAAATTTTTTACAACATTTAGGAGTGAAACTTTAGCCATAGCAAGCGTCTCATGGATAGGAGATCGTATGACTAGCACATAACCGTATATTCAGAAAAATTTTCCACCCAAATATGTGAGGTTCGCCTGTAGATTTGATAGGAAAAGCATTTACTATTAGTGCTTATGAGTGTACCGGTAGCATTTAGATTCTAGAACTTGCGTTAGTGATGCATCCCGAGACCGCTAGTGAGACTACATTCGTGTGGTAGGATTTACTACATGATAAGAGGCATTAGGATCACCCTTGTGTTAAACCCGTATTATAATTACTTGACCATTTAAGTCATATTACTTGACTAGTTAAGTCAACTAATTTTTCCCACACCCTTAGCGTTGTACTCATTTTTAGTACACGAAACCCCTAGTACACCCCTCCGAGCCTATCTTTTTGTTTCTAACTTTAAGCATCTTACTTAAAGGAAGAATTTGTTACACCCTATTTAAATGTACACCCAAATCGCCTTAGCCTTCCGTGTATGCGCTCATCTTTAGTGCATTATTGTTATTTGTTGAACCCTAAGTTAACTTTCTAATTGATTGCATGGTTGCTAAGTCGAGTCATATCCTTGTACATATTGTTTTGGGACGATTGGGACTCATGGGTAAGTACTTATTTTATGGAGTAATGGGGAAGAACATCATATATTACCCCCATATGTACGTTAATCTTAAAAGTGCTCCAAGTGTTTTGATTTTCGTAATTCGAGTCATTAGATTAGTTTAATATAAAGTATGTAAAGATTCAAGTGTAAGGGGAATTTTCATCCCCTATGATGTATTATTTTGGATGGTAGGGTAAGAGTGTATGCAAAAAAAAAAAAAAAAAAAAAAAAAAAAAAAAAAAAAAATCGAAAAATCAAGAAAAAGAAAAAAAAATAGAAAAAAAGAAAAAGAGAAAAAAACATACGGACTACCATCCCTTTTTATTCTATGTTCATTTTATGTTTTTGTTATTTCTCATTTATTAGCTTAAGTTGAGTCTAGTCTTGGCTTAGCAACACCATATTGTACATGTAATTAACCAAGATTGTTAACTCGCCACCAGTAATAACTACCTTTATCCAACAAAACCGTGTAATTCATATCCCTATACCTAACGTTACAACCCTTTAAAAGAACTCTTTGATAGTTTATCCTAGGTGCTTACGCCATGTGGTGGAGGTTTGATCCTTTCCCAAGCCTATGGTAATCTATTTTGCTATGACAGGTAGTGAGAGATATCTTCCATTTCCATAATGTTATATTACTTTATTACACCCGAGAGATGTGAGTATCTAAACACTATTTGTGAGGTGCTAGTGTATGACCTCCGAGCTTGTCTATTGGTCTTTAGTGGAACGATTATTTGTTGTAATTACTTTTATATTAGTGTTAAATGACCCCTAACTTGTCTTTTGACTAGAATAAAAGCGCATTTGCTTGAGGACAAGCAAATCTCAAGTGTAAGGGTATATGATAAGGCGAAAAATGAACCACTTTTAGGGGGTCATTTAAGCCCGAATCCGAACTTATTTGATCAAATATTGCCCTAAATCGTTCCTTTTGTGATTTTAGGTACTTGGAGAGTGAATTCTGGAAAAGAAGCCATTTTGGACGTTTTTGGAGCATAAAAGTGAAGAGAACGGCAAAGTCTCAATTTTCCATGCTGGGAACAGTAGGTGACGGCGTCAAGAGTAATTTCCTGACGGCGTCAAACCTCAATAATAAAGTCCGAGAGTTCATGAAGGCGTCAAGAGTTTTCCTGACGGCGTCAAACCCCAAGAATTAAAATCCGTAGTTGATGACGGCGTCACACACAGGGCGTCAAGAGTAATTTGTGTGACGGCCTAGGCCTTGATGGCGTCAGAAGTAGATCAAGGCCGTCCGAGGAAGTATTTGGCGGCGAGATGACAGCGTCACACCTTTGTTCTTGACGCCGTCATCCCTATTTTCCTATATATAGTTTTCTAGTTTTTCACATTTAAAGAGAGGAGTTTTGGGAGAAACCCTAAAGACGATTTTGGTTTAACTTTATAGGTTTTTCAAGGGTTCCAACCCCTTGATACCTTGCATGATTAATCAAGATAAGTGTTCTTCTAATTCAATCAATATGTCTATGTGTTGGTTGTCTATATCTTGTTCTTATCTTAATTCTATCATGCTAGGCTAGATCTCTTTTGTGTTTGCTTAGATCTAATGAAACCTAGATATTGATTATGTGTTGATTACTTGTTTATTCTTGTCTTGGATGAATGATTTATATGTTAGGCTTAAGAAAACTGGCAGATCTCCAAATGGTAACATGCTTGAACGTCTTAAGAAACATGAACCGAGGCGTACTAGGTCTTTATTGGTTGTATTTAATGCGTGAGCCACTGTTTACAATCCCTATAGTTGTGCTGGGCATGGTGTAGGAGGAGATAAGAGCTCATAGAATTGGGGAGTTACTTATGCCACCCCATGAATGGTATTAAGGAATACGATCCGTCATCCATGCAATTATAACAAGTAATTAACGTGTAAAAGATATCTAGGGAGTAGTGAAATATAAGTAAACACATTTTCTCCAATTACTGCTCGCAACCTTAGTATAATTAGTTTATTTTCATTTTTAGTATTTAATTTTGATTGCATTTTAGTATTGGGTTAGTTGACTAGCAACTAATTCCGCCCAAATCCTTCAAACCCCGAGATTTTAATTGCATTCTAAAAAAATATAAAAATACAAAAATAATCATCCCTCACCTTTAGAACTAGTATTTAGGCTTTCTAATCCTAGCGACACTATTCCTAAGTTGAACGATCAATCCCCCGGTACTTGTCACTATACTATGCTACAACGATCAGGTACACTGACTGGTGGGGGTTGTAAGCTTCTCGAGATCCCTCGAGAGGTAAAGCCTGTTGCGATTCCCATGCATCAAAAAGCTAAAGCTAAACTTGCTCTCCTTGAGACCACACCCTCGGTACCTCAGGTTGCACCCTCCAAACCTGTTCAAGGTTCTAGTTTCTGAAGCCTTTGACGGGGATGAGGAAGATGTCTCCTCTGATGAAGAAGTAAGGGTCAGTGCACTGATGGCATTCTCTGATGATAAGAAGCTGGCTGTTGGAAAAAGCCATGCTATAAATGGAGAATGGGTCAACATCTCCATGAAAAAGGTAAACATTTTACTGTCTATGGATGATGATGCTGATTGGAAATCATATTTAAACTATTTAAATGTAGATCTCAAGTTCGTTGAAGAGCGAAGACAAAATTTGTTTTCAAAATTCAATAAGTTAATTTTTGAGTTAAATAAGTGTAGAGATGAATTACTTGTTTTAAAACAAGCAAAGCTTGAGGCTGTTACACTTCAAATTCAAAACACTGAACTAGTAAAACAAAATCAAGCTCTTCAAGATGAACTTAAGAAAGAAAAGGATGTCGTATATAAGTGGACTCAGAAAAACCCTAGGGTTTTTGACTCAGTGAGTCTCACACCAAGCAATAAGAAAGTTACTATTGGTGAGGATCAAAACACTGAGTCCTCGAGTGAGAATCATGGTGAAAAGGCATTTTTGCCTGCAGGCATATCCTTTAACAAGGAGATGGCACCAAAACTTAGTGACTGGATTGAAAGAATCAACCCAGATAGTAAATTACCAAATTTTAACACTGGAAAAATATTGGAACCTGAAAGTTAGGCCATCAAAAATATGCTTGGGGTCACTGATGAACCTAGTCCTCCTGAGTCCATTAATGAGTCTGAATCTGTTTCACATAACCCACTCCCACCACTGAAAGTTCTTCAGGGAGCTGAACCTAGCTTAGAGCTAACACCTCTGGTGTACACTCAACACTCTCCAAGAGAGAAGGCTGGTTTAGGAAGAACAATCTTGAAAAAACCAATCACTGAAGTCTCAGTTCCCACTGATGACTCTACAACTTCAGTCTCCAATGAGGCTATCACTGACAGCCCTGATTCTAAATATGATCAGTTGGCTGAACTTGTTAGGAAGTTGAGTGAAAAGATTGAATCATCTGTGAAAACTCCTCAACCTTTGGGTAAGGAAATTAAACCAGCTTCCTCAAGTTCCACCAAATCAAAGGCTACATACAAGCCAAAGCTGAGTTGTGAATTGCGTAACTATACTACACATACCACTGATCACTGTTATAGAATCCTTTTTTGCATGATATGTAAGAAGGAAGATCATAGAACCTCTGATCATTTATCTTACATAGTCTCATCTGGTGTAGTTTCCTACTACAATGCTCAGTCTCTTGACTATGCCTCAGGCTCTAAACATATAAGGCAAAAAGCAAAACCTTTTTCACCTTGCACTCACTGTGGATTTAATGATCATCTCCCTGATGATTGTTTGATGTATCCATGTTATGATATCTATGTAGACCCTACTCATGACAGTTCAGGACATGAACAGGTCATTCAGTCCAGAAGAGGCATCATCAAACCAACCCCTTAACCTACCTATTCCCTTCCCAGATGTAAAGTCTGTGGTAGCACTGTTCACACCACCACTAATCATGGATCAATTTCTCAGTTCAAAAAGACCATTAAAGCCAAACCCACCAGAAAGTGGGTTCACAAGAAAAACTAACTTAGTTTACATTTGTGCACAGACATGCTAGGGAGCTTGTTTGGCACCTTGATAGTGGATGTTCAAGAAGCATGACTGGCGTGAAAGAATATCTGCACAAATATGTAAAAGAACCAGGACCTAAGGTGGTATTTGCTGATAACTCATCTTGTCTCACTGAAGGTTATGGTTCAGTAAACTGTAGTGGAATAGTTTTTACTAGAATAGCTTATGTTAATGGTCTCAAATATAACTTGATCAGTGTCAATTAACTATGTGATGCTAAATACATAGTTCAGTTTGATGATAAGCAAGACACCATCTTTAATGCAAACAAAGAAGTTATTCTTATTGCACCAAGAAAGCAGGATGTCTATGTTTTAGATATGTCCTCATTCACTCAGAATGGAACATGTCTTTTCGCTAAAGCCACTGAAACCCTCAATTGGCTTTGGCATAAAAGACTTTCCCATATGAAATTCAAAAACATAAACAACCTGGCCAAAGAAAACAAAGTCCTTGGCTTACCATCACTTGTGTTCTCTAAGGATAAACCCTGCCCTACCTGTGAAAAAGGTAAACACCACAGGGCATCCTTTAAAACCAAACAAAATTCCTCCATCACAAGCTGCCTGCATCTACTTCACATGGATCTTTTTGGACCCATCAGTCCAATGTCAATCCACCATGAGAAGTACACTCTGGTCATTGTGGATGAATACTCAAGATACACTTGGGTCTATTTCCTTACCAAAAAGATTCAGGCTGCTGAAATAATCATGTCTTTTATCAGGAAGATTGAAAACCAAAATGACATTAGGGTCAAACAAATCAGGACTGATAATGGGACTGAATTCAAAAATAATGACCTTGAATGTTTCTGTGATGAGAAGAGTATTTCTCAAAAAATTTCTTCTCCTTACATTCCTGAGAAAAATGGGGTTGCTGAAAGAAAGAACAGAACCCTCATTGAGGCTGCTAGAACAATGCTTAATGGATCTGCTCTCTCCAAACATTTTTGGACTGAGGCAGTTAAAACAGCCTGCTACACACAAAACAGGTCCATCGTTGTTAAGAGACACAGCAAAACTCCCTATGAGTTATTTAAAGGAAGAGTTCCTGACATCAGCTATTTCCATGTGTTTGGGTGTCCTATGTTTATCCATAATCATAAGGATCATCTTGGAAAATTTGATGTAAAAGCTGATGATGGTTACTTACTAGGGTATTCCCTTGTCTCAAAAGCCTTCAGGGTGTTCAACACAAGGAGACAACAAACTGAAGAAACCTTCCATGTCACCTTTGATGAGAGTTTTGAAGCTGTCAGGTTCTCAAATTCTTTAGTGGAAGAAATTGGTATTGATGACTCATCAAGATATCCTCCTGATGAGTATCACCCTGAGAGTAACCCCTCTACACATTACCAAGCTTATGCAGACATCTCATACTTCATCAATCCTCACAACTTACCTCAACCAACAAACAGTGAGTTCATTGAAACTCAACAAGTCTCCAATGAGACTACAACCTCTGAACCAATTGTTCAAGGCACCCCAATTCAAACTGATCACACTGAGGTTGCTAAAAATCTCAATCTTGAGGCACCTCAGGCTCTAGTGATTGAACCCACACCTCCACCAAATTAGGCTTCTACAAGTTCAAACTCCTATCCTAGACCTCAGGATAGCTGGACTAAGTCCAAAACAATAGAACTTGTTAACATCATTGGTGAGCCCACTGAAGGTATGCTTACTAGAAGCATGGCTGCTAAACTCAAAGCAGCCTCAGCCAATGTATGTCTCTATGTTGATTTTCTCTCTAAGATTGAGCCTAAAAATGTTAAAGAAGCACTGGAACATGAAAGTTGGGTTCAGGCCATGAGAGATGAGCTGGAACTGTTTAATAGAAGCAAAGTCATGACCCTTGTTGAATGCTCCCAGGGTGTTTATGTCATTGGGATGAAATGAGTCTTCAAAAACAAGACTGATGAATGTGGAACAGTCATCAAAAACAAGGCTAGACTTGTTGCAAAAGGATATAATCAACAAGAAGGGATTGATTATGAGGAAACCTTTGCACCTGTTGCTAGAATGGAAGCTATCAGGATCTTTCTAGCCTATGCAACATACATAAACTTTAAAGTTTACCAAATGGATGTAAAAAGTGCTTTCCTGAATGGTAATCTCAAAGAAGATGTTTATGTGCAACAACCTCCCGGATTTGAAAGCAGTGAATTTCCCAATCATGTCTGCAAGATAAACAAAGCCCTTTATGGACTATAACAAGCACCCAGGGCATGGTATGAAACTCTTTCAGCATTCCTGATCCAAAACAAGTTTGTCAGAGGCAAGATTGACAATACATTGTTCACTTACAGGACAAAAGAGGATGTGATTCTTGTCCAAGTATATGTAGATGGCATCATATTTGGCTCAACAAGCTACAAACTTTTCAAACAGTTTGAAAAACTGATGACAAAGAAGTTTGAGATGAGTATGATGGGTGAACTCACTTACTTTCTTGGATTACAAATCAAACAAACTGAGAAAGGAACATCCATCAGTCAAGTAAAGTACACTAGGAACTTACTGAAAAAGTATGACCTCAGTGACTGTGCCTTAGTGAAAACAACAATGGTACCTCCTAACAACTTAGGTCCTGACCTTGCTGGAAAACTAGTTAACCAAACTCTTTTTAGAGGTATGATTGGGTCACTGATGTATCGTCTAGCCTCAAGGCCTGTGATGCGTAGGGATTGCACCAGGCTTTACCTCTCAAGGGATCTTGAGAAGCTTACAACCCCCACCAGGCAGTGTACCTGATCGTTGTAGTATAGTATAGTGACAAGTACCGGGGGATTGATCGTTCAGCTAGGAATAGTGTCGCTAGGATTAGAAAACCTAAATATTAAGTCTAGAGATGAGGGATGATTCTTTTTGTATTTTTATATTTTATGAAAAGCAAGTAAATATCTCGGGTTTGAAGGATTTGGGCGGAATTAGTTGCTAGTCAACTAACCCAATACTAAGATGCAATCAAAATAAAATACTAAAAATGAAAATAAACTATATTAAACTAAAGTTGTGAGCAATAAGTGGAGAAATGTATTTACTTAGATTTCACTACTCCCTAGATATCTTTTACACGTTAATTACTTGTTATAGTTGCGTGGATGACGGATTGCATTCCTTAATACCATTCATGGGGTGCCGCACTTAACTCCCCAATCCTATGAGTGCCTACTTCACTCCTATGTCGAGCCGGCTAAGAAGCTCCTAACATGGGGTCATTAGAATTGACTCATGCATTAAATACAACCAATAAAACCTAGTACACATCGGTTCATGTTTCCTAAGACGTTCAAGCATGTTACCAATTGAAGATCTGCCAGTTTTCTTAAGCCTAACATTGAAATCATTCATCCAATACAACCATAAACAAGTAATCAACACATAATTAACATCTAGGTTTCATTAGATATAAGCAAACACAAGATAGATCTAGCCTAACATGGTGGAATCAAGACAAGCACAAGATATAGACAACCAACACATAGACATATTGATTGAATTAAAAGAATACTTATCTCAATAGCACATGTAAGCATTCAAGGGATGAAAACCCTTGAAAATGCTGTAAAATACGTATATGGTTCGGCCTTAAGGTTTCTCCAAACTTGTTCCCCTTTATGAATGAAAATTAGAAAACTATATATAGATATTAGAGGCTGACGGCGTCAAGAACAACCTTGTGACGCCGTCATCTCACCGCCAAATAATCCTCGGACTGCCTTGATCTACATTTGACGCCGTCATGTAGTCCACTTTTACAGGCAGTCACACTTTTAACTCTTGACGCTCTACTTGTGACGCCTTCATTTTTGTACTGGGTCGTCATGGTTTTTACTCTTGACGCCGTCAACTTCTTCCTCTTGACGCCGTCATACACTGTTCCCAGCATGGAAAATTAAGTCTTTGGCGTTTTCTTCACTTTTATGCTCCAAAAACGTCCGAATTGCTTCCTTTTCCAGATTTCACTCCCAAAGTTCCTAAAATCACAAAAGGAACGATTTAGGGAAATATTTGATCAAATAAATTCAATTCTGGGCTTAAATGACCCCCTAAAAGTGGTTCATTTTTCGCCTCATCATATACCCTTACACTTGAGATTTGCTTGTCCTCAAGCAAATGCGCTTTTATTCTAATCAAAATACAAGTTAGGGGTCATTTAACACTAATATAAAAGTAATTACAACAAATAATCATTCCACTAAAGACAAAAAACAAGCATGGAGGTCATACACAAGCACCTAGCAAATAGTGTTTAGATACTCACATCTCTCGGGTGTAATAAAGTATAAATTACAATATGGAAACGGAAGATATCTCTCACTACCTGTCATAGCAAAATAGATTACCATAGGCTTGGGAAAGGATCAAACCTCCACCACATGGCGTAAGCACCTAGGATAAACTATCAAAGAGGTCTTTTAAAGGGTTGTAACGTTAGGTGTAGGGATATGAATTACACGGTTTTGTTGGATATAGGCAGTCTTTACTGGTGGCGAGTTAACAATCTTAGTTAATTACATATACAATATGGCGTTGCTAAGCCAAGATTAGACTCGACTTAAGCTAATAAATGAAAAATAACAAAAACATAAAATGAACATAGAATGAAAAGGGATGGTAGTCCGTATGTTTTTTCTCTCTTTCTTTTTCTATTTTTTTTCTTTTTTCTTTCTTTTTCTATTTTTTTCGTTTTTTTTTTTTTTTTTTTTTTTTTTTTTTTTTTTTTTTTTTTTTTTTCACACACTCTTACCGTACCATCCAAAATAACACATCATAGGGGATGAAAATTCTCTTACACTTGAATTTTTACATACTTTACAATAAACTAATCTAATGACTCGAATTAAGAAAATCAAAACACTTGGAGTACTTTTAAGATTAACGTACATATGGGGGTAATAAATGATGTTCTTCCCCATTACTCCATAAAATAAGTACTTTACCCATGAGTCCCAATCATCCTAAAACAATATGTACAAGGATATGACTCGACTTAGCAACCATGTAATCAATTAGATAATTAACTTAGGTTTAACAAATAACAATAATGCACTAAAGATGAGTGCATACACGGAAGGCTAAGGCGATTTGGTTGTACATTTAAGTGGGGTGTAACAAATTCTTCCTTTAAGTAAAATGCTTAAAGTTAGAAACGAAAAGATAGGCTCGGAGGGGTGTACTAGGGGTTTCGTGTACTAAAAATGAGTACAACGCTAAGGTGTGGGAAAAATTAGTTGACTTAACTAGCCAAGTAATATGACTTAAATGGTCAAGTAATTATAATACGGGTTTAACACAAGGGTGATCCTAATGTCTCTTATTATGTAGTAAATCCTACTACACGAATGTAGTCTCACTAGCGGTCTCGGGATGCATCACTAACGCAAGTTCTAGAATCTAAATGCTACCGGTACACTCATAAGCACTAATAGTAAATGCTTTTCCTATCAAATCTAAAGGCGAACCTCACATATTTGGGTGGAAAATTTTTTTGAATGATGCGGTTATGTGCTAGTCATACAATCTCCTATCCATGAGACGCTTGCTATGGCTAAAGTTTCACTCCTAAATGTTGTAAAAAATTTTAAATTTGGCGCTAAAATTGCACTAACAAGTATTTATCATAGTTTTATTACACATCTACTATCAAACAAACAAACTCAAGCGAAAGTGTATCTGTAAGGTATCATCATTTTACCCTCCCCTTACACTTAAGATGAACATTGTCCCCAATGTTCAAGTAAAGAATGTAAAAGTGAAATAAGTAAAACAAATGAAATCAAATACTCCCCTGGTTCGCTCGGTATGGATAATAAGGTGGCCAGGTTAAATCTTCCTCCAAGAAAATGAACAATCAAAGCTTCCCTTCCAGAAAAATAATCATCTTCTTGTCATACATAACCTGTAAATCCTGAGAAAACAGACAAGGCAACCTCGCATAAAATCGGCGGCAATCTACATAAGTTACTAAATTCTAGAAAACAAAATAAGATATAATGCTTGTGGAATGAAGTTTGCAGATTTCCTGGAGATTATAAAACTTAATAATTCAACAAAAACTTTAAGAATCCGTTAGAAAAACAAAACTGGTAAAATTTACAGATTTTTACACGTGACGCCGTCAAGAGCAAGCTCATGACGCCGTCAGAAGTGACCTGCAGAAATTCTTGTGTTAAGTTTCCGGAAAATTTCTGGAAAAACTTGGTCCTACTTCCTGGAAAATCCTGCAATACTTCATTATGACTCGATACAAGCATTTGACTCTAACAAATACGAATATACATGTTCAATTAATATTGTGGAGAATCATGATCGGTTTGTTTCTTAAAAACATATTTGGGGTTTCCCCTTACACTTATCTTTTGCAAAAATACCTTTTGGTGAAGTTAAGACTAGGCCAAAACAACAAAGTAAAGTATTTCCACTTTTTAGTTTAGAAACATGATCTACCAACAATAAAAATAAAGCATGCATACGGAAGCAAATAACAAACAAACAAAATAAAAATCACACAAAATCATGGGTTGCCTCCCAAGAAGCGCTTTTCTTTATTTACGAGTCTTGTAGCTAGACTCAAGGTCATGGGTTACTACGTGACCTCGTCGTTGGTTTCAATCTCTGATTGTAAGTGTTCTTTGTAGAAACCAATCACCTTTTTCTCAATTGCTCCTATAATCCTATGGGCAAATTACTTATCGACTTTATATTTTGGTCCTAGAGCCAAGCAATCTTTGTAGAAAAGACTCCTCTTTTCCCATACATAATCCATGCCCTTTTTCTTATCCTGTTCATTGATGTCCTCAAAAGCACCAATGTTATCCTTATCAAATCGGGATATAAAGCAAAATTCTTTCATTCTATTAGGCATCCTATAAGTGATCCTATCGGTGTTACTTGCAAACCGGATTATCCCTTCTATCTCATCATATTCTAATTTGGACTCCTCAACAAATGGTTTACCAAACACAACATTGGACAATCGACAATCAATAACATTAGCAAGATCTTCCACAATCATAAAGTCGGTGACAAAAGTGAAATTCCCAACAAAGACATGTAGACCTTTAACTCTCCCGACAAAGTTACAAACTCCACCGGGGTATTTGGGATCTCTTCTAGGTTCAAGTCTTGTTTTCACTATATCATTATAAACACTTGAGGACATAATGTTGATTGGGGATTTAAAGTCAATATAAGCATTGTCAACGTGTCTATACCCAATCATACATGGTATCTTAGCATTCTTAGGATCGCCTCTCTTTATCTTGGGTTCGATTCTAGTAAAAGGAGATCGAGGGTTATCAATAAGATTATTATAATATGCAATCTCCTCCTTAGTGGGGTATAGATTAAAGTAATCATTTAGCTTTGGATCTATTTCCGCCTCTTCTAGTTCCTCAACGACATTCACAAAATCATTAGGCCCTAGGTCCTTATTTGAATACAAGGCGGTCGCTAGGTCACTAAATGCATGGTTGAGCTCAACCTTAATCAACCTATTAAGCTCCCTAAGTTCCCTAATCTCACTCTCAATTTGTTCACGTAACTCAGCCACTTCTCTAGGGGAAAGGGGTGGATTCGCGTTTTCCATAATGGTCAACGGAATAGTCAATGAATTAAATTTACTAACAAAGGCACGAAGAAAAAGATAGACTAAAGAGAACCTAAAAATAAAAATAAAATCTTACTAGAACGGAATCTAGCAAGTAGACCTAATAAAAAGAGATTCTAACCTAGACAATAACTATTCCCCGGGCTGCGGCGCCAAAAACTTGATGCGTAGGGATTGCACCAGGCTTTACCACTCAAGGGATCTTGAGAAGCTTACAACCCCCACCAGGAAGTGTACCTGATCGTTGTAGTATAGTATAGTGACAAGTACCAGGGGATTGATCGTTCAGCTAGGAATAGTGTCGCTAGGATTAGAAAACCTAAATATTAAGTCTAGAGATGAGGGATGATTCTTTTTGTATTTTTATATTTTATGAAAAGCAAGTAAATATCTCGGGTTTGAAGGATTTGGGCGGAATTAGTTGCTAGTCAACTAACCCAATACTAAGATGCAATCAAAATAAAATACTAAAAATGAAAATAAACTATATTAAACTAAAGTTGTGAGCAATAAGTGGAGAAATGTATTTACTTAGATTTCATTACTCCCTAGACATCTTTTACACGTTAACTACTTGTTATAGTTGCGTGGATGACGAATTGTATTCCTTAATACCATTCATGGGGTGGCGCACTTAACTCCCCAATCCTATGAGTGCCTACTTCACTCCTATGTCGAGCCGGCTAAGAAGCTCCTAACATGGGATCATTAGAATTTACTCATGCATTAAATACATCCAATAAAACCTAGTACACATCGGTTCATGTTTCCTAAGACGTTCAAGCATGTTACCAATTGGAGATCTGCCAGTTTTCTTAAGCCTAACATTGAAATCATTCATCCAATACAACCATAAACAAGTAATCAACACATAATTAACATCTAGGTTTCATTAGATCTAAGCAAACACAAGATAGATCTAGCCTAACATGGTGGAATCAAGAAAAGCACAAGATATAGACAACCAACACATAGACATATTGATTGAATTAAAAGAATACTTATCTCAATAGCACATGTAAGCATTCAAGGGTTGAAAACCCTTGAAAAAGCTATAAAATACGTATATGGTTCGGCCTTAGGGTTTCTCCAAACTTGTTCCCCTTTATGAATGAAAATTAGAAAACTATATATAGATATTAGAGGCTGACGGCGTCAAGAACAACCTTGTGACGCCGTCATCTCACCGCCAAAATAATCCTCGGACTGCCTTGATCTACATTTGACGCCGTCATGTAGTCCACTTTTGCAGGCCGTCACACTTTTAACTCTTGACGCTCTACTTGTTACGCCTTCATTTTTGTACTGGGTCGTCATGGTTTTTACTCTTGACGCCGTCAACTTCTTCCTCTTGACGCCATCATACACTGTTCCCAGCATGGAAAATTAAGTCTTTGGCGTTTTCTTCACTTTTATGCTCCAAAAACGTCCGAATTGCTTCCTTTTCCAGATTTCACTCCCAAAGTACCTAAAATCACAAAAGGAACGATTTAGGGCAATATTTGATCAAATAAATTCAATTCCGGGCTTAAATGACCCCCTAAAAGTGGTTCATTTTTCGCCTCACCAGCCTGACATTCAATTTTCAGTCTATTTGTTTGCTAGATATCAGTCTGACCCTAAAGAATCTCATCTCACTGCTGTAAAGAGAATTATGAGATACCTAAAGGGCACTTCTAGTCTTGGACTTTATTATCCCAAATGTTCAGGGTTTGATTTAAAAGGATACTCAGACTCTAACTATGCAGGATGCAACATGGACAGAAAAAGCACTTCGGGCTCCTGTCAATTTCTTGGAGGAAAGTTAGTCTGTTGGAGTGCTAACAAGCAACAATAAGTTGCAATGTCCTCAGCAGAAGCTGAATATGTTGCTGCTGTAAGCTGTTGTGCAAATGTGTTGCGGATGAAAAGTCAACTCAGTGACTATGGTATTCATTACAAAATGGTACCCATCTTTGTGACAACTCAAGTGCAATAGCTATCTCAAACAACCCTGTGCTTCATGAAAGAACAAAACACATTGATATAAGATATCATTTCATCAGGGATCATATCATGAAAGGAGATATTGAATTACACTTCATCCCCACTGAGTATCAATTAGCTGATATCTTCACAAAACCCTTGGATGAACCAACTTTCATCAGACTGAAAGCAGAACTAGGCATGTTAGATATTGATAATCAGCTCACTTATTAAAATATCCTAACATGGTGTATATTCTTTATCTGATCCTTAACCTTCCTCAGTAAAACCCTTTAACAACACCAAAAACCCATTCGCACGGAGTTTCTCACATATTGAAAGACTCACTGAATACCCTAACCAAAATATTCACACATTGAATGAAGTCTCATTCAGGGGGCTCATGACATTTAATGATGCAATTCAATGCACAACTAAATGCTCTAAGTATCTAGTTAGTAAATGTCCTAGGTTGGTAACTGATTGGCTCCAAACGGTCAACCTAAATTGACCAGGTAAATGGTCAACAAAGTCAAACAGCTTAGAGTCAATCTCCGCGGAATACAGTGTTTCCCCGGGTCGTTATGTCCCGACCAGGTGTGATGGTAATCAAAACGGGTTTGTGATCGGGTGAATTTGAACAGGAAAGGGTTTATGAGTTTGTGAACTAAGGAATATAAAAGGAAATATCTTAAATAAGCTATATTAACACAAACGTGAATTTAAAATACCCAGAACCGTTTAAAACCTAAAACGCGTACGTTCAAATTAAAGTTACGTGAACATACGAAATAAAACACAAGTTTTGTGAAATAAAATACCTACGAATATGAAAACTACGTTTTTACAATCCTAATAATAAAAGAAAATTTTTAGAAAAAGAAAATTAATTTTTACACTATTTAATTATTTATTATTAATTAATTACTAATTACTTATTAATTAACTAATTAAACTAATTTAAATTACTAAAAATACTAAAATGACTTGGATAATTATAGAAATTTTTTAGGAAACTAATTAACCATCACAGGAATCTTAAAAAATTATAAAAAGTTTATATTATGTATTTTTAAATTATTTTACTAATTATTATCCTAATTATTAATTAATTACTTCTTAAACTAATTAAATTATAAAAAATAGAAGATGAACAGTAAAAATTGTAGAAAAATTCCTAAAATTATTTTATAACATATAAAAGCTAGGAAAATTATAAAAACTAGGGTGTGCTTAATAAAAACTAATTATCCTATTTAATACTTAAATATTAATTAATAATTAATAAAACTAATATTAATTCTAGAAAATACTAAATGACAATATTAAAATTTGGAAAATTGCTGAAAATACTTTAATATAAAAGGAAATTAAGAAAAATATAAAAATGTAAAAATACTTATTAATAAGCAAAAAGGAAAATTAAAAAGCTAAATTATATTAAATAGAAACTATCACTTAATTTAAATCTTGATTTTTATGGATTTTCTTTTTCTAAACTACTTTAACCCTAAAAACAAACAACTTTTGTGAAACCAAAACTTTCAGAGCTTAAAAATAAGCACTATGGGTGCTCAAGTGCTTATGAGTTTGACTTTTGTTGACTAAAGCTATGAATGAGCCTATGTGGGGTCCACAGGGGTAAATTTAAGTGCAAAAAAGTTTGTTGGACATGAATGATGATAAAACAACAAGCTAAGGTCATTGAATAAGCCAATAAGCAGGAATAAGCAATCCCAAATCCCACTCAGAACCAAACAGGCCTGCAAGGATTTTGCAAGCTAGATTTAGCTAGGGGCCAGGGATTCTTAGTCCAAAATAAGCTAAACTCTGATGAGGTGGCTAGTTAAGGTACTTAAAAGCCAAGGTTCACACACTGGGGCCCATAATAAGCTCATGATAGGGCATGGAAGTTGGGCAATCACACTGAGTACCCAGTGCATAGCATGGATTTGGATAGAATAAAAGCTGATAGGAGCCCTAATAAATAAGCTGAAAAACAGGTGATAAGCTCTAAATATTAAAGAGTGGCTTATGGGCTTTCCAAAAAGCCCAAGCTCACACTGTGGGACCCACAGGTGAGCTTTTGAGAAGCTTATGAAAAACAGGTTAAAACCAAACTCCCCTGGTGCAGGGGAGCTGTTTGCTAAACAGGCCCCTTTGAGCCATCTAATAAGCCAGGAGAAAAATTCTAAAAATTAAGCACTTGTTGATTCCTAAAGATTAGCTGGTGGAGTATAACATGTCAAAATCTTAAAGGCTGAATCTAAACTCAAAAATCACAAATATTCACCCAAGATCTGGGTTTCTACCAAAGGGACACTTTTGACTTTTGAGTTTTTTTTTAAACAAGTTGACTTTGATGAGTTTTGATTGGGACCTAATGATGGAAAATGATGTTATAAGCTAAAATAAGACTGGATTAAGCTTTGAAAACAACTTATGCAAGTATATGATGGATCATGAAATCCAAAATCCTAACAGTTACTAATTAAGGAAGCTAACACTTGATTTTTGACTTTTTAATGGACAAGCACTTGATTTTATTGCTAAACTGACTTAATATAATCTAAAGTGACATGTTCAAACAACAATCAACAACACAAACAGGCTACACTACATTACAATCAGCAAATCCAAACACCCTCTTAAATGGACTGATTTGAAAGATTTCAATAGTTCAAGCCATGAATCTGATCCATAAGGTTACAATATAATATAATCAATTGATTGAAGCATATGAACACCAAAGATAACAGCCAACGTACATATAATCACTAACAAGCCATTCAACAGTAACTTTGCAAGAAAATGAGAATTTCACCTTACAAATGGAACCTGAGCATAGCTGAGTAACAAAGGACCAAAATCATTATCCTAACACTCCTGTTGATATAAATAATGTCTAAAAACGTTATTAATATTTCTCAATAAACCTATGTTTTGATAATCACAAAACTCAAATGAAATTAAGTCATGATTAAGACGTAAACAAGTATTTAGTAATAAATATTTACCTCTACATCTAATATCACTTAAGGTATGCATAAACTTAGTATCTTATGCATTACATGATCAAAGGAAACTTTGTCTTAAGACATAACATTTTATAAAATGATATAAACATTTTATATATATTTGTAAATCAATCTTGGTATAGCTATATTAAACCACAAAGATATGATTTCAAATTTCCAACCAAAAAGGGCAAATTTTATCCAGAAAAACTTTTCCAACGTTCAGGAGGGCGGCCCCCTTAATTTTACTAGGCGGCCCCCTTAATCATTAAGGGGACCGGCATGCTCCAGAACAGTAATTTCTGGCCCTATAAATATTGGATCATTTCATACATTTTTCTCACCTTTTTGCACTATAAACTTTCTAATCCAACCTCCATTTCTAGGTCTAAAATCCTTTGATCATATAATTCATAAGTCTTTGTTTCCAAGTGATACAAAGCTTCATCCATTCAAGTGCAAGAAGAAGAACACTCCTCTACATCCATCTAATTGTAGTAGTGTTGTGAATAGCTAGTTTCATATTGTAGTTGTGTTAGATATTTGTAAAAGTGTTGTGTAAAGTTGTTGATTGTAGAAACTAGGTGTGTTGTAAAGTAGTTTAGTAGTTGTGAATTAGTTGTGCATAGAAGAAGGTGTGAAGTTGTGAAGGTGTGAAGCCTTGAAGAAGTTGTAAAGGTGTGAAGCCTTGAAGAAGTTGTGAGATTGGTTCTAGCTACGATTAGAACTCGACATTTAGCTTAGTGTCGTTAACTCGTGTAAGCCAAGGTGTGTAAGGTTTCTCCACCATAAGGAGTTTGTTGACATAGTGTAGAAAACTCTCGAGTGTGGTACTCGGGGAGTGGAGTAGGGCAAGGAAGGTGTCCTTGTAGCCGAACCACTATAAATTCGCGTGTTATGGTTTGATCTTTCTAACTCTATCTTTTCTTCATTACATTTCAATACTTTCATTATTAGATTAGAATTGCTTATATTGGTTGTCATTTGAATTCACTTGAGATCGAATCGAAAGTTTTTAATAAGCTACAAAATATTTTGGTAATAAATTTAAAAAGGACGTAAAACTATTCAACCCCCCTTCTAGTTTTCCACAATTGGTATCAGGAGCCACGTCTAGCAAGATCTTTAAAATATATTGTATTTTAAAACTTGTAACGATCTATGGAATCTGAAAAATATTTAGAAGGGCAATCTATGCAAAGACCACCACTATTTGAAAGTGATGGATTTTTATATTGGAAAAATCGATTCGAAACTTATGTGAAGTCAAAAGATCTAGATCTTTGGCATGTTATTACTAATGGTGATTTTTTACCTATCCAAAATAACCCCGAAACTAAGAAAGATGAAATCGTACCTTTTGAAAAACAAAATGATGATTTAAAAAGAAAACTTACTAAAAATAATGAAGCAAAAATGGTTATTTATAATGCGCTACCACGTAAAGAGTACGAAAGGATCTTTATGTGTGAAACCGCAAAAGAAATTTGGAACTCTTTACTAATAACTCACCAAGGTAATAGTCAAGTCAAAGATAATAAAATAGATCTACTTGTTCAACAATATGAGCAATTCACGATTCCGGAAGAGGAATCAATTGATAATGCTTTTGCTAGATTTAACACTATCATCACAAGTTTAAAAGCACTTGATGAGAATTTTTCTAGTAAGAATTTTGTTAGGAAGTTTCTTAGGGCTCTTCATCCAAAATGGCGAGCTAAAGTGATGGCTATTGAAGAATCAAAAAATTTGTCAACATTGCAAATTGATGAATTAATTGGAAATCTAAAAGTTTACGAAGTTATCATTAAGAAGGATTCCGAAATGGTCAAAGAAAAATGAGAGCAAAGCAAGTCAATCGCCTTGAAAGCTAGAAAGGAATCTAGTATCGAAGATAGCTCATCTTCCGAAAGTGATGACGAAGAATACGCCATGGCCGTAAGAGATTTCAAGAAATTCTTCAAAAGGCGAGGAAGATTCGTAAGACAACCGCATGATGAAAAGAAAACATTTCAAAAGAGTAAGGATGACAAGAACAACAAGATTGAAAGGAAATGTTTCAAGTGTGGTGATCCAAATCACCTCATTGGAAAATGTCCAATGATGACAAGAGATCAAAATCAAAGAGCTTTTGTTGGAGGTGCTTGGAGTGATAGTGATGAAGATGAGAAAGAAACGACAAAAGAAGAGAAGTGTCTTATGGCGAATACATCAAATGAGGTACGTTCCGAAACCGAATATTTTAGTGATGAAAGCTTATCATTAGATGAAAAAGACCTAGATAATGAATATAATAGGCTATGCAAATTAGGACAACTAGTAATGGCTAAAAACAAATCACTAAAATACATAAACAATCAATTGGAAAATGAAGTACTAGAACTAAAAATTAAAATACTTCAACTTGAAAAAGGTAAAGAAATTTTTAAAGAATGTAAATCATGTCAAGAGCTTAAAGGTGAAAACGAAATACTTAGGGAAGAAATTCGAAAACTTGATAAATTTGAAAATAGTAGTCACTCACTTAGTAAAATAATAAGTATTCAAAGAACTTCCGGAGATAAAACCGGTTTAGGATTTAATTCAAATGAAGCTTCAACAAGTGAGATTAAAAATGTCAAATTCGAAAATGAACCTAACGAACAAAAACCTCTAAAATCTAATCCTAAGTATATACTTATTAATGATAGAAAAATACCTCTTGCCAACAATGAAGAAGTAAAAGCTTTTTATAAACCGTCTTTGAAAAATGAGGTAGGATCTTCTAAATCTAAGACAAGATCTAAAACACCACCACCTAGAAAATCAAATAATCCTAATCCTAGGTCTAAAACACCTCAACCAAGAAGAAACCAAAATAGGCAAAACTATAATAACAATAGTAATCAAATGTGGAACTACCAACAAAGCTACAATCCTTGGGGTATACTACCACCTTTCATGCATCCTAGTCAAATGTTAAACATGTTTGGACCAAACAACTTTGGACCAAAGAGACAATGGAGATCGAATGGCTAGATGAACATTCCTTGAGGCAATCTTGAAGTTTCTCTCAACATAGACTTTTTCAAAGTCTATATGTCATCTTGATGTTTTTGAAGAATTTTTTAAAGACCACCGGGTACGCCATTCTTTCATAACTCATTGCCATGCTTAGATAAATATGCTTTATTTGATTACATTGTTTGCATAGATATAGCTTGCTATTTCTCTTTATTTGTTCGATCATATATATACTTATATATATATACTCTTACACTTAGTATATATATATATATATATATATATATATATATATATATATATATATATATATATATATATATATATATATATATATATATATATAATTACTTGCAGTCTTGCACATAACCTAGATACGTCATTTGTTGACTTTCTAGAACTCCGGGAAATTGTTCATTATCGAACCCTTTCCTTCCCCCCTCGCGTTATTTTATTAAGTCCTCTTTTAGAAGACTCATGATGATGAAAGGATATGAGTCAAGTGGACTTCTATCATGCAAGAACGCCTTCACACGTGAACACTATGGATGAAACAAACTCCTCTCGCCGACTATATCCTATCTCCGCTATTATCTTTCAAACCTTATCCATCAACCCATCTTTCACTCACATTTATACTTATATATATATATATATATATATATATATATATATATATATATATATATATATATATATATATATATATATATATATATATATATATATATATATATAACATATGCATGATAGTTGTTTTTATGTTAATTCTATTTTTGTTGTTATATTGTTTAGGTGAAAATGCCTAAGACCACGGTTGGTGATGTCTCCAAAACCAAACAATACATTCCAAATGTCTCTTCTACTCCCGGCATGTCTCCTTCAGTTGCATGTTTCTATCGTCCTATTGAAAATAGAAACATTCACGAAGGACGAATTGTCGATCCATCTTTCTATGAAAATGATCAAACCGAACGAATGTTCCCCAACATTCGTTTTGAATGTCTTTTCCAAATCAACGAACCAATCATTCCTCGTTTTATCCTCGATTTCTATAGCCAAGTGATGGTGCAAACAGATCCCTAGGGTAATATCCTCATTTCCTTCATGATTCAAAATCAATTCATCACTCTTACTCTTGCTCAATTTGGTCAAATTCTTCGAATCCCATACAACGGCCAAGCCGTTTTCTCTAATGAATGGGATCTTTCCTCTCTTGAAAGAAATCGTCCTCAGGATGGCCCCTACTATTCTGAGATCCCTAGTCCTGAAGACATTCGTCGAATGCTTGAACTAGAACGTCGTACGACTAGTCGAGTAATCAAGTCGAAGAATGTCGATATTCATGCCAATCAAGTCCTCCTCAAAGAGCTAAGCCAAGATATAAAGAAGTGGGAAGAACTCATTCGAGAAAATGCGTTTGGTACTGGTGGTCACCGTGATCATGTCACGGCGAGCATTGCCCACATGCTTTATTGTGTAATTGCTGAAGAACAATACAATTTGGCTTATCTTTTTATTCATCGAATCATGTCCGCCAAAAACACTCCAAATGCCAATCTTCCTTACGGTATGTTTCTCACACGACTTTATCGTTATGTGATGGAACATTACCCACATCTTTAAAGAGACTACTACGTTCATATCCTTCCTACTTTGAACCAACTTACTCGTGTTCGTACTCGTCGTTGTCGAAGTGACAAAGGAAAATATCGTGTTCCTTTGTATTCTAGGCCTAGTGGTTCTACATCTCATCGTGATGACGATGATGATGAGGAGGAAAAAATCTCACGTGTTAGTACTCCATCCCCCACGACCTTTGTTGAAAATCTTTCCAATATTGATGATACCGAGTATCAAATTCCTCTTCCTCATGAACGTACCGATGAGCTTCTCTTCACTCGTCAAACGTCTATCATCAACCGTCAACAACAAATGCATGAAGAACTTCGAGGAGGATTCAAATCCGTTGGGAAGATGTTTAGGAAGATGCTTGGAAAGAAGTAGAAGTATGAGATATTGACGTATTGCTACTTGTTATTATTTGGTTCTATTAGACATTTGTATGATTTGCTATTTGTCCGATTTATTCAGAAATACTTGTGTTATTTCTTGTTTATCTCTTGAATGATGTTTAGATCTTAACTATTATCATGCTACTATCTTAATGTTATGCTATGCTTCTTTTCAATATGGATTATAATATGTCAATTTGCATGCATATTTGGTTATATATATATATATATATATGTTTATATATCCTCATTCCTAGAGTATATACTTCTAATAGAGCTTGCTGGGAAAACACACTTGAAAGATCACCAAATTCTGCAAATTTTGGGTTTCTGGTCGTCTGGGAAAACACCAGATGGGCGGCCCCTTAATTTCCTAGGCGGTCCCCTTAATTATTAAGGGGGCCGGCATACAATTAAGGGGACCGACCATCTGGAACTGGATTCACTGTTTTCTTTTGCATCTTGTGAACCATTTCTCTAGTTTCAGCTACCATTTCCCATTTTAACCCAACTGATTTTAGAATCTCATTCAACCATTTCAAATACATACCTAAATCAACCATTTCTATACTATAAATTCCCTCCACAATCACCATTCTTCATCTCATCATTCACCATCTAAATCATCATGACTCCACCAAGCACCTCACACTCCAAAGCCTCCAAGAAACAAAAACTTGTGGTCATCCCCCCAAAACAACTCTTCATTGACTTAACAAATGAAGACAACAAAACCCCATCACCTCCACCCAAATGCTCATCCCCAAGTGCACCCAATGCACCATCTAAAACACCTTCTACTCATGGAACTTCCTCATCCTCCATACCCTCAACCTCATAAATCAATGACTACATCAACTCACACTTGTCACCACAAGTATCATCCCCACTTCCTACACATGAACCTATCTCCACTCATCTTACCATTTCACTCTCACCAATAACACCTCTTGATGCTCATCTCTCATCTCCACCAATTACACCACCATTCTTTGCCAATCCCGTGCCTTGGAGGCTACTTGAATCCCATGGGGATACTTGTCTTTGTTGCATCCACAACCGCACGGTCATCTTCGGCCTTAGAGATGAAATTCAATATATGTTTTCATATATTGAACATTTGCTTACCAACCCACCAACTCCAACATCCTCTCCAATCATTCCTCCACCACAATTCTCACCCATTCCTCCACCATCACCATCATCCTCTCCTAATTAAGCATTTGCTATGCTTAATAAATAAAGCCTCTACCTCCTTTTTGCTTGCAAGCTCTATGAAGACCATGTACTCTTGCCATGATGGTGTATTTTCCTAGTTGTTAGTTTGTGAACTAGCTTTTCTACTTGTAATCCAAATTGCTACTTGTATGTTGTGTCTTGACACAACCATTTATTTAATATGAATGCTTTCTTTCAAACATGCTTTATTTTTTTTCCTTATCACCTTATACATGTTTGCATGCATATACTTGTGCTTCTAATATTTTTTTTGCAAAGCATTCCATAGCTCGTTCACTTGGTGCCCCCAAACGAGGGGGAGTACACATCAAGGGGGAGATATCTTCCCGTCAATTGTTCACATTTGAAAATTGTCGGCACAACCTTTTTGATTCTACAAAAAGGGGGAGAAGTAAATATAAACTCACTAAAATACTTGTTTAAAAACTAATTTTTGAGTTAATGAGTTTAAGTTTTGTAATCATCAAAAAGGGGGAGATTGTTGATATAAATAATATCTAAAAACGTTATTAATATTTCTCAATAAACCTATGTTTTGATAATCACAAAACTCAAATGAAATTAAGTCAAGATTAAGACGTAAACAAGTATTTAGTAATAAATATTTACCTCTACATCTAATATCACTTAAGGTATGCATAAACTAAGTATCTTATGCATTACATGATCAAAGGAAACTTTGTCTTAAGACATAACATTTTATAAAATGATATAAACATTATATATATATTTGTAAATCAATTTTGGTATAGCTATACTAAACCACAAAGATATGATTTCAAATTTCCAACCAAAAAGGGCAAATTTTATCCAGAAAAACTTTTCCAACGTTCAGGAGGGCGGCCCCCTTAATTTTACTAGGCGGCCCCCTTAATCATTAAGGGGACCGGCACGTTCTAGAACAGTAATTTCTGGCCCTATAAATATTGGATCATTTCACACATTTTTCTCACCTTTTTGCACTATAAACTTTCTAATCCAACCTCCATTTCTAGATCTAAAATCCTTTGATCATATAATTCATAAGTCTTTGTTTCCAAGTGATCCAAAGCTTCATCCATTCAAGTGCAAGAAGAAGAACACTCCTCTACATCCATCTAATTGTAGTAGTGTTGTGAATAGCTAGTTTCATATTGTAGTTGTGTTAGATATTTGTAAAAGTGTTGTGTAAAGTTGTTGATTGTAGAAACTAGGTGTGTTGTAAAGTAGTTTAGTAGTTGTGAATTAGTTGTGCATAGAAGAAGGTGTGAAGTTGTGAAGGTGTGAAGAAGGTGTGAAGTCTTGAAGAAGTTGTGAAGGTGTGAAGCCTTGAAGAAGTTGTGAGATTGGTTCTAGCTACGATTAGAACTCGACATTTAGCTTAGTGTCGTTAACTCGTGTAAGCCAAGGTGTGTAAGGTTTCTCCACCATAAGGAGTTTGTTGACATAGTGAAGAAAACTCTCGAGTGTGGTACTCGGGGAGTGGAGTAGGGCAAGGAAGGTGTCCTTGTAGCCGAACCACTATAAATTCGCGTGTTGTGGTTTGATCTTTCTAACTCTATCTTTTCTTCATTACATTTCAATACTTTCATTATTAGATTAGAATTGCTTATATTGGTTGTCATTTGAATTCACTTGAGATCGAATCGAAAGTTTTTAATAAGCTACAAAATATTTTGGTAATAAATTTAAAAAGGACGTAAAACTATTCAACCCCCCTTCTAGTTTTCCACAACTCCCATGAGTACTAAACCATATTCCATCCACTGCTACTCTTCTTCTTTCTTCTTTTAGTTTTCTATTTATTTTTTTGTGTATTTCTTTTTGGATTTTTGCTTTAGAACAAGTTACAATGCTGAGTAAGCTTAAAAAAAAGCTTATCAGTGAACAAACTAAGCTCAAATAATCAACAAACAACAACTTCTCAAACTTTAAAACTAAATTGAGAATTTTAGGGAATTAGAGCATAAACTGAATTTGATATGGAAACTTGAAAGTAAACTTTAATAAAGATGAAATTACATTAAATGTGTTTAATACAACTTCCTTGAACTAAGAATTGCAACTAAAATGGAAAATTATACTAAGAACGATTTTTACTACAACTATACTACACTACTTAAGCTAACTAATTAACTAACACCTTCTTCTTCTTTTCTTTTTCACTTATATAGACCAGTGTGTCTTTCTCTCACTTTCCCACTTCTTTTTGTAGCCATTGGATGAGTAATATTGATCTTGGCCGTTGAAATCTATTTTGGCGGGAAAATGCTTTTAATAGCTAATACTTTGATAACTTGTTTAGGGGTTGAGCTTTTGGACTTAGGTGACTGTTTGGTGTAGGGTGTGGAGTGGAGGAGTATGTAGGGTGGCTGATGGCAGTGGTATTGCAGGGTCACATGTGAGTGGTAATGGTGTGGTGGTTTTGCAGTTTAGGGGGGAAGGTGGTTTTGGGGTGTTGACTTCTTGACCAATTTTAATAACTCAGCGGTGTGGGCTTAGGACGGTAGCGGGCTTGGAAGGGATTTGGGTTTATTTGTTGGGTAATAAAAGGGTGGATCTATTTGGTTTGTAGTTAAGAAAACACAAGGACCAAAAGTGCAATAAGCTGAAAATAGGGGGTGTTTCTGCCAACTTTCCAAAATAACTTCAAGGACCAAAATCGCCATCCTTTAATTTCCCAAGGGCCAATGTTGCTTCTTTTCCAAACTTTAAATTCCTAGGGACTAGTTTTGCCAATTTCTAAACTTGAGGGACTAAAATTGTAAAATTTTCAAATCTTTTCATCCAAGGACCATATTTGATAACTTTTAACTTTTAAATGCCTTGGGTTGACTTTTCTTTCAAAACAAATGTTCAGGGACTAGTTTTGATAATTTATGAAAGTTGAGGGACTGAAACTACCAATTATGTGAACTTTGTTCGTTTTTCATCTGTTTTTAATCATTTTGCATCTGAAACATATAAAACATAATTTTGGGATATTTTCTGTGTTTTGATGCATTTTTGAGTGTTTTTAAATGTTTTGCAGCTCAGAGTTGACCAAAAACGATGAGTGTTTGAGCACTCATCAATCCCCCACACTAAACTATTGCTAGTCCCTAGCAATCTTTTGAGAAAACTTATTTGATTTGAATCTCTTTACCAAAAGCCATTACTTCTGGAGTAGCCAAATGTTTCAGTTCAAGTAAGAACCATGGTACACTGATAACCATATGATTTTGAGCAAACCACAAGCTGTCAACGGTTTTGATTTGTCTTTACCAGAAGCCGTTTGCTTCTGGACTAGCCACCTCTTGATGGAACAAAGTCATCATCTTGGTGAGTTGATTACCAATTATGGTTTTCCACTGCCTTTACCACAAGCCATAACCTTGCGGGCTAGCCAACTCTTTACTTTTTAGGATATGGTGAGTTGAATACCATACAATTTTTGGAAAGTTGTCAGCCATCAACGGATTTGATATATCTTTACCAAGAGCCGTTTGCTCCTGGATTAGCCAATCCTTTTGTGGGTTAGACATGGTGGACTGATAACCATAAAAATTTTGAAATAAAGTGAAAATTTTTTAAAATTTTTGGCCAAAAACGGGGGTACTAGAAGGTATAATGTGATAAAATTCGCTAGAATTCCCCCCCCCCCCCCCCCACACATAGAATTGAATATTGTCCTCAATATTCAAAGTCCCGGCTATTATGCCGACTCTTTGAACGTAAAAAGGCAACATTACAAGCTAAATGTGGAAACACCATTTTTCACTTTATTTCTATACATACATTTTTTTTGGTGAAACTTATATACATGGTAACAACAGCATGGGTAACTCCCCCACACTTAGGGTGAAAACCCCATATACATGCTACTGTTTTTGTTTACCGAGTCGCTAGCTTGACTCGACCCCGAATTCATTTGTTCATGGGGAAGCAACATGTGGAAGAGACAATCTCCATCGGACTTTCATTCAAGATGTTTGGATAAACATTGAAGTATGTGAAAGTTCCACACCGATGAGATATACTGAGAGACCCTGGCTCAAGATAATGGTAAATGAAAATGCCGGGATCAAAGATGGTATCTTCACTCCCGAATGAGTGAAGAAGAGAGGAAGTCACCAGGTAGGTGAAGAAAAGAAAGAAAATCATGATGATAATCATGATAAGCTCTTCTTCCTCAAGATCAGGCTCAGTTTCCTGAATTTGGATTTCAAGGGTTAAGCTCATTGGGTTTGAAAACATCCCGGGTGGGAGGGTGGGAATTTGCAAATCCTCATGATTGAGTGCATCTCCCCCGGGCTATCATACTCCGGAGGAGTCATGATATAAGTGAGTTCACCGGAGAACTCCTCATGAAGAGAATCATTCACATGATGTAAATCTGTGAACTCTTGTTCTGCTGTGGACTCATCACAATCCTCATTCTGAATATCAAAGAGTGGATTATCAGAATTCAAAGTGAATTCAGATTCGAATTCAAAAAGAGGATTGGTGAGAGTAGTTTTGAATGCTTCGGGAACAAAGTGATTAATATTCTCTATTGGACTGCTGGGATAAGAAGTAAGTGACGGATCATGATATAAGAGACTTTCAATTTCTCCTAGATCGGCTTCAAAGTCAACGAGATCATCGTAACTTCCCGTTGGAAGTGGATTGATGTGAGTGAGTTCATCGGAGAACTCCTCAAGAAGATGATCAGCATCAGAATGTGGAACTGATGCCTCAACATACTCGATGTCTCCATAAGATGCACAATCTTCGCTACAATCGGAGAAAGTCTCAAATTGATCTTTTGGACACTCAGGAAGGGAAGGAAAATCACACATATGATCAAAAGTTCCCTGTGACTCTCTTGGGATTGGGACAAGGTTATCAACACTACACTTTATGAATTCGTCCGATTCCTTTTCAGGAATAGTGCTAAGATGCTCGTCCCCCATGTTCAAAGAGTGAGTGTGAACTTCGGGTGTGATAACAACAGACTGAGGGAGTTGAGAGGAGCTAGCATTCATGGATTGTACAAGTTCCATTTGATCTTCTGCTAGTAATTTCTCTGTCACATTATTTTCTCCCTGATTTTCCATGGAAGGAATCACAACTGATGAATCTGACGAACCCTTATAAAATTGAAGGATATCAAGGGTATCTTCATTATCACTATCATCATCACAATCGAGAAGAGAAGCTTTACGAAATTTGGCACGTGTTATAGCTGCTTGTTCTTCGACAAGTAATTCCTCCATACTCTTTTTGTTTCTAGCCTCTCGTTCTTCCGCAAGTAATTCTGCCATAGATTTCTCACGAGAGCTTTGAAATGATATGTTAGCCAACTCCTCCTTAAGTTCTTTCAATATTTCAAGAGCTTCAAGACAAAGGTCTTGCTGAATTTGAGGAGTTGCTTGGATCATTTGGTACCGTGGAGGTGGGTCATGATACGGATAGTCGTAATTGTTACAAGGAAATGGATTCCCTGTTTGACAATCTGAACTATAGTGAGGACCTCCACAATACTCACAACAGTAAAACTGATATGGCTGTGAGTCGTATGTGTTGTAGTCATAATCGTTACCAGGAACCTGCTCATAGATAAGCGCGTTTCCTGATTGACAATCATAACTGTAGTGTGAACCACCACAGTACTTACAACAGGAAAACTGCTGAGTCTCATAGTGTGGTAGCTGATGGAATAAATCAGTCGTGTTATGGTAGGAATAGGGATCCTGGTTATAGACAGACCCGTTTCCTGACTCTACCATGCCACAACTGGGGCAATTACCACCATTATGAGGACTACTACACCATTGACAAATCAGAAGGTGTGGATGAGACATAGAAAGAAACAAAAGGTTTGGGAGGGTAAGGAATGAAGAATCAAAAATGTAGGAGGGTAAAGATGGATATTTTTGAGATTTTTGATAAACATTTTATAAAAATAAGAAGGAAAATCTTTTTGGGTTTTTGTGTTCGTTGAAAACTGAATTAAAATGTTTTTGGTAATCGTTTTGAAAAACCAAATCGTTTCCTCTTGGATCACACTAAGTAATCTTTGAGTAATCTGAAATGGTAAAATTTACGATTCGTTTTGTTTTTATGAAAGTATGAATATATGGACAAGGACGGTAAATATACAATGAGCGTATATCCAGATTCACTAATCTGCAAACCATTTAGAATAACGCGCACAACCTCCCCGGCAGCGGCGCCAAAATTTGATTGGCTCCAAACGGTCAACCTAAATTGACCAGGTAAATGGTCAACAAAATCAAACGGCTTAGAGTCAATCTCCGCGCAATACAAGGTTTCCCCGGGTCGTTATGTCCCGACGAGGTGTGATGGTAATCAATACGGGTTTGTGATCGGGTGAATTTGAACAGGAAATGGTTTATGAGTTTGTGAACTAAGGAATATAAAAGGAAATATCTTAAATAAGCTATATTAACACAAACGTGAATTTAGAAAACCCAGAACCGTTTAAAACCTAAAATGCGTACGTTCAAATTAAAGTTATGTGAACGTACGAAATAAAACATGAGTTTTGTGAAATAAAATACCTAAGAATATGAAAATTACGTTTTTACAATCCTAATAATAAAAAAATTTTTTTAGAAAAAGAATATTAATTTTTACACTATTTATTATTTATTATTAATTAATTACTAATTACTTATTAATTAACTAATTAAACTAATTTAAATTACTAAAAATACTAAAATGACTAGGATGATTATAGAATTTTTTTATAAAACTAATTAACCATCACAGGAATCCTAAAATATTATAAAAAGTTTATATTATGTATTTTTAAATTAATTTACTAATTATTATCCTAATTATTAATTAATTACTTCTTAAACTAATTAAATTATAAAAAACTAGAAAAAATTCCTAAAATTATTTTATAACATATAAAAGCTAGGAAAATTATAAAAACTAGGGAGTGCTTAATAAAAACTAATTATGCTATTTAATACTTAAATATTAATTAATAATTAATAAAACTTATATTAATTCTAGAAAATACTAAATGACAATATTAAAATTTGGAAAAATTACTGAAAATACTTTAATATAAAAGGAAATTAAGAAAAATATAAAAATGTTAAAATACTTATTAATAACACTTAATTTAAAACTTGATTTTTCTGGATTTTCTTTTTCTAAACTACTTTAACCCTAGAAACAAACAACTTTTGTGAAAACAAAACTTTCAGAACTTAAAAATAAGCACTCTGGGTGCTCAAGTGCTTATGAGTTTGACTTTTGTTGACTAAAGCTATAAATGAGCCTCTGTGGGGTCCACAGGGTAAATTTAAGTGCAAACAAGTTTGTTGGACATAAATGATGCTAAAACAACAAGCTAAGGTCACTGAATAAGCCAATAAGCAGGAATAAGCAATCCCAAATCCCACTCACAACCAAACAGGCCTGCAAGGATTTTGCAAGCTAGATTTAGCTAGGGGCTAGGGATTCTCCGTCCAAAATAAGATAAACTCTGATGAGGTGGCTAGTTAAGGCACCTAAAAAGCCAAGGTTCACACACTGGGGCCCACTAATAAGCTCATGAGAGGGCATGGAAGTTGGGCAATCACACTGAGTACCCAGTGCATACCATGGATTTGGACAGAATAAAAGCTTATAGCAGCCCTACTAAATAAGCTGAAAAACAGGTGATAAGCTCTGAATATTAAAGAGTAGCTTATGGGCTTTCCAAAAAGCCCAAGCTCACACTGTGGGACCTACAGGTGAGCTTTTGAGAAGCTTATGAAAAACAGGTTAAAACCAAACTCCCCTGGTGCAGGGGAGCTGTTTGCTAAACAGGCCCCTTTGAGCCATCTAATAAGCCAGGAGAAAAATTCTAAAAATTAAGCACTTGTTGATTCCTAAAGATTAGTTGGTGGAGTATAACATGTCAAAATCTTAAAGGCTGAATCTAAACTCAAAAATCACAAATATTCACCCAAGATCTGGGTTTCTACCAAAGGGACACTTTTGACTTTTGAGTTTTTTTTTAAACAAGTTGACTTTGATGAGTTTTGATTGGGACCTAATGATGGAAAATGATGTTATAAGCTAAAATAAGACTGGATTAAGCTTTGAAAACAACTTATGCAAGTATATGATGGATCATGAAATCCAAAATCCTAACAGTTACTAATTATGGAAGCTAACACTTGATTTTTGACTTTTTAATGGACAAGCACTTGATTTTATTACTAAACTGACTTAATATAATCTAAAGTGACATGTTGAAACAACAATCAACAACACAAACAGGCTACACTACATTACAATCAACAAATCCAAACACCCTCTTAAATGGACTGATTTAAAAGATTTCACTAGTTCAAGCCATGAATCTGATCCATAAGGTCACAATATAATATAATCAATTGATTGAAGCATATGAACACCAAAGATAACAGCCAACATACATATAATCACTAACAAGCCATTCAACAGTAACTTTGCAAGAAAATGAGAATTTCACCTTACAAATGGAACCTGAGCATAGCTGAGTAATCAAGGACCAAAATCATTATCCTAACACTCTCATGAGTACTAAACCATATTCCATCCACTGCTACTCTTCTTCTTTCTTCTTTTATTTTTCTATTTTTTTTTTGTGTATTTTATTGGATTTTTGCTTTAGAACAAGTTACAATGCTGAGTAAGCTTAAAAAAAAGCTTATCAGTGAATAAACTAAGCTCAAATAATCAACAAACAACAACTTCTCAAACTTTAAAACTAAATTGAGAATTTCAGGGAATTAGAGCATAAACTAAATTTGGTATGGAAACTTGAAAGTAAAGTTTAATAAAGATGAAATTACATTAAAGGTGTTTAATACAACTTCATTGAACTAAGAATTGCAACTGAAATGGAAAATTATACTAAGAACGATTTTTACTACAACTATACTACACTACTTAAGCTAACTAATTAACTAACACCTTCTTCTTCTTCTTTTCCTTTTCACTTATATAGACCAGTGTGTCTTTCTCTCACTTTCCCACTTCTTTTTGTAGCCATTGGATGAGTAATATTGATCTTGGCCGTTGAAATCTATTTTGGCGGGAAAATGCTTTTAACAGCTAATTCTCTGATAACTTGTTTAGGGGTTGAGCTTTTGGACTTAGGTGACTGTTTGGTGTAGGGTGTGGAGTGGAGGAGTGTGTAGGGTGGCTGATGGCAGCAGTATTGCAGGGTCAAAAGTGCAATAAGCTGAAAATAAGGGGTGTTTGTCACAACTCGTAAATTCTGGTCTTTTCCCGAACTTTCACATTTACTATTCATCGGTTACTATTCATCAATCACTATTCATCATTTTACTATTCATCTTTTTCGGAGTCAGTTTGATATTCTGAGAAGCGTTTTAAAATTTTACTATTCATAAAACACTATTCACCTCCGGAGAAAATTTGTCATTTATACGTGGGTTGCGTCATTTTTGTAAACGTACGATTTTTAACCTAAGAAACGTTATCTTATGAACTAATATTTTGGATAATTGATCCGACACTCCCAACTATGGTCCTAACACATTTTATACTCATAATAATAATATAAAAATTATATTATTAATTTACCCGATATTTTGGAAATTTATTTAACTTATATCGTACGCCTAAATTATTTACGACGGTTTTCGTAAAAAACTAAACAATGATCACCCGAACACCCAATATTTATACCCAACATATTTTCACAATTTTTATAACTTTATTATGTCCCAATTAACTTTTACAACTTAGTCGTATTTTATTATACCTCGTCACGATTTATTTTTAGTTAACTCGGTACCCGATAACACCTAATGCATACATAAAACTAACTAATACATACACTTTTGGGGACAAGATCCTTAATTAGCCCCCAACCTTCCCCATTTTTCTCACCAACTTAATTTAATGCTCACCAAACATTTGTCTAAGTATAAATTAAACTTTTCATCCATTTTAATCACAAAAATCATTTTTACTAAGGCAAGCAAACTTTTTCTCTTCTTTTCTCTTGGGGTGTGTTCGAACTAGGGTGTTCAAGGAGCAAGGAGAACAAATTTTACAAGATCTTGGTATAAACTTGATCATATAGGCATCCTTGTTGGAGTTTTGAAATAGAAACTCAAGGATTAGTAGGTTTTTCATCATCTAAACTCCCTAAATCTTCCTATGTAAGTTGTCAAACTCTTGCTCCTAATTTCTTCATGTTATTTTTATGGTCATATGATTTCCATTCAAGATCTACATGCATATGTTAGTTATACCACTCATTTATATATATATCTAACTTTTGAACTCTAGAAATGGATTATAGTTGGATCCTTGTTAGATCCACTAGATTGATGATGTTTAGGAACCCATGACACCCTAAGAAGGTGTATGGTAAGATTAGACTAGATTTGTGGTGATTGAAAGTGGTTTGGTTGGATTAGAAACTAGTTTGGAACATTAAAAATGGATTTTAAACATATATAAAAACCTACTGTCCTTAAAATGAAAACGTGGCCAACTCAGTGGGTTTGGGGTAACTTTTGACCAAATATTTAGAAAATACATTCCGAGACGGAACTATGGCCGAAAACGGGGATGAAAACGAGTTAATAACGAAGGAGATACGCTAAAAACGAGTTTAACGACGAAAACTATTTTTCTGAAAATCCTTTGCTGATGAACAGTTGTCACGACTGTTTCGAGGCGTAAAACTAAATCTAGGGATCCCAACTTATCAAAAATATGTTAGTATTTTGTCCCACGATTCCGGGAATATAAAGAACGAGTAAAACGAGCTTATAACGACTAAGATATACACGTTTGAAACTAGACGAACTATATATATTTTTGACAGCTTTTCTAATAGAGAATATTTTGCGCACTAAACAATATACTTACACCAAACGAACAATGGAGAACCGTCCTTCCTAGCCGTTGAGGCACGTACCATCAAAAGTTTATTAACCCATCAATGAGATGACATCTCAAGGTTTTCAAAACGCCAAGACCAAACACTAACACTTTATATATTATTACACGACTAGTCTTTACGAAGTTAATTGGGCTTATTTTCACCAAGTATCGGAAAACATTGAAATTCAACGATAACTATTATTTTCAAAGTTCGAGTGGTATAGGTATCATGTGCATGTGCATTCATTACATCCTTTCATGATCTAAGTAGATCACTATCATTCATATTAGGTTGCGGTTAGAGATCGAACCTCATTTCTGTGTATCCACTTTTGTCATCGTAGCTATTCGCACCAGGTGAGTCATAGCCCCACTTTTACTCTTTATACTTGTTTTAACTCTTTGGGGGAGATACATGCTCAACTATTTGCTTACTAGTATAAATACTCAAAACATACTTTCTTGATACACAAAACATTTATACTTGATTGTCTTATACTTGATTATACTTATACTTGATTTTATACATACGCGATTGTGTTATACTTAACTGTGTTATACTTACTTGATACTTGAAACGTTTAAACTTTTATGCTTTGGGAAACGACACCTAGTAAACTTTTATGCTTTGGGAAACGACACCCAGTAAACTTTTATGCTTTGGGAAACGACACCCAGTAAACTTTTATGCTTTGGGAAACGACACCCAGTAAACTTTTATGCTTTGGGAAACGACACCCAGTAAACTTTTATGCTTTGGGAAACGACACCCAGTAATCTGTCAAAGGAGAGGTATTGATAGTACTATTATGGGGAAACACCCCCCACCCAAGTCCAAAACAGAGGCGACGTTGGGTGACAGGTACTATTTGGGATGGTGGTTCCCCGCCTTTGTGTCTATGCTTGACCTTGGGTGAATATAATCCTGAGAAACTATATATTGTAGCAGTGGGTTGTAAACACACAGGTTACAAGGCTCTTATGGCGGGACTTGTAACTGAGTGGATTTACGATGCCTTTGCTGGGAAACCTTCATACTTATGCATAAACTTTATTGGTTAAACAAACTCTATGAACTCACCAACCTCGTGTTGACACTTTAGCATGTATTTTCAGGTTTTAACTTATGGCACGCTACTGGAGGTTTTGGCAGGGCATGGCATGGTCATAGAAGACTCTGATTATTTATATGGGGACCGTTTTAAACTATTTTAAGGGCCTACTTCCGCACTACTTTTAACGATGTAAATTCAACATTTTGATTAAACGATTTTATTCTAAATATTTAAAGTGAAAACCATTTTTGTACTTGTGTTGTAATACCAATTGAGTTACACCCCAGCTACACGTATGCTTCCGCTGGACCCGATTTTGGGGGTGTGACAGATTGGTATCAGAGCTTCGGCTATAGCGAACTAAGTGTTTTTAAAACCTAGACTATAGCTACTTTTACGAAAAACTTAACCCTATGACCGTCACGTGCCTGCCTGCCAAGATGATACCTCACTTGTGGTTTGTTGCTGACTTAGGTGATGAGATTTGTGTCTCATTATCTGGTATATTATACTCACTTATTCTAGTTGATTTCTATCATTGTCTTTCATATAAGCATGTTCACGTATCATATATGTCACCCTGGTATGTATCTCCTTGCATAGTCTCATCATTTGACCTCGAGTTTGGTCACCTGCCTTAGTCTTTCTGTACGTCTTGGTAGTATAACTGAGCTGAGTATTTCAAAATTCATGGAACCTCGGTGGAATATAGACTAGTCACCTATATTCAACCCGGGATAGTGGGACATAGGCTGACTACCTATATCCGACTCAGAAATGAATTTTGCAACACTGAGAATGGTTATAATAAAATTCTGTCTGGATTGAATTCTCTACTCAATTTCCAAATGTTTTATTCATGTGTGTGTATACCCTCGTTGTCAGAACGCTTATACTTTTCATCACCTCGTGAACCGCCGCCTAGAAACACGTCAACTGGTCATTTCGTCTCATGAATCTTCACCTTTATAACACTTCGGAGACCAACGTTAACTGAACTTCGGGATGAAGTCCCTTAAGGGGTAGAGACTGTCACAACTCGTAAATTCTGGTCTTTTCCCGAACTTTCACATTTACTATTCATCGGTTACTATTCATCAATCACTATTCATCATTTTACTATTCATCTTTTTCGGAGTCAGTTTGATATTCTGAGAAGCGTTTTAAAATTTTACTATTCATAAAACACTATTCACCTCCGGAGAAAATTTGTCATTTATACGTGGGTTGCGTCATTTTTGTAAACGTACGATTTTTAACCTAAGAAACGTTATCTTATGAACTAATATTTTGGATAATTGATCCGACACTCCCAACTATGGTCCTAACACATTTTATACTCATAATAATAATATAAAAATTATATTATTAATTTACCCGATATTTTGGAAATTTATTTAACTTATATCGTACGCCTAAATTATTTACGACGGTTTTCGTAAAAAACTAAACAATGATCACCCGAACACCCAATATTTATACCCAACATATTTTCACAATTTTTATAACTTTATTATGTCCCAATTAACTTTTACAACTTAGTCGTATTTTATTATACCTCGTCACGATTTATTTTTAGTTAACTCGGTACCCGATAACACCTAATGCATACATAAAACTAACTAATACATACACTTTTGGGGACAAGATCCTTAATTAGCCCCCAACCTTCCCCATTTTTCTCACCAACTTAATTTAATGCTCACCAAACATTTGTCTAAGTATAAATTAAACTTTTCATCCATTTTAATCACAAAAATCATTTTTACTAAGGCAAGCAAACTTTTTCTCTTCTTTTCTCTTGGGGTGTGTTCGAACTAGGGTGTTCAAGGAGCAAGGAGAACAAATTTTACAAGATCTTGGTATAAACTTGATCATATAGGCATCCTTGTTGGAGTTTTGAAATAGAAACTCAAGGATTAGTAGGTTTTTCATCATCTAAACTCCCTAAATCTTCCTATGTAAGTTGTCAAACTCTTGCTCCTAATTTCTTCATGTTATTTTTATGGTCATATGATTTCCATTCAAGATCTACATGCATATGTTAGTTATACCACTCATTTATATATATATCTAACTTTTGAACTCTAGAAATGGATTATAGTTGGATCCTTGTTAGATCCACTAGATTGATGATGTTTAGGAACCCATGACACCCTAAGAAGGTGTATGGTAAGATTAGACTAGATTTGTGGTGATTGAAAGTGGTTTGGTTGGATTAGAAACTAGTTTGGAACATTAAAAATGGATTTTAAACATATATAAAAACCTACTGTCCTTAAAATGAAAACGTGGCCAACTCAGTGGGTTTGGGGTAACTTTTGACCAAATATTTAGAAAATACATTCCGAGACGGAACTATGGCCGAAAACGGGGATGAAAACGAGTTAATAACGAAGGAGATACGCTAAAAACGAGTTTAACGACGAAAACTATTTTTCTGAAAATCCTTTGCTGATGAACAGTTGTCACGACTGTTTCGAGGCGTAAAACTAAATCTAGCGATCCCAACTTATCAAAAATATGTTAGTATTTTGTCCCACGATTCCGGGAATATAAAGAACGAGTAAAACGAGCTTATAACGACTAAGATATACACGTTTGAAACTAGACGAACTATATATATTTTTGACAGCTTTTCTAATAGAGAATATTTTGCGCACTAAACAATATACTTACACCAAACGAACAATGGAGAACCGTCCTTCCTAGCCGTTGAGGCACGTACCATCAAAAGTTTATTAACCCATCAATGAGATGACATCTCAAGGTTTTCAAAACGCCAAGACCAAACACTAACACTTTATATATTATTACACGACTAGTCTTTACGAAGTTAATTGGGCTTATTTTCACCAAGTATCGGAAAACATTGAAATTCAACGATAACTATTATTTTCAAAGTTCGAGTGGTATAGGTATCATGTGCATGTGCATTCATTACATCCTTTCATGATCTAAGTAGATCACTATCATTCATATTAGGTTGCGGTTAGAGATCGAACCTCATTTCTGTGTATCCACTTTTGTCATCGTAGCTATTCGCACCAGGTGAGTCATAGCCCCACTTTTACTCTTTATACTTGTTTTAACTCTTTGGGGGAGATACATGCTCAACTATTTGCTTACTAGTATAAATACTCAAAACATACTTTCTTGATACACAAAACATTTATACTTGATTGTCTTATACTTGATTATACTTATACTTGATTTTATACATACGTGATTGTGTTATACTTAACTGTGTTATACTTACTTGATACTTGAAACGTTTAAACTTTTATGCTTTGGGAAACGACACCTAGTAAACTTTTATGCTTTGGGAAACGACACCCAGTAAACTTTTATGCTTTGGGAAACGACACCCAGTAAACTTTTATGCTTTGGGAAACGACACCCAGTAAACTTTTATGCTTTGGGAAACGACACCCAGTAAACTTTTATGCTTTGGGAAACGACACCCAGTAAACTTTTATGCTTTGGGAAACGACACCCAGTAAACTTTTATGCTTTGGGAAACGACACCCAGTAATCTGTCAAAGGAGAGGTATTGATAGTACTATTATGGGGAAACACCCCCCACCCAAGTCCAAAACAGAGGCGACGTTGGGTGACAGGTACTATTTGGGATGGTGGTTCCCCGCCTTTGTGTCTATGCTTGACCTTGGGTGAATATAATCCTGAGAAACTATATATTGTAGCAGTGGGTTGTAAACACACAGGTTACAAGGCTCTTATGGCGGGACTTGTAACTGAGTGGATTTACGATGCCTTTGCTGGGAAACCTTCATACTTATGCATAAACTTTATTGGTTAAACAAACTCTATGAACTCACCAACCTCGTGTTGACACTTTAGCATGTATTTTCAGGTTTTAACTTATGGCACGCTACTGGAGGTTTTGGCAGGGCATGGCATGGTCATAGAAGACTCTGATTATTTATATGGGGACCGTTTTAAACTATTTTAAGGGCCTACTTCCGCACTACTTTTAACGATGTAAATTCAACATTTTGATTAAACGATTTTATTCTAAATATTTAAAGTGAAAACCATTTTTGTACTTGTGTTGTAATACCAATTGAGTTACACCCCAGCTACACGTATGCTTCCGCTGGACCCGATTTTGGGGGTGTGACAGTGTTTCTGCCAACTTTCCAAAATAACTTCAAGGACCAAAATCGACATCCTTTAATTTCCCAAGGGCCAATGTTGCTTATTTTCCAAACTTTAAATTCCCAAGGACTAGTTTTGCCAATTTTTAAACTTGAGGGACTAAAATTGTAAAATTTTCAAATCTTTTCATCCAAGGACCATATTTGATAACTTTTGACTTTTAAATGCCTTGGGTTGACTTTTCTTTCAAAACAAATGTTCAGGGACTAGTTTTGACAATTTATGAAAGTTGAGGGACTGAAACTGCCAATTATGCAAACTTTGTTCATTTTTCATCTGTTTTTAATCATTTTGCATCTGAAACATATAAACACAATTTTGGGATATTTTCTGTATTTTGATGCATTTTTGAGTGTTTTTAAATGTTTTGCAACTCAGATTTGACTAAAAATAATGAGTGTTTGATCACTCATCAGTAACTAAATCTCCTATTTAATGTAGGAATATATGTCTCTGCCTCACTGGCATCCATACCTTGAGCCCCCACTTAATCACCAATATCCCACTAGGCATTAATTGCTCTCCCTTACAAATAATATCTCTTGATAGTTTTTGTGACGTCAAGCCTGCAAAAGTGCACCCATTGCAGGCCCTTGCACTGTTCACCTCGACAGTTGCGCAAAATCCGGGAAAGTGGAGTGGTGGCATTTAATGCGGAACCCAAATGGTTATTCATTTTGATTTTCAAAATTCTTGACCTAATGGTATTCCTCACCCTCTATAAATACCCTCTTCAAAACACCTAAAACACACACACAAAATTTTCTAAAGAAACTCTGCAAAAATTTCTTCACATTGCAAAGTTGTCTGTTCTTTTATATAAAAAAAGGGCGTTTTCAAACATCATTTTCTTGGTTAAGAAGATTTGCAACAAGAAATCCTTCCTGTTTGCAATCATCTTAATAACAATATCACTCATTTCACGAACAGAAAACGAGTTGGACTCAACTTGTGGATCATCTGGTGATTGATATTCTGCCATTAATTTTTTTTTTTAAAACTTTTCTTGACCTAAAATGGCAGGTGACCAAGGAATCAAGCTTGCACCTCAATGGGCAAAATTGACTCTGGCTAATGTTCAGTTCAAAACAAATAATGTTGTAGGCAATTTTAATCACCCAACCAATGTCCCTGCCTACAAGGAGATCATGAAATTTTTGTATAATTTCCCATAGAAAAATGCGTTTACCTCCACACCCTACTTTCAGTACCACAACCTCCTCAGGGAATTTTGGGGTACTGTTCAGGCCTTTGACTAGACACCCTCCACTGATGATGATGGCTTATTGCCTGATGTCAAGGGTCACTGTCGACATTGGAGAGATCATTTTTGGTGATCTTGTAACCAAGCTACTGAATAAAACTAGGTTACACTATGTGTCGTACCCTAGGTTTATCTCGTGTACTCTTCAAAGGTTACTAGGTTGTGACTACACTCAGGACGTTCATTTAAGCTCTTTACCAGCCGTCCTGAATTCATCAAATTTTACAAAGGACCCATCCTTAGTCTCAAACATTGAATTGACGGCCCATATGGTTGCCATAGACAACCAGAGGGACTAAGTGTACCCACCTTCCCCTCCTAGGAGGACATGGCCCTTGGGCTTCAGCGACACAGGCTTCTAAGCCAAGAAGGAAACCTAAGACTGATTCAGCCACCCAAGGCTCCACCACCCAAGGAACAACGAAGGGAACTGACAAATCACAGTCAGGGTCCTTGGTCCATACGACTGCTCCTAAAGATCTAGAGGGAAACATTCAACCCGCTAGTAGGGGAGTGCCTTCCACCTTTCCCGTGAACATCTCTGGTACATCACAACCAGGGTCTTAGGGAGTAGCGGCCCCTAAACCTTCGACATACCAGTACCAGCCTATTGGAACGGGGGGCCTCAACATTTAACATGTTTCTAGTGATGTCACTAACACAAACCCATCAATGGCTAAAGGAAAAACTGGGGACAAAGACTCAGGGGGACTAAAACCACCCACTGATATGGAACCAACACCCCCTCATGGAGTTGCGCATACCTCGCAAACTGACTCTAAGGACCAGGCAGACAAAACCCAGTCTACTGGATTAGAGGGGTCAGGGAGCGACCACAACCAAGGCAGGTCTTGTTATGAAAAGGAGCCGGCTAACCTCTTCTTGCAGATTGACTCAATGGCAACTTTTTTGGCTGTTCTTGACTCCTTGACTCCGATGATAATGTGAGCAAAGCCAGTGAGGAAGAATGTTATGAGGCTGGAAATGATATGGAGACTGAAGCCACTGCAACTGCACAATCCCATCAGTCTCTCTTTGATCCGCAGGAGGAAGAATCAAAATCTCAGGATGCTGAACCTGAGACTTCCTCCCCAGCCAGACTGGCCAAGTATGATGACTCCGAGCCTCTCACTAAAAGAAAACTGGTGAAGTTTCTCGGCAAGGCCTGCAATATCATCTACAGAGGAATCACTGATGATGTGTTCGGCATGTACACTGAGCAAGCCGTTCACTATTTCAACCTCAGGGATTCAGTTGAGGCTTTTCATGATAACACCTTGGAACAACAGGCTGAAATCTCATTCTCCCTGACAACTCTTGATGGTCATCTCAGCAAGTTCAATGACACGCTTGGCCAAATTACAAAAATCGTGGCCTCAATTTAAGAGTCTGTTAAAGATGACCCTGAGCTCAACAAGAAGATACTTCAGGCTGCTTAAACCTACCAGCAAAACTCTACTCAATTCACTGAGCTTGTTAATGTTCTGCAGTATGCAAATCTACAGGGTCTTCAATCATTAGTGGCCTCCATCAGTTCCTCTTTGAGCTTAATGGATAAAAACTTGGATGCATGGGTTAAATCTTCCAACTCTTTGGCTTGGAATATTGGGTCAAGGATGTCTGCTATTGAGTCTACTCAGGCTTTTCTTGATGCCAAGGTGTCTACCATTCAGAAGGATACCTCTAACATCAAAACTATGCTTACTGAACTTTATCAGGCCTTCAAGGGTTCTTCTGCTTCAGTGGATCCACCAACTCTTTCTCTCACTAATGCTCCGGCAACAGTTGAGGGGGAGAGAGCCACTGAATCTCCATCTAGTGGTCTTCCTGAATCCTCTACAAGTCAGCCAACAGCTGCTGATGTTGCTTCAAGAGGACAACCTTCCTCTCACACTGAGGGGGAGAACATCACTAAAGCTACTCCTATCTTTTCATATCAGCCTCCTGAGATAACCACTCTCTCTACAAACCAGCCGGACAAGGGCAATGACATTATTACTATACTGTCTAAACCCTCAACACCATTGGTGCTTGCCTCCTAAGCAGTTAGGCGTGATCCTGATGCACCTGTCAGGGTCCCCTATCAGATTAATGGAGTAACATATCTAATGACCGAGGAAGAAATCCAGGCTCACATGGATAAGGTTGAAATGCTAAGGAAAGTAGCAATGGAGGAATAAGCAAGCAAGGCTACCCTCATAGAAGTAGTGAATGAAGAAGCCAAAGCCATTGGGTTGAAGCCTCAGGATCTTGCTGTCAGGGAAGGGGGTGAGATGTTCAAAAAGGCTCAAGATGCTGCCATGATTGCTCTCAAGGAAAAGAGGGATTCCAAACTGAAGAAATTTGCTGAAGTTAGGCAACAAAACATTGACAGGTATAACTGGATCATGACACAGAGGCTGAACCCTGAACCCATCACTGATGTCAAGATTCACCAGAATACCAAGCCAACAGTTCTTAGTGTCTTCAGAGGCTAAGAAAAACGACACTTTGAAGTTCATGATCCCTTCAAATTCTCTGAGTTTGGGATCACTGAATTAGATGATTTCGGTTCTATTATAGCAAAGAAAAATAATGTCGTGGTCAAGAATTTGATGAAATCCCTCAGGACACGGTATTATCAGTTGGAAAAGAGACATGAAGAACTTGGCATTCCTTCATTACTCCCTGCATCAGTGTCTGCCATTCAGACTGCTCCAACTCAGTCCTCTAGAAAGAAGAGAAAGAAGATTGAGACTGAACCAGAGATTAGTGCTCCCAGCCTAAACGGCAACAGAGCCCTCCCTGAAGGAGTTAAATTTGTGAACAATTGGGTAATTAAGCAACCTGAAAGAGGTCTCTTCTTCACTAATGAGTATGGGGATCCAGCCTTCCAAAGATGGGCTGATATTGATCAACCAGGGATCAAAGCTACGTTGGGATACTTACTTATGGCCATCCCCATCAGGAATGAAGCTAACGCCAGGTTCTGTCATGACTTGAAGATCAAAATACAAGAGCATCCTAATAAGCATGAACTGGAATAAAAAAGACAGAAACTTGAAGCCCTGGGTCTGAAGTTCTGAAGCCTGAGTGAATCTGCAACAACTATCTTTTGTTTACATTGTTTTGTTTAGGATTGTAATAACTATAAATAATATTGATGTTTTGTTTAACATTCAGTGTCCTAACTTTACTTAGTAACTCAGTCAGTAGAGATAATACCTTTTCTATCTCTCACTGAACCAAGAAACACTTAGGCTATTTGTATATCCAAATAGGGGGAGACAGTTGGGTCTGTTAAAACCCAAACTCCTTAATCTAGGATTTGAACATAAAATACCCTAAGTGTTTAATAACAGTGAACACTCAACAAGTCACTGAATGCATAGTCTTTCAGTGAGTCATCCTCAAGATGCTCAAGGCGAATCTATGAAGAAAGGTTCACCATTCAGTGAGGCGGTTCTCAGTGAATGATACATGAGCCAAAGAAGAAGATGATGGACTCAGTGAGTGATGACAATTGCTCACTGAGTCCCAATGACTCCTCACCAACTAAGAAGACTGAGTGAACAAAGACTGAAGATACACAGACTGAAGTAAAGGCGGGATTAGGCGGGATAAGTTTGAATGGATAAGGAAGGGTCCTTATCAAGCAAAGGTCAACTTTCCCTAAAAGGGTATAAAACCAAGACCTGTGTCAACACTGAAGACCAGAAAGCATCCCTGCTCTTTACTACTTATAGTCATTTGCAGTGTTGCAAAAATCGGCCTACAAGGCCGATTAATCGGCGATTACAAGCTGAACGGCCTTGGACCTTGGAGCGAATTACAAGGTAATCTGCCGATTAATCGGCCTTAGACCTTGGAATCGGCGATTAATCGGCCAAAAATCGCTACACGACCCTCGACTGCCTCGTGACCGATTCATGATTTTTGCAACATTGGTCTTTGTAACAGGGATAAAATACCTATGTATTCTGTCCAATATAGGCTGATGTAATCTTTGTCTTATAGTCTTTGTCTCCTAGGTATTTGTTAGAATCTACCTGTGTATAAATAGAGAATAAGTTGGAGAGGTAAAGATTAAGTTTGTGCACTTAATGCTTAGACATTCACAAAACAAATATTTTCTCTCTCCAAAGAACAACACAATCCCTCGGATAGCTCAGTTGGATCTTAGTTGTCACTCAAACTTAGTTTGAGTTTCGTGAGGAGTTTATACCATACTTGTCATTTCAATCCCAAGTGTTGTTCCGCAAACACTTGCGTATAATTCTTTTGATTAATTTCTAATAAAAAATTAAACGTTGAAAAACCTTGTGTCTTATTTTTTAAGTTTATTTACTTTTTGTTACTAATCATTACATCGCTATATCATGAAACTTGGTTAGATTAACTTTGTAGTTAATATTACCCAAGTGAAAGGGTCCAACACTTGGCTTTTCTTGGCCTAGTCGAGTAAACAATCAACCTGTTCATTGGACTTCTCAAGTAGCATTTTCTTCGAATCAATGTATTTTGTGGAATGTTTTGTTTCCCACTGAACTCACCTCATTATCGAGGAGTGATATGTGCCGTTCTTAGTTTGGTTAATATAAAGTTTTATTTAAAAAAAAATAATAATAATAATGATAATAATAAATAAATAAAAAATACTGCTACTAGATGAAAATAATAAAATGGTTAAAACTAGTGGTGAAAGTGACTTATCACCTAAGCCCAACCAGTTTTCATTTGTTTACAAGACACAGTACTATAAATGACAGTGCGCAAGTTTTCTTACTGTAATTTAAGTTACAGGCTAGGTTCACGGATTTGCCATAAACTTTTTAAAATTTTCAATTATAGGTTATGGACTTTATAAAATACTATTATCACTATCCAAACTTTATGTATTTTTTTGTATTGAAAAATATTACCTATATGTGAACCGAGATAAAAAGTATTACCCATATGAAAATCGAGATAAAAGTACATTACTAATATAAGAACCGAGATAAAAAGTATATTACTTATATGAGAATCGAGATAAAAGTTAGGATGATAATAATGATATATTATAAAGTCTGTAACATATAATTAAAAATTTTAAAAAGTTTATTGTCAATTCGTAGACTTAATCCTTTAAGTCACACATGACTGAAAATATAATCTCTTATATAATAAGAGAATACATAAAATGAGAAATTAATTTTTTAAAAGGTTTTTAATTATATCAATGAGATAACTCAATTTCACCACGTAGGTAAAACAAAGTATTCCTATTAGTCAATAAAAGTAAAAATTGGCTTCAATTTGATTAAATCAATCTAAATTTCATTTAGTAAAACAATAGGTATAAAATCATATGTTTCGATTAAAAAAAGTAAAAAGATAAAAATAGTTGTTAAATTTTAAATAAATTATAGAAATCGTTATCCAAATTAATTACGTGACCATAATTTTTCCACGTATATATTAATCTTCAAATTTGTGTGAAGCTTATCTATAATTAGCACACGTATCATTTTTAAGTCCTTGAAAAAATCCCAGTAATCCGCTTTTGTAAGATTCCATATAAGAGGTAGAGGTGAGATCTAGGGGTGTAAACGAGTTGAGCTTTTTTTTTTTGAACGACAGAATTATATATATAGAAAAAAACCCTACTAGTAAGGCACTAGAAGCTAAAAAGTACCAATACAAATCTAGAAATAAACCAAGCTACACAATCTAGATTATCCCCGAGGCTTTAACTGCGAGGACTACAAAAAGAATGAAAAAACTCATGCCAATTACAGAAAACCAAGACACGAGAAAAATCCCCACCCACGGAGGCCATGCCACCGGTTTTCACTCCGCGGTGTTTTTGATGTAGTCCCATACAAGCCCCGGGGAAAGTCACAGCAAGGAAAAACATATCAACAAAAGATCCATACAATCTTGATTTGCTTGAAACTCCCAGCAACGAGAAGCAATTCACAACAGCAACCATCACGTAATGACATACAACCTGCATACGATACGCTCCCCCAAATAGATTATATAAACAAAAGCGGATTTTTAAACCAGTCATCCCAACGCATACTCGCTTTCTTATACCTATTCCGATACCATATATATGAAAAATGAATAATAGAGTCTACCATACCAACATCCCTCTTCTTCCCGGGCTGAAATATAGATTCATTACGGAATCTCCAAAGCTCCCACCAAGCCGTATAAATGACAGTGAAAAGAATATCCTTAGCCTTATGCAAATTACCTTGGCTATTAACAAAGTCTAGGAACTCAATAGGAGGAAGCTGAAAAGGGAGATTTAGATCTAGCCACTTAGCAACCGATTTCCAAACCTTAATCGCGATAATGCATTCAGACATCGTATGATAAATAGATTCCAAACCATTACTACACATAGGGCATATAAGAGAGACATTGTCGATACCACGAAACCATAAGTTAAAACGGGTAGGCAAACGATCCTTAATCAGTCTCCACACATGAATATTAACCTTTCGAGGAACTACCTTATTCCACCTAGTCGCTAGGTAATGACTAGGTAAAGACAAACAATCAAGATATTTACGTAACCCATTAACCGAAAACGAATCCATTGTATCACAACACCATCTCCAAGAATCGTCAGATTGAACAATAGTTACCTGCTTGACAATATCACAAATCCTATTATATTGATCATCTTCAATACCTCCACGTAACGGACGTCTCCAATTCCAAGAGAAACTCGAACCATTCCAACGATCCCCAACCACAACATTTTTTAACTCTTCTAGTAAGAAAAGACGAGGAAATTGTTGCGCCAATGGGGTATCATTAATCCAGACATCATGCCAAAATAAAGTACTCATTCCATCTCCAATCTTCCTTTTTAAAGAAGAACTAGGAACCAAACCTGCATTATGAAGTTCAGCCACAATTTGCATAATATTATTCCAAGGTCCAACATGTTTCCTTACCTGGTCCCAACCTTGTGCTTCTCGAGAAAAAGGATACAAATTTTTTATAATTTTTGTCCACAAAGCATTAAGGTAATTGTGGAATCTCCACCTCCATTTATATAAAAGAGCCAAGTTAAGCGAATGTAGACTACCAAACCCAAGACCTCCATGATCTTTGCTAGCCAAAACCAAATCCCATTTAACCCAATGTATTTTCCTATTCATATCTTAGGCCCCCCAAAAGAATTTAGATCGCATAGTTTCCAGTTTCTTACAAACCGTTTGAGGCATTCGATATAAAACTCTTGCAATTACTTTTCTCTCATTCTTATAATCAACCATCTCTCATTCTCATCTCATTTCTCATACTTGTGTTTACAAAATGGTGACCTAACAATTACTATTCCTAGGAATTTGAAACCAGCTATGGCACTATCCATAGTGTCTCCTAAGTGAAATTTCCTAATGGGTATTCTAAAAATTGTCAAATCCTAAGGTATAATCTAAAATCCTCAAGTGTATAGGCATGGGTATCCTAAGGGCTAGATATGGGTAATCTATGACCTAAATCTACTTATTCCTATAAGGTAGAGGTTTGCTAATGTGTCTATCCTAAACTAGGGGTCTAAAGGCTTAGGGTGCGGGTTATCTAATCCTAGGTTTTTCCTAATCTATTTTCTAATCCTAATGTTTTCCTATTAAGTCTTATCCTATAAGGGTATTTTTCTATCTATTGGGGTAGGGGTTTTGGTTTCTAATCCTAATGATCTAAGGTTTTCTATTCCTAAGTTTATGTTTTCTAGGGCTATCCTAATGTTAATTCTAACCTCAAGTATGGGAATCCTAATTCAGGTTTTGGGGTTTACTAAAGGGGATTGGGGAAAACTAGCTCGGGAATCATAGTAATCTAGGGGAATAAAGGGTAGGAATATGCTTATATATATGAGGATCATATATTCGCATATGGGATATTTAGGGGTAGAATCTCTAACTAGAACAAAGATAGCTTAAGAAAGATAAGGAAAGAAGTGAAGGTTTAGAGATCGGAGGAGAAAGAATTCAGATCTCTATGGTGAAGAATGAGAATTCTCACCATCGGTAAGGGGAGAATGTTTTGAAAAGGTTAGGGTAAGAGAAATTTAAAACAGTTTAGAGATTCTATATACCTAAGAAATCGGGGTAGGTTTCCTAAGATCCTAAGGGTAAGGGTTAAGGGTAGGTTATAACAAGTACCCAACTTGTTATGTTTTATGGGTTATACCTAATTTTCCTAAGGGTTTACTATTTGGTTAAGGGTGTCCTAAGGTGAAAGGCATTCCTAAGTCTAGTTATCTAATCTATCCTAATTGAGGGGTACTAGGTAGTTTCTAAATCCTAACTTGTTTTATTTATTTTCTATTCTACTTATCCTATATGCACTAACTATTCTAAGGCATATCTCCTAGGGTTATTTATCTACTTAGGGTTTTTTAAAGTTTCCTAATTTCCTAATTCCATGAGTTAGTGTTTTCTAAGTTTTCCTCATCATTATCTATTATCTTTTCTAAAGTGCAAATCCTAAAGCGGGCAAAGGCTATTTTATGGTGATGTTTCATTTGGTTTTTCTGTATTTTAGCTATTTTAAAACGGTTTTCTTGTAAAGTCTTTCTTAAAATACTATAGTCAGGTTGATTATCTAAGTTATTATTATTATGACCTTTTTCTATCTTCTCAAGGAGATCAAGAAAAATTTCATCTAAGTTATTTAAAATCTCCTCTAATTGGTTTTCCTCATCTTCTAGAGTTAACCTAGAGGGTTTTTCTCCAATTTCATCTTTCCAAGATGGAATGGGAGGGTTTATTAAATAAGGGGTAGAGTTTAACGTATAGGGTTGCCTAAGGTCATATCTAGGGGTATAGGTAGGGATAGGGTGTTTAGGTATATATGGTTCTCTCGGAAGAAAGAAACCATGGGGTTCTGTTCTAGAGGTAGGAAAAAGTGGATGTATAATAGGGTTTAGGGGAGGTAGGGGTGATGTCTTAGCATAGAAATCTCTTATGTGTTTTAAATGAGGGTTATCTAAAGAAGGGGTATATCATAAGGGTGAAGGTTTATCTAAACTATTCCTAAAGTCTTCTAAGTTATAGGGTTTAGGGGAATAATCTAGTACATTCGGAGAGGAAAGATCATTCTCCGGATGTAGACTAGATGAGACAGGGGTAGAGTAGTGGGGAGTAGACATAACTATATAATAAAGAAAATACTGTAAATCATTTAGCAGTTAAGCAGGAAATTATTATACTTAGCACGTATGGTTATGAAGGATGGCAGAGGTACTGAGGACTTTCTCGGGTTTAGGATAAATAGTTGTAGTTTAGGTTTTGACCTTGTTCTCTACAACTGAAGCTCTGATGCCAATCTGTAACACCCCCATTTTACACTAATCGCAGCGGATAAAGTGTTTGGGGTATTACTTCATAGAATCACAGATACAGTAATAGAAAACGACTCGAAAAGAGACATTTTGCAAATTTAGTTATCATTCATAATTATCAGAGTTTTAATTATAAAAGATGTACTTTTATTTTTGATGATGTCCCAAAAATCTAAGAGTTAGGTTGTGTTTGAATGATAACCATGAAAAGTCCTCCGAGTTCAGTACCTCCTTCTGCCATGGATCCATAGAAGTAATATACCTAGAATAAATGCTTAAAAAGTCAACACTAGGTGTTGAGTGAGGATCATAGGTTGAGGGGTTAGTGAATACAAGTTCCCTGGGTTCAGTTGTTACACCATCTGGGAAAATTTAGGTTTTGTGATAATTGTGATGCATACACAATTATCAGGAGTTGAGTATGTTGCACTAAGCTCATGAATCACACCTTAACGATCTAGTCCATGTTGGCTGCAGACCCAACATGAGGGGATGGAAGGATAACTTGCCAAAGTTATACCTTGAGTGGATTCAAATATAGTACTTATTGGTACCACTTAGTGGGGGGTTAATACCAACGGGAGTTGTCAAACTCCAATAGATCTATCAACTATATTCGCGTTCGCGTGGGTAAAATATCCCAAATGATTAGATTCATGAATTTTGGTTATGTAGTGGTGGCAGTTAGTTTACTCGTGCAAACAATCAAAGAAAAAGACTTGTATTCGGTTTTAAGTAAAGCATTTAGCATGTATCCCCCTCACAGGGTTTATAAAGCATTTAAAGTGAGAGTTTAAAAAGATGTGAGGCTATGAAAACTCACATGCGTTTAGAGTAATCTAAGTGATGCAAATAGTGACTCGGAAACTAGACCGCCTTACTCACGTATCCTAGTGTGTTGTTGGTTTTGGATGTATGTCAAGCTTTTAGTTATCATGTTTATGTTTCTCAAGTTATTGTTTTCTTTTTTAGGTTTGTTAGTGGTTTATATATATAACATAACACCGTTCAGGCCATTGTAATTCAGAAGTATATGACTCCTCACATGAAGCTCCCTATTATTGTATTATGTTATCAACATAATACCGTTCGGGCCATCATAATTCAGAAGTTAATACTCCTCACACAAAGCTCCCTACTATTGAGGTATGTTGTTATTAGGGTTTACCTATAATCATATCACCGTTCGGGCCATCATATCTCAGAAGTATATGCAATAATCGTTCGAGGAGTCAGGGCACTTTAATTCGTAAACCCAACAAACTCGTCAAAACGAAATATCCACATAGTACTCCTCACATGAAGCTCCCTAGTATTGTGTTATGCTTCTAACTTTATTTAAGTTTTATACTTATGTGATATTTTCACTTTTTACCCTTATAGTTTATATATTTATGTTTTCTACCCTAAATTTATATTACTTATATTACTTATACTAATAACTATCTATACTTGACACAACTAGTCCCTAGACTTCTATATTTTAAGTAATTAACCTAAGACTCTTAAGTTTTCTATATTTACCATTTAGACCTTTAATTTTATGATATTTACGTTTTTAGTCCTTTTTAGTTTATACTTATTTTAATATCTATCCTAGGGTTTTAATATTATGCTAAACTAGTCCTTATACTTATAACTTCTAGGAAATGTAAAAAACAGTCCCTAGACTTTATAAATTCAGGAATTTATGATATATACCCTTATGCATGTAAAGTTTTGCAAAACTAGTCCTAATATGCATGCAACTTATATTTTATCTAGTAACTAAGTTTTCTAGATTATGTTTTACTTATTTTAACTTATCTAGGTTATTTATAACTAGTGTGTGACTTAAAGAAGTGACTTATAGCATGCATGCAAGTATATGACTCAATCTAGGGTTTTAAAAAGTAAACTAGTAAATGAAATGGTTCAAGGCTCATGCAAGGGTTTCTAAGTTATCTAAGGCATCCTAAATCTATCCTAAGACTAAATTAAGGCTAAATGTAAGACTTACTTGGCTAGGGGAGGGTTTACGTGGGTTAAAACTAGGGTTAGGGTTTTTTAGGGCTTGTATCAACTCAAACCACAACAAAACTCGACCAAGGCTTTGCTACTTGACTCCAAGGTCTCTTAAGGGCTTATTACTACTGTACTAATGTAAGGTGAAGAGAAAGGGAGTGGTTTGGAAGTGAGGGCGTACGAGGGGTATTTATACCCTCGTTAAGGCGGTTAAGGGTGGAAACAAGGGATTATGTGTCGAGCATGCGGAGGGTTGAGCAAGCAAAGCTAGTGGTGGTTGTGGAGGGTCTAGAGATGACATGGATGAGCTATAGAGGTAGCTAGGGGGCGGAGTAGGACAGTAGTGATGGTGGTTTAGCCGTGGAGGCGGTTTGGTGTAAGTAGCTTACAAAGAGGTGATGCACCTCCTTGCTTGGGTGCTTGGAGGTGCTTGTAAGCTGCTTAGGGTATTTAAGGGTGGTTTAGGGTGATTAGGGGTGGATTAGTGGTGGTTTAGTGGAGGTTTAGCGGTGGTTTAGGGTAGATTAGTGGTGGATTAGACAAGTAGGTGATGCACCTACTTGTGTAGGTGCTTAGAGGTGTTAGGGTGTGTGCTTTTTTATGACTAAGGTGTTAGGGTGCTAGGTTGAGGTGTTTGAGGTGCTTATGTTTAAGTTTTACTTGTTTTAGTTAAGTTTAGACCTAGTTCTACTTATTAAGTGTTTAAGGTTTTACCTAAGGTTTAGTGCCTAAGTTATGTTCCTAAGGGTGTCTAGTGACTAATCCTAAGTCCTAAAGGGTTTATTCTAAGTGAGGGTAACTTATGGGAAAGGTTTGGGAAGGTTTGACCTAGTTTTGTAACCTAAATGACCTAAGGGTGTTTAGTGAGAGACTAGGGTTTATCCTATGGTTTAGTACCTATAATAGTGTCCTATGAGTGTCTAATAACTATTACTAAGTTCTAAGAGGCTTATACTAAGTGGTAGTGACCTATGGGGAAGTTTTGGGATGGTTTAGACCTAATTCTAGTTAGTTATGACCTAGTTATGGTTTTGGGCTTATGGGGTTTGTATCTAAGTTCCAAAGGGTTTATTCTATAGCCTAATGGTTCTAAGATATCCTAATATTCCTAAGGAAACTCATACTTAAGCCTTGGGCACATTCATACTAGTTAAACTAAGCATATAGGTTCAAATAAGCACATAATCCTACTTAAGTTTTAGTTAGTGTTTATTAGGGTTTTGTGTTATGTTTAGTGTTTTAGATTGGTGAATTACTTATTATGGTGTTGTTATGATTTTATGGTTGACATACCTGGGGTTTATAGGATGTGACTGTTGAGTTATTTGGCTTGTGTAGATACGTGAGCAGGTCTAGTGAGTCATGCAAGTAATAATGCATATAAAAAGCAAAAATTTACCTGTGAAATACCTACTATTGGTATTTGTAATGGGAATGATAGTAATGGGTGTTTTTGGGTTGTTATAGTAATCTTTGAGACAATTTCCAAGTTTGACAAGTTCTTCAATAAGTGTGTGTTCACTAACATCCATATCACTTGAAGGGTTCAAGGGGTTAACCTTTATGTTGAAAGTGATTGGTCTTTCCTTTTCCATATGAGAGCTGTTAAAAGGAATTGTTGAAGTTGATTTAGAAAGAAGTGTTTGCATTCTGTCCATGTGGAAATGGATACCATTCTGAAGATCATGTTTCATGAGTTAATGTTCTTCTTTGTTGTTTAATGATTCAAGTTCTCGCCACATGTCATGAGCATTGTGGTGTTGATCCACAAGTGAAACCAGTTCATTAGGAATGGCTAACATTATAAAATGTTTAGCTCTGAAATCAGCAAGGTGTTGCTTGAGTTCATCATCATTCAAATCATTTTGTGATTGTGGGATATTAAAGACCGGATGATTTGGATCAGCAATTAGTTTCATAACATAAGGACATTGTTGATGGAGTTTAGTAAGTATTCAGCATCATCAAAGTGATACATCCAAGCTTTGAACCTAAATGCCCATGTAGTGTAATTACCAGGAAAAATCATTGGTGGTCTTGTTGATGAGCCCAATATCATACTAGCATAACTTGAATCATAATTAGTAGACATAGTGATAATGGATCTTTGATATGAGATGTTGTTTTGTTTGAGTGAGGTGTTTTAGTTTGTTTGAATTGTGATGGTTGAACGTTTGGAGAATTGATCTAGTGCAATGAGTATGATCAAAGTATTTTACAAAATTTGAATCTTTTTGAGGGATTTGTTAAATTATTAAAGTCTTTAGGTCAAAGTATTGCAGTAGAGTCTCATGAACAGTAACTATCGCAGCTTCTAGTGAAAATTGGGCAGAGTTTTCTTTCGTAAAAGGTGGGTAACAGTAAGTCTCGTAAAATCCAATGTCACAGACTCTTACAAGTATCACACATACACAAGAGCTATCGCAGAAGTCTAATGTGATCCGAGCAGAGTTTTCTTTCATAAATAGTGGGTAAGAAAAACATTCGCAGAGAAAGTATCGCAGCCAATTCTTTCGTATCACACAAACTCTTATCACGGAAAACTATCTCAGAGACCACAACCCTTGTATTGCGGCCTAATCCCTTTGCGATGCGAACAAAGCTTAACCCCTACTTTTACGAACAAAAAGTACACTACTTCAAAAACCTTAAGACCACAAAAATCAACCTAGATCATCACTAAATACTTAGAAACTATGAATATAATGATGAAAAACTCTTTCTTTTTCAGAAATAAGTTATCCTAGCATACGTATAATAAGATTAACCATGTAAATGAGTAATCTAATCACTACGAATGAAGCATAAACTATTTTAGAGAGAGAAAGTGAAGAACACCAAGAAAAACAAAGCTTCTAAATACAAGAGAAGATTTAACAACACTAAAACAAACACAACAAGAAACAACGATTCATATTTGGCTCTTGATACCAATTGTTGTTCCAATAATATCATGTCTACAACTAATCTAAATATGTAAAGTGGGTGTGAAAACATTAGAGAGAAGAGAGAGAGATATATATCAAAAGTCTCGCATTACTAGAGAATAGAACACACACCTCATAACCCATGAGGTAGGGGGTATTTATACCCAACGTCTAGTGTAGAGAATCGTTTAAGCCCATCTAAGTTATGTTTTACGAATAACATAAATACACAGCGGAATATAAAACAATATGTTATTCAACAAGGTTTTCATTATTCACTATATCCCCAAGATCAAAAGATCCTTGAGGCTAAACTAACTAATACATAGATCGATCTGGTACTAATAAACTAACTAACTAATAAACCCTAGGCATCCATTGTAGGAACTTGACACCTAGACATACACACACCTTTAAATAACTACAAGGACCAAAATCGACATCCTTTAATTTCCCAAGGGCCAATGTTGCTTATTTTCCAAACTTTAAATTCCCAAGGACTAGTTTTGCCAATTTTTAAACTTGAGGGACTAAAATTGTAAAATTTTCAAATCTTTTCATCCAAGGACCATATTTGATAACTTTTGACTTTTAAATGCCTTGGGTTGACTTTTCTTTCAAAACAAATGTTCAGGGACTAGTTTTGACAATTTATGAAAGTTGAGGGACTGAAACTGCCAATTATGCAAACTTTGTTCATTTTTCATCTGTTTTTAATCATTTTGCATCTGAAACATATAAACACAATTTTGGGATATTTTCTGTATTTTGATGCATTTTTGAGTGTTTTTAAATGTTTTGCAACTCAGATTTGACTAAAAATAATGAGTGTTTGATCACTCATCAGTAACTAAATCTCCTATTTAATGTAGGAATATATGTCTCTGCCTCACTGGCATCCATACCTTGAGCCCCCACTTAATCACCAACATCCCACTAGGCATTAATTGCTCTCCCTTACAAATAATATCTCTTGATAGTTTTTGTGACGTCAAGCCTGCAAAAGTGCACCCATTGCAGGCCCTTGCACTGTTCACCTCGACAGTTGCGCAAAATCCGGGAAAGTGGAGTGGTGGCATTTAATGCGGAACCCAAATGGTTATTCATTTTGATTTTCAAAATTCTTGACCTAATGGTATTCCTCACCCTCTATAAATACCCTCTTCAAAACACCTAAAACACACACACAAAATTTTCTAAAGAAACTCTGCAAAAATTTCTTCACATTGCAAAGTTGTCTGTTCTTTTATATAAAAAAAGGGCTTTTTCAAACATCATTTTCTTGGTTAAGAAGATTTGCAACAAGAAATCCTTCCTGTTTGCAATCATCTTAATAACAATATCACTCATTTCACGAACAGAAAACGAGTTGGACTCAACTTGTGGATCATCTGGTGATTGATATTCTGCCATTAATTTTTTTTTAAAAACTTTTCTTGACCTAAAATGGCAGGTGACCAAGGAATCAAGCTTGCACCTCAATGGGCAAAATTGACTCTGGCTGATGTTCAGTTCAAAACAAATAATGTTGTAGGCAATTTTAATCACCCAACCAATGTCCCTGCCTACAAGGAGATCATGAAATTTTTGTATAATTTACCATAGAAAAATGCGTTTACCTCCACACCCTACTTTCAGTACCACAACCTCCTCAGGGAATTTTGGGGTACTGCTCAGGCCTTTGACTAGACACCCTCCACTGATGAGAACGAACTCAGTCCCCTTAAGGAGTTTCTCATCATCTTTTCAGTCTTAAATAGGGAAAGAAAATTTGTCCTAGATTTCAAAACTTTTTGCTCTGCAATAGGACTTAATTATAATAATGGGATTTATGTTGCACACCCTGACCCAAACAATGTTAAATCTGGGTTAGAAAAAATTGCTTTGGATCCAAAATATTTGGACAAGACCCCTGTCACCAAGAACTCCTTTCTCATGGCTAGGAAGATCCTGTTCACTTTTGTGATTCGGGTTCTCGGCGGTAACCATTCATCTACTGAGCAGATTAACTCTGTACAGATGATGATGGCTTATTGCCTGATGTCAAGGGTCACTGTCGACATTGGAGAGATCATTTTTGGTGATCTTGTAACCAAGCTACTGAATAAAACTAGGTTACACTATGTGTCGTACCCTAGGTTTATCTCGTGTACTCTTCAAAGGTTACTAGGTTGTGACTACACTCAGGACGTTCATTTAAGCTCTTTACCAGCCGTCCTGAATTCATCAAATTTTACAAAGGACCCATCCTTAGTCTCAAACATTGAATTGACGGCCCATATGGTTGCCATAGACAACCAGAGGGACTAAGTGTACGCACCTTCCCCTCCTAGGAGGACATGGCCCTTGGGCTTCAGCGACACAGGCTTCTAAGCCAAGAAGGAAACCTAAGACTGATTCAGCCACCCAAGGCTCCACCACCCAAGGAACAACGAAGGGAACTGACAAATCACAGTCAGGGTCCTTGGTCCATACGACTGCTCCTAAAGATCTAGAGGGAAACATTCAACCCGCTAGTAGGGGAGTGCCTTCCACCTTTCCCGTGAACATCTCTGGTACATCACAACCAGGGTCTTAGGGAGTAGCGGCCCCTAAACCTTCGACATACCAGTACCAGCCTATTGGAACGGGGGGCCTCAACATTTAACATGTTTCTAGTGATGTCACTAACACAAACCCATCAATGGCTAAAGGAAAAACTGGGGACAAAGACTCAGGGGGACTAAAACCACCCACTGATATGGAACCAACACCCCCTCATGGAGTTGCGCATACCTCGCAAACTGACTCTAAGGACCAGGCAGACAAAACCCAGTCTACTGGATTAGAGGGGTCAGGGAGCGACCACAACCAAGGCAGGTCTTGTTATGAAAAGGAGCCGGCTAACCTCTTCTTGCAAATTGACTCAATGGAAACTTTTTTGGCTGTTCTTGACTCCTTGACTCCGATGATAATGTGAGCAAAGCCAGTGAGGAAGAATGTTATGAGGCTGGAGATGATATGGAGACTGAAGCCACTGCAACTGCACAATCCCATCAGTCTCTCTTTGATCCGCAGGAGGAAGAATCAAAATCTCAGGATGCTGAACCTGAGACTTCCTCCCCAGCCAGACTGGCCAAGTATGATGACTCCGAGCCTCTCACTAAAAGAAAACTGGTGAAGTTTCTGGGCAAGGCCTGCAATATCATCTACAGAGGAATCACTGATGATGTGTTCGGCATGTACACTGAGCAAGCCGTTCACTATTTCAACCTCAGGGATTCAGTTGAGGCTTTTCATGATAACACCTTGGAACAACAGGCTGAAATCTCATTCTCCCTGACAACTCTTGATGGTCATCTCAGCAAGTTCAATGACACGCTTGGCCAAATCACAAAAATCGTGGCCTCAATTTAAGAGTCTGTTAAAGATGACCCTGAGCTCAACAAGAAGATACTTCAGGCTGCTTAAACCTACCAGCAAAACTCTACTCAATTCACTGAGCTTGTTAATGTTCTGCAGTATGCAAATCTACAGGGTCTTCAATCATTAGTGGCCTCCATCAGTTCCTCTTTGAGCTTAATGGATAAAAACTTGGATGCATGGGTTAAATCTTCCAACTCTTTGGCTTGGAATATTGGGTCAAGGATGTCTGCTATTGAGTCTACTCAGGCTTTTCTTGATGCCAAGGTGTCTACCATTCAGAAGGATACCTCTAACATCAAAACTATGCTTACTGAACTTTATCAGGCCTTCAAGGGTTCTTCTGCTTCAGTGGATCCACCAACTCTTTCTCTCACTAATGCTCCGGCAACAGTTGAGGGGGAGAGAGCCACTGAATCTCCATCTAGTGGTCTTCCTGAATCCTCTACAAGTTAGCCAACAGCTGCTGATGTTGCTTCAAGAGGACAACCTTCCTCTCACACTGAGGGGGAGAACATCACTAAAGCTACTCCTATCTTTTCATATCAGCCTCCTGAGATAACCACTCTCTCTACAAACCAGCCGGACAAGGGCAATGACATTATTACTATACTGTCTAAACCCTCAACACCATTGGTGCTTGCCTCCTAAGCAGTTAGGCGTGATCCTGATGCACCTGTCAGGGTCCCCTATCAGATTAATGGAGTAACATATCTAATGACCGAGGAAGAAATCCAGGCTCACATGGATAAGGTTGAAATGCTAAGGAAAGTAGCAATGGAGGAATAAGCAAGCAAGGCTACCCTCATAGAAGTAGTGAATGAAGAAGCCAAAGCCATTGGGTTGAAGCCTCAGGATCTTGCTGTCAGGGAAGGGGGTGAGATGTTCAAAAAGGCTCAAGATGCTGCCATGATTGCTCTCAAGGAAAAGAGGGATTCCAAACTGAAGAAATTTGCTGAAGTTAGGCAACAAAACATTGACAGGTATAACTGGATCATGACACAGAGGCTGAACCCTGAACCCATCACTGATGTCAAGATTCACCAGAATACCAAGCCAACAGTTCTTAGTGTCTTCAGAGGCCAAGAAAAACGACACTTTGAAGTTCATGATCCCTTCAAATTCTCTGAGTTTGGGATCACTGAATTAGATGATTTCGGTTCTATTATAGCAAAGAAAAATAATGTCGTGGTCAAGAATTTGATGAAATCCCTCAGGACACGGTATTATCAGTTGGAAAAGAGACATGAAGAACTTGGCATTCCTTCATTACTCCCTGCATCAGTGTCTGCCATTCAGACTGCTCCAACTCAGTCCTCTAGAAAGAAGAGAAAGAAGATTGAGACTGAACCAGAGATTAGTGCTCCCAGCCTAAACTGCAACAGAGCCCTCCCTGAAGGAGTTAAATTTGTGAACAATTGGGTAATTAAGCAACCTGAAAGAGGTCTCTTCTTCACTAATGAGTATGGGGATCCAGCCTTCCAAAGATGGGCTGATATTGATCAACCAGGGATCAAAGCTACGTTGGGATACTTACTTATGGCCATCCCCATCAGGAATGAAGCTAACGCCAGGTTCTGCCATGACTTGAAGATCAAAATACAAGAGCATCCTAAGAAGCATGAACTGGAATAAAAAAGACAGAAACTTGAAGCCCTGGGTCTGAAGTTCTGAAGCCTGAGTGAATCTGCAACAACTATCTTTTGTTTACTTTGTTTTGTTTAGGATTGTAATAACTATAAATAATATTGATGTTTTGTTTAACATTCAGTGTCCTAACTTTACTTAGTAACTCAGTCAGTAGAGATAATACCTTTTCTATCTCTCACTGAACCAAGAAACACTTAGGCTATTTGTATATCCAAATAGGGGGAGACAGTTGGGTCTGTTAAAACCCAAACTCCTTAATCTAGGATTTGAACATAAAATACCCTAAGTGTTTAATAACAGTGAACACTCAACAAGTCACTGAATGCATAGTCTTTCAGTGAGTCATCCTCAAGATGCTCAAGGCGAATCTATGAAGAAAGGTTCACCATTCAGTGAGGCGGTTCTCAGTGAATGATACATGAGCCAAAGAAGAAGATGATGGACTCAGTGAGTGATGACAATTGCTCACTGAGTCCCAATGACTCCTCACCAACTAAGAAGACTGAGTGAACAAAGACTGAAGATACACAGACTGAAGTAAAGGCGGGATTAGGCGGGATAAGTTTGAATGGATAAGGAAGGGTCCTTATCAAGCAAAGGTCAACTTTCCCTAAAAGGGTATAAAACCAAGACCTGTGTCAACACTGAAGACCAGAAAGCATCCCTGCTCTTTACTACTTATAGTCATTTGCAGTGTTGCAAAAATCGGCCTACAAGGCCGATTAATCGGCGATTACAAGCTGAACGGCCTTGGACCTTGGAGCGAATTACAAGGTAATCTGCCGATTAATCGGCCTTAGACCTTGGAATCGGCGATTAATCGGCCAAAAATCGCTACACGACCCTCGACTGCCTCGTGACCGATTCATGATTTTTGCAACATTGGTCTTTGTAACAGGGATAAAATACCTATGTATTCTGTCCAATATAGGCTGATGTAATCTTTGTCTTATAGTCTTTGTCTCCTAGGTATTTGTTAGAATCTACCTGTGTATAAATAGAGAATAAGTTGGAGAGGTAAAGATTAAGTTTGTGCACTTAATGCTTAGACATTCACAAAACAAATATTTTCTCTCTCCAAAGAACAACACAATCCCTCGGATAGCTCAGTTGGATCTTAGTTGTCACTCAAACTTAGTTTGAGTTTCGTGAGGAGTTTATACCATACTTGTCATTTCAATCCCAAGTGTTGTTCCGCAAACACTTGCGTATAATTCTTTTGATTAATTTCTAATAAAAAATTAAACGTTGAAAAACCTTGTGTCTTATTTTTTAAGTTTATTTACTTTTTGTTACTAATCATTACATCGCTATATCATGAAACTTGGTTAGATTAACTTTGTAGTTAATATTACCCAAGTGAAAGGGTCCAACACTTGGCTTTTCTTGGCCTAGTCGAGTAAACAATCAACCTGTTCATTGGACTTCTCAAGTAGCATTTTCTTCGAATCAATGTATTTTGTGGAATGTTTTGTTTCCCACTGAACTCACCTCATTATCGAGGAGTGATATGTGCCGTTCTTAGTTTGGTTAATATAAAGTTTTATTTAAAAAAAATAATAATAATAATGATAATAATAAATAAATAAAAAATACTGCTACTAGATGAAAATAATAAAATGGTTAAAACTAGTGGTGAAAGTGACTTATCACCTAAGCCCAACCAGTTTTCATTTGTTTACAAGACACAGTACTATAAATGACAGTGCGCAAGTTTTCTTACTGTAATTTAAGTTACAGGCTAGGTTCACGGATTTGCCATAAACTTTTTAAAATTTTCAATTATAGGTTATGGACTTTATAAAATACTATTATCACCATCCAAACTTTATGTATTTTTTTGTATTGAAAAATATTACCTATATGTGAACCGAGATAAAAAGTATTACCCATATGAAAATCGAGATAAAAGTACATTACTAATATAAGAACCGAGATAAAAAGTATATTACTTATATGAGAATCGAGATAAAAGTTAGGATGATAATAATGATATATTATAAAGTCTGTAACATATAATTAAAAATTTTAAAAAGTTTATTGTCAATTCGTAGACTTAATCCTTTAAGTCACACATGACTGAAAATATAATCTCTTATATAATAAGAGAATACATAAAATGAGAAATTAATTTTTTAAAAGGTTTTTAATTATATCAATGAGATAACTCAATTTCACCACGTAGGTAAAATAAAGTATTCCTATTAGTCAATAAAAGTAAAAATTGGCTTCAATTTGATTAAATCAATCTAAATTTCATTTAGTAAAACAATAGGTATAAAATCATATGTTTCGATTAAAAAAAGTAAAAAGATAAAAATAGTTGTTAAATTTTAAATAAATTATAGAAATCGTTATCCAAATTAATTACGTGACCATAATTTTTCCACGTATATATTAATCTTCAAATTTGTGTGAAGCTTATCTATAATTAACACACGTATCATTTTTAAGTCCTTGAAAAAATCCCAGTAATCCGCTTTTGTAAGATTCCATATAAGAGGTAGAGGTGAGATCTAGGGGTGTAAACGAGTTGAGCTTTTTTTTTTTGAACGACAGAATTATATATATAGAAAAAAACCCTACTAGTAAGGCACTAGAAGCTAAAAAGTACCAATACAAATCTAGAAATAAACCAAGCTACACAATCTAGATTATCCCCGAGGCTTTAACTGCGAGGACTACAAAAAGAATGAAAAAACTCATGCCAATTAAAGAAAACCAAGACACGAGAAAAATCCCCACCCACGGAGGCCATGCCACCGGTTTTCACTCCGCGGTGTTTTTGATGTAGTCCCATACAAGCCCCGGGGAAAGTTACAGCAAGGAAAAACATATCAACAAAAGATCCATACAATCTTGATTTGCTTGAAACTCCCAGCAACGAGAAGCAATTCACAACAGCAACCATCACGTAATGACATACAACCTGCATACGATACGCTCCCCCAAATAGATTATATAAACAAAGGCGGATTTTTAAACCAGTCATCCCAACGCATACTCGCTTTCTTATACCTATTCCGATACCATATATATGAAAAATGAATAATAGAGTCTACCATACCAACATCCCTCTTCTTCCCGGGCTGAAATATAGATTCATTACGGAATCTCCAAAGCTCCCACCAAGCCGTATAAATGACAGTGAAAAGAATATCCTTAGCCTTATGCAAATTACCTTGGCTATTAACAAAGTCTAGGAACTCAATAGGAGGAAGCTGAAAAGGGAGATTTAGATCTAGCCACTTAGCAACCGATTTCCAAACCTTAATCGCGATAATGCATTCAGACATCGTATGATAAATAGATTCCAAACCATTACTACACATAGGGCATATAAGAGAGACATTGTCGATACCACGAAACCATAAGTTAAAACGGGTAGGCAAACGATCCTTAATCAGTCTCCACACATGAATATTAACCTTTCGAGGAACTACCTTATTCCACCTAGTCGCTAGGTAATGACTAGGTAAAGACAAACAATCAAGATGTTTACGTAACCCATTAACCGAAAACGAATCCATTGTATCACAACACCATCTCCAAGAATCGTCAAATTGAACAATAGTTACCTGCTTGACAATATCACAAATCCTATTATATTGATCATCTTCAATACCTCCACGTAACGGACGTCTCCAATTCCAAGAGAAACTCGAACCATTCCAACGATCCCCAACCACAACATTTTTGAACTCTTCTAGTAAGAAAAGACGAGGAAATTGTTGCGCCAATGGGGTATCATTAATCCAGACATCATGCCAAAATAAAGTACTCATTCCATCTCCAATCTTCCTTTTTAAAGAAGAACTAGGAACCAAACCTGCATTATGAAGTTCAGCCACAATTTGCATAATATTATTCCAAGGTCCAACATGTTTCCTTACCTGGTCCCAACCTTGTGCTTCTCGAGAAAAAGGATACAAATTTTTTATAATTTTTGTCCACAAAGCATTAGGGTAATTGTGGAATCTCCACCTCCATTTATATAAAAGAGCCAAGTTAAGCGAATGTAGACTACCAAACCCAAGACCTCCATGATCTTTGCTAGCCAAAACCAAATCCCATTTAACCCAATGTATTTTCCTATTCATATCTTAGGCCCCCCAAAAGAATTTAGATCGCATAGTTTCCAGTTTCTTACAAACCGTTTGAGGCATTCGATATAAAACTCTTGCAATTACTTTTCTCTCATTCTTATAATCAACCATCTCTCATTCTCATCTCATTTCTCATACTTGTGTTTACAAAATGGTGACCTAACAATTACTATTCCTAGGAATTTGAAACCAGCTATGGCACTATCCATAGTGTCTCCTAAGTGAAATTTCCTAATGGGTATTCTAAAAATTGTCAAATCCTAAGGTATAATCTAAAATCCTCAAGTGTATAGGCATGGGTATCCTAAGGGCTAGATATGGGTAATCTATGACCTAAATCTACTTATTCCTATAAGGTAGAGGTTTGCTAATGTGTCTATCCTAAACTAGGGGTCTAAAGGCTTAGGGTGCGGGTTATCTAATCCTAGGTTTTTCCTAATCTATTTTCTAATCCTAATGTTTTCCTATTAAGTCTTATCCTATAAGGGTATTTTTCTATCTATTGGGGTAGGGGTTTTGGTTTCTAATCCTAATGATCTAAGGTTTTCTATTCCTAAGTTTATGTTTTCTAGGGCTATCCTAATGTTAATTCTAACCTCAAGTATGGGAATCCTAATTCAGGTTTTGGGGTTTACTAAAGGGGATTGGGGAAAACTAGCTCGGGAATCATAGTAATCTAGGGGAATAAAGGGTAGGAATATGCTTATATATATGAGGATCATATATTCGCATATGGGATATTTAGGGGTAGAATCTCTAACTAGAACAAAGATAGCTTAAGAAAGATAAGGAAAGAAGTGAAGGTTTAGAGATCGGAGGAGAAAGAATTCAGATCTCTATGGTGAAGAATGAGGATTCTCACCATCGGTA